>PTEX01000001.1:14045934-14287429 GCA_003342815.1 Eudromia elegans | reverse complement strand
GGGGGTCGCGCCGCGGTGCCGCGTCCCGCCGCCCCGGCCGCTCCGCAGCGAGAGTTTGCTCGGAGGGAACTTGCTGCTCCGCAGCCGGCGTTGTTGGTGCGCGGGTTGTTCAACTTGCTGAACGGCAGAGGGAACTCCGGATAGGTGATTCGCGCGAGGGCGGTATGCGCTCGTTCCCTTGTTTGTGCTCTCCATACAATGGAGTCCAGGCGGCAGCAAGGTTAGTTAGTGATAGGTTGCCAGTGCATACCCAGGAGTGCCGTGAGCTTTCCTTGCAGTGTCCGATACGGGACATCGGGCTCCAAGCTGCACCGAAAACCCTTCCCCTTCCCTCCAGAGCACGAAATGCGTCGCTGGCCGTGCGGGAGCGGGGCTGGGTAGCCGGCTGGGCACCCATGGGCCGGGCAACGCGAGCGCTGGGCCGTCCTGGGTGCGCTGCCCGTGCCCTGGCTCGCGTCCCTGGGTGCTCTGCCTGTCCCCTGGCTCATGGGCAGGAGTCCCAGTGCTTGGGACGCGCGGGGCTGGCGGCCCGAGTGGGAAAGCCGGAGCGGAGCGTGCGTCCAGCCCGGGCAAACGGGAGGACGGCCGCTTCCGAGCCGCGTGCGGCGGCTCCTCGTTCCGCCTGAGGGTTTGTGGCTCTCAGGCTCTCTTGGGGATCTGACTGTGGACCGGAGAATCCTCTCCGATAGAAAACGTTGTTGGAACCGGTGCAGAGCGCAAGCGACGGCAGCGTTTGGGAAAGGCTCTGCATGGAGAGCTGTAGCAGGTATTTTGAAATGAACTGATACGACTGGAAGAAGCTGTATCAGCCCACCAAAAGGTGATGCTGTACTCCGTAACAAACCTCAAAACATTCACCTGGAGCTTTGGACGCTCCTGATAATCCTTTTTTTCTTTTCTCTTTTTTTTGACAACCTGGTCTGTGATGCTGCCAGCAGCCTGGGACGGGTAGAAGGATAACCCAGTACATACACGTGTGACTTGTGAGTCGTGTTCCAGTAGCTGGATCGTCCAGCTGTTCAGCCTGTCCCTTTGCCAGAGGTTATTTTGCCATTCGGCCGTGTTTGCAGTTGGGGTTGGAAGGCACTTTTCAGGTGCCAGCTTGGAGCCTGCCCTACGATGGTCGTCTGGGCGGTGTGGCTGTTCGCGCTAGCACGTGGTGGTGTGAAGCCCAGCGGCGGGGTGGAGCTGCCCCCGCACGGATGGGCACGGGCGGCGGGGAGGCCGCTCCGCGCCGCGAGAGGTGGCGTCGCGTTCCGGGTGGTTTCATCACGGCGGCACCCAGTTTGCTGAGTCTCAGAGGAGGCAGCTCACCTGGGCAGTCCTCCTCCTCCTCCTCCTCGCCCCTGTGGCCTCCTGGGAGGTGGCAGCGGAACAAGATGTTTTTATTCTTATAGCCCAGCCTTGCTTTGTAGATCTGACGTGGAAACCTATTTTGTAAAATACACCCTTGCTCTTCTGCCTCAATCTTCCTACAGATATCTTTAGAAGTGGGGTAAAGACTTGAAATAGCTCTGCAGAATTTGGGAGTTGTTTGCTTTGCGTGTATGAGCTTCCTACAAATGAATCTACATTTTGAGAGGTGAGTTCTTCATGAATGCCTGTTGACAACAACAACAAATTCCAGTGGCTCATTGCTAACTTGTTTGGATTCTGACTTGGTTTTGAGAAGATGGCTCATGCATGTTTATTTTTTTAATGAAGATGTAACCCTCATCATTTATATTTCTATAATGTCTGTGGTTCTGAGCTTTTTCGTGTAGTTCTAAGTTATTTATCACATGAAGCAGTGAATGCAAGTATTTGTTACATTAATATCAGACGTGCAGAATATTGAATTGCAATTGGAAAGTTAAGGGTTTGCAGCTTTGAAGTCTTGCCACCATTACTACAACATTAAGTGCTAGTAAAGTAATTGCTTTAGTTCTTCTACTGTCACTTTGTGCCCGCTTTCCTCCAGTTGGACTGTTCCGTCAACAGGCAGTGAATATTCACCAAAATAGCCTGGCGTTGTCATTTGGGCAGTTCCTCATCAGATCCAGTGTGTTGGTGTGATCCTCGATTAAGCATAGCTGATTTATGCAAAGAAAAAATATAGGTCTTTCGTTAAGGAAAGGTGGCACCTGCATAACTGTTGTTGAGAGTCTAAATAATTAAATGGAATTAAGTAAGCAATCCAAACATGATGTTCCTCTTACTGTTTTACTTTTATCTTTCTGTTGTGCTGAATAGTAGATAGTTATTTTCCTCTTCCTCTTAGAGGTTTCCCCAGGCATTGCATGGAGCTGTAAAGCTCTGCTATATTGAGAGGACGAGATTGTCTTATTTTTTAATTTTTATGGAAACCATTTAAACATAAGACTATCATTCTGCTGCAGTTGGAATTAGTAGAATGTTGCTTGATGAAAAAAACAAGAGCACCCAGAATTCTTAAGTATGAGGCCAGCTTGGAGCTGACACTGGTCTGTTAATCCTTGTTAAAATAAATAAAGGAGCGTAGCCTAAGTGAGTCAGTCATTCGGAGGAGAATCTCTTTTAAAACCTAGTATTTGGATGGTGTCTTACTCCCTGCTTGGTAAAAACAGTGGCCAAAAGATTGGCCGTTGCATCTCCCCTTCCTGGCTTAGCGCTATGAGAGCTCTGTGGCCATCAGGAAGGTCACTCGGAGCTGGCCATGGGCAGGGGCCTGGAGCCTGGAGGCTGCAAGGAGCTCCTCGCAGAAGCAGGTTGGAAGGGGGTTGTCCCCTCTAGAGGCAGGTTGGAAGGGGGTTGTCCCCTCTAGAAGCAGGTTGGAAGGGGGTTGTCCGCTCTAGAGGCAGGTTGGAAGGGGGTTGCCCCCTTAGAGGCAGGACACCCGCCTGCCTGGCCCTGGGCCTGCAGCAAGGCATGGAGAGATGGGACTCTCCCCTGCCATTCCAGGATGGGACTTTGCGTGGCCCCTGGTGCTCACGTTTCTCAGTTTTGGCCTCTGATGGGTTTTGAATATGTTTTGGACCTCTTAAAGTTTCTTTCTGCCTTTTCTGGAAAAAAATAGAACATGAAAAAGATGGTTAAGGCTGGACTTACTTGTTGAAATAATGTCCAAAAGTGCCTGTGCTGAACGAACATCGGCAATGACAACTTAAGGAAAGCAGAGCCCGCTGGACAGCCCGGGCCTGCCCGCTTCTGAGGCTCGCTCTTGCTGACGTAGCGAGCCGCAGACTTTGCCCCGGGATGGGTTGGCGGAGGTGACGCGTCCGCCGGGTCCCTCGGCTCGTGTCTGCCGTTCGGCTCCTGCCGCAGCCTCTGTGGTTAGCGCAGGGTCGCGGTGGGTTTTGGCAGAGGTCTGTGGTGTGGGCAGAGCCAGCCTGCCCCCTCGAGCCACTTGCTACCTCGCTCCAGCTTTGTATGGGCTGCCCGGGTCCCTGCGTCGCATCAGACCCTGCCGGCCCGCAGCCCGAGCGGCTTCGTCGTGCTGGGAATAGCGGGATGGGGAGTTCTGCCCTATCGCGTCCCTGTGTGCCTTCCTCAGAAACGCTGCGGATAATTAAAGTCTTGTTCCTAGGGCCTTGCTTGCTTTCCTTGGGAACTGGTGTCACTAAATTAGGGTCACAAGCTAAAAAGGAGAGGGGTTTTGGTAATGTCCAGTGAATGGATATTTTTATTACTTGGTAGTCACAGTTTCCTTTATAGAGCAAATATGTCAGCACTTTCTGTTTAAACTTGTTTAAAATCTTAATCTTGCAACAAACCCAAAAGCTGCAGAGAATTTTGTCCTTAAGCTGTCCTCAAGCTTGTAGTTTTGTGCGGGATATATAAACCTATAGAGACCATTCTGCCAGATTAAGGACTTAAGAACTGTCTATGATTGCAATGCTTTAATATTTATTTATTGATATAAAATTTGGGTTTTTTTTTGGCACTTAAGCTGAATTATTACAGACTTTTTTTTTTTCTTTTCTTAGATATGATCCTGCCTCTGTCTGCGTAGGTCTGCAGGTCTGGCTAGCATACTGCACAGCAGCTGGATGAAGCCTGCATGTTGATTTGGTGTGAAGGCAGCTCTCATAAACTTGACTAATCTTCCCGTGTCTAGAGAGATAGGTGAGGTGATAGCTGAGCCTCTTGGGGAGGTCATGTAAAAGCTGAGACTGGCCATGTTTCAAGCTCTTCATACAAATAGAGTATGTAGTAAATATATAGAAATGTTAGGAGTGAATTCCACATCTTTCAGCCGGGAATTCTTACCTTGATTTAAGGGAAGTATATCTATTTTGTGTATATATTTTGATAATATATCTATTTTGATAGATATACACAATACCTGTATTTAAAGAAAACTCTGGGATTCACTGTTCCATCCCTATTTAGAATTTATAAAGAGACAGCAATTTAGCCAGCCAGTGGGGAAATAACAATTATTCAGATGTATTCAGCCACAGGAAGTAAGCAAAGGGCAGAAAACATTAAAAATGTTTAATGGTAAAATGGTGCAACAAAAACGCAAGGCGAAGAATTAGAAAGACATTTTAATTAGATTATCCTTGGACACAGCTATAAAGATATGTATCTCGGGCTTAGGCATGCACAGCAAATACAGACAGTTACTTTGTCCTGATTAAGAGTGTCTCCTGCAATGGTTAACAGTAGCGGGCTGCTGTTTCCTTCAGCTTGTAATAGTGATTTAGTCCATCTCTTTAACAGGTCTGGTTATGTTCATGGCAACTGAAAGTTCAGCCTATGCAGCTTCTTTATTAAATACCTCAGAAGACTCTTAATTTCTATGTTAATATGTTGCCATGATGTGCCTTGTCTTCTGTGTTTATTCAGTCAGTGTAAGGCAAGTGGATGGATCTAAGCGTTGGGCCTCTTGTATTTTAAGGCAATAGAAGACTATTTCCCAGTCTTGTAGAAGTAGCAAAAATTTAAAAAAAAAGAGCTTTATAAAGTTTTAAGATGCTGTTTTCATTCACATCAGCAGCAGCTGAACTTTTTTCCCCCTCATGAATTAACTAACAGCCCATGTAAGCTCTAATTGTAACCATAATGCAGATACATCGCTCTTCAGGGTATAAACTACAAACCTGGAAGAGCAACTGAAAAGGATGACTTTTAGAGTATTTATTTTTCCTTCCGTATAGGCTAAATGAAGATTTTAATTTTTTACTGAAGGGCTTTTTGCTCAGGCAGAAAGTGTCTTTGTGAGGACTTTGCAGGAGTTATTTTGGAGTAACTGGAACTGTGAAGCTTCCTTCGTGACTGAGGAATACTCATCTTCCATCCAGTCCAGGTGTTGCCTCCTTCTGCCCATCCAGACTGTTGAGACGAGAAACCGAAAGACTTCACTTATATTGGCAGCCCCCCAGCACTAAGTGGTGAAATGAGTTTACTTATTAGTGCTTTGGATAAAACTCAAGAGAGGTGCCTTTTATGTTTAGGAACAGATGGTCTCTTCATTTGACATTTAACTGTAGGAAGATCTGCAAGCATTTCACAGTCCATTGTGCATTTGATCCAGTGTTCAATAACATAACTGAAAATGCAGAGTAATGCTCTGTTCCTTACTTTTTTCTTCCTTCTTCCCCACTAGAGATTGTCAGTCGGAGTGGAGGGTCAAAGGAGACATCGAGACCCACAGTTGTTTGACCGTCTCACCCAGCTAGTGCACAGTGAGCCCAGCAGGTCTCTGGGCTAAAGCGTATCTCATCCCGAGACACTGAGGGAAGGGACTGTCTGTTGCTTTAAGACTTTTTTCCCCTGTTTGTTCCTCTTCAGATTTGTATCTCATTCTTTTCTGGAGGGACCTCCTCTACCTTTGACTTGCATCTGTTGATCCTTCTTGTGTTTTCTCATGGCTGTGTTAAATAGTTTAAAAAGAAAAAAATATATATATATTATCTGGTATTTTATTCACTTCAAGGTGATCAGGTGATCAACTGTCAGTAGTCTGTGGCTTATCAGATGGGCTGAGTCATTACATCTGATTATACACTAAGCTTTTTTTTTTTTTGTCATCATCCCAACTTCTCAATCCTGGTTGTCTTTATGAATCTGCAAGTTCTCTTATTTTCATCATCTTTTTGCAGCATTGACCAGGAATCCAGTATCACTCATTACAGTTTCATTCCTGGCCTTACCATTATTTAGTATTTCCTTCACTCTCATATCTCTGCATTTGTGAACCTCATTAGCCTTTCTAAAAACTACAGAAGCTCTCAGTGTGATGCCTGGTTGTGCCTGCAATGGCCTCTATATCTTTTTTTGGCTTCCTTTCTCCAAGTTACAGCTCTGATTCGCAAACCTTACCTGCGTTCCTTGTTACTGGATATATTTATCTGCATTTGATTGTCTTAAGACTACTTTGATTGGAAAGCACCCGGCTTGATGAATAATCGAGATAACAGTAGCACGAAAATCAGTTATTTAGCATGCTACCAAATCATATAACCCACTAATTTTATCATCAGGCATATATTTTTTCCAGGTAACTAGTGAAACTGTTAAATAATATTGAAATCTATCTCCAATCATGGTGACTTGCAGTAGGAACCTTGCCGTTTCATGGTGATATTACTCAGTAATGTCAACTTTCTTGAGAGCTTTCAGTTAGCTAATCTTTCATCTATTTAGCAAATCTTTTTGACATTCTGTAGCATTAGTTGTTAAAATCGGGCTGATTTGATGTCAGTCGACTGTTATGACACTCTTCCTCTTTTAAGTCTTCATTTGCTGAATTCAATGTGGAATCAGTGGATTTGCTCTTTGCTTCTTGCATTTCTACAGATGAAGATGATGAATTTTCAATGATCTCTTGAGATGCCGCCTCCAGAATGATTCTTTGCCTAGGATATGCAGAAACCCACTGAGCAACCTGGTTCCCTTGGTTGTGTGTTTTGCCCAGCCCCATATCTTACAGCCTATCTGAAGCATCTTTGCTGCTTCTTTCCCAGCAGGAACAAGTACTTGTCAAAAGGCCCTTCCTCCTGGAAGCTGTTTGCAGTGAAGCCTGTGCCCCAAGAACTGCCTTGTCCTGCTCACATGGGCAAAGAAGTCTCTCGTACTCAGGTTTTACCTCCCTTTGTGCATCAACAGAGATGGCCTTGTGGGGTTTCTGTGCTTTGGGCTTATGATAATTCAGCATGAAAATGTATTGACTTCCTAGTTTCCTGATTTAATAGTGATTTTAATGCGTATTTTTATACCTCTTGGATGCGTGGTATGAAGTGATATTAAGCAACATGTGAGTGAGAATCATCTCCAAGGTAACTTGCTTATCAGGCTGGAGGATCTCAGTTGCTCAGAGTAGCACTTTCCACTGGTCTAATTGCAATTTTGCAACCTGTGTTGCTTACACCGCTGCTATTCAAATTACCGTGTACAGGTGTACTTGGTAAGGACTTCCCAATTTACTTTTCCCAGTTGTGGCAATTAGTTACCATCTTTTATTTTGATCCTGAGGCCTGTAAATAAATAAGTACATTTTAGAAATGTAAACAGCCTCCTTGAAACTAAACCCATCGTGGTATTTTTTCCTCCTGATGATTTGAAGAGGCAGCCTGTGCTTTTTGTTGTCAGTGGCATGATTAATCTGCTTGAATTGTACTTGAATGAGAACTCTGATATTGGAAAAGGGTTTTAGCAACCTTGGAATACAGGAGCTTTTGAATGAGATTGCACTGAAGGCTGGTGATGTGCAGAGGTCCCTGTACATTATTGCTTGGCTCGCAGGGAAAAGAAGAGGTTGGTAAATTCTTAGCCAGACGTGGCTATGTACGTGCTTCCCTTTCCTCCCTCTCACAGATTTCCCTGCTTTGCAGATACCTGTTCACGTACAGTAAATCAGCAAGGTCAGGTTGTTTGCTGTTATGTGCCTCTCTCCAAAACTGAGATACTCCTACGCCGAGCTAATTGCTCAGTGGTATCTGCCCAGCAGAACAGGCTTATCTGCTGGAATACAGCAAGAATGCAGGGCTGCCTTGTGTGGAGGTTTGGTGTCCAGAATGGTGTATGTGGTCTGCTGAATGCAATGTGGTCCTGCAGGTTTTTTTGGCTGACGACTCCGTACAGTCAGGTTTTGTTCCTGCCTTTAGCAAGTAATTTAGTTTCTCTGCTTCATAAATATATAAATATATTCGCATTGCTTCTTTTGAAGGCATTCAAGGACCCTGGAGAAGAAAAGTACAATTTAATAGTGTTTTGGACCTATACAAGCAGAGTGCAGAGGGTGCTGCAGCATTCCTTCTTGCCTGGAAAGGTGAGGACCCGCTGACTCCATTAGCTGTCCTGCAGCCTCATTCCCAAAGCCCCATGTGCAAAAGGGAGCCATGTGCACAGTTTCCTTGGCTCGAACAAAACCTTCTACAAAGCAGGGCTCTCACATCAGGCTCTCTGCAGCCACGAGGTGCCTTGGCATGGGCAGGAGCCTTTCTGTTCTGAGTGGGTTAGGAGCGCCCACCCAGCGGCGTTTGCTAATACCAAGTCTTTGGTGTCACCCCTTCCCTAAGCAGTGCCTGCAGCTGCTGGGCACTGTCTGTGCTTCCGTGGCTGTTTTGGAGAGCTGTGCTGGAGTCTGGACAAGAGCGCTTCAGCTGCCACCGTGCTGCGTTACATGAGCTCGCTGTATGGCGTGGAAAGGATGTTCTTGAAAGCTCCACCTCATCTCTGCTTCCCAGCATGGCCCTGCAAACGCACCCCATCCTGCGGAGCAGGAGTGAGGAACTGTTGGGGGGAGAAGGACTCAGGAGCTGCTCAAGCTACAGGTGCAGCAAATCCTGCGCGTTGCCGACCTGCGGCTGCATCTCTGCCCTCCCACCTGGCCCTTCCTGGTGGCCCTCGCAGTGAGGAAGAGGAGGGTGTTGCAAACCAAGTTAGGGAGCTGTGGCTGGTGCTTTCAATAGCAGAGATGGCCTGGTGTGGTTTGCTCCTACTGGAATAGTATGTTGGCTTTAGTTTGAATACAGCCATTTTGCAGAGCTCACTAGCACTTTCCTTCTCCATGGGGGCTCTAAATACAGGGTGCAGATGGACTTTGTGGCGGAGGGATAACAGGGCAGCTTTCTCAGAGCCCATCCATTTTATTTCTTAGCTAAAGACCTCCTGTGCTAGTGGCATAGCTTTAACCATCCGTATAGTCATTTCCTTTTCCCTCTTACCTCATTTAATAGGACTTTGCACTTGAATCTTGTAAATGGGGTGATAATTTCAAAGCAAACAGTTCCCAGTGCCTTCTTGCCAACTTTTGCCCACAAGGTATGCAAAGTAAACAGAGCAGTTAGGAAATTAGTTTTATACCTTCCCTTCGATGGCAAGGCATCTCAGGGTGTCTCTCAGCTCTGTAAGTAATGAATAAAGTGAGAGAATGAGATTGTTATACCAAAGCTGCATTTTAATGTATGGAGCCATTGCACAGATCATTAATATTCTCGGGAAGCTTCAGGAAAACCTTGTAAAATGTAAGGCTTTAAACAATCTTAACTATTCGTATATTGAATAAAAAAGTGTTTTATTGCTTGGTGCAGAGAAAGAAGGATGAAATTTGTAGAATGGGGGAAGAGAAGTACAGGTAATTTTTCTCCCCATTTAGAAAAATCCTTTGTAATGAAGTAGATTATCTAAATATGAGCATTTTTAAACTGCCTTGTATTACTCGAAGAGGCTTAGAAGGATTTTCAGATGCTGCCATCCAATTCGTAAGTTCAGTTATAAAACCATAGGTTCCAGATTTTAGAATGGCAGGTAGGTATAGAGCTGTCATGTTGTACAATACGGGTAACAAAACATGTACAGAGGTACAGTCACACTGTGCTGTCGTGCACCTTGATGTTATTTTTACACCAAGGAAAAGGTGTGGGCAACTATTAAAAAGGCTTAAAAAATTGAACTACCTAAAGAAATTATTAACACTTGTATTTTAGCTCCAGCCAATGTACTGGACAGCCTTTGCTAATTGAGCAATAGCAGAAGCTGTTAAATGTGAGAATGAGACCTAAGGTTACCAACCCTGAGGTCCAGATGTAAGGGGACGGCCTAGCTGGGAGGTGCATGACCATTATATGATAGCCTCCAAATTAGAGAAGACAAGTCCTGATATAGGAGGCTTGCAGGAATTCAAATGAATTACCATCTAATGAGGCCATGAGCACAAACATAACTTCAATTTAAAGCTCACCTTTGTGGCACCGTGCGTATAAACCTGGGGCCTCCCATCCTGAAAGAGGAATCTTCGCTGGTGATTTTACTCCCCTGGCATGCTTCAAAGGGTAGCATCAAAATAAACCACAGCACTTTTCCTTCTTAGATTTCTAAACACTTCATAAAAGTAGCTATAGACGCGGAGAGTTCTCTACTCCTTTTCACAAATAGGCTCTTTTTTATAAAAAAAGTAACACAATTAATGTATTTTTAAGGAAAGAATGCTCCGCCATGTGAAAACTTTCCCATCGGGTCTCCAGAGTGAAAGTTTTGAAACTGGCGGCAGTTTTTTTAATAGAGTTTCCTTGAGCACCATAAACATTAACTAAGAACACCTGGAAAAAGAAAAATA
The DNA here is from genome assembly GCA_003342815.1 of Eudromia elegans. NCBI lineage: Eukaryota > Metazoa > Chordata > Aves > Tinamiformes > Tinamidae > Eudromia > Eudromia elegans. Next base: position 14,276,907 of record PTEX01000001.1, on the reverse strand, counting down.
ACTTTCCTGTCTCCTGAAGTATTTCTGCTGTACGTGGGCCAAGTGCAGAGTGTGAGCTCAGGTGCAGAGGTCTAGTTTGAATGTCCCTGGAATGCATGAGGTTTTGGGTTTTTTTGTTAGATTTCATGTTGAACTCCTATTATGCTTTGCTGAAGGGAGGAGAAATATTGCTGAGTAAAATAATTACAGGCATTTCTCGGTGTGCGTGCACACCTGTGTGCATGTCTATGTGCATATATATGTGTGTTTATGTGTATATCCATGCATATGCATACAACCATAATAAATACATATATTTTTGTGTGCATAGTTTGTTTTCATGAAGCATGAGATCAAATATTTCAACAGCACACAGCAACTCTTTTTTGCACTTCAGTTTAAATAACTTGCCTTAACGGACATATGTTTCTTCTAAGTGATATTATAATTATCCTCTTTACATAGAAAGGCCATACAGGCTTCTGCTTAGATTCAAACCTTCCTGAAGCAGGCACTGCTACACAAAATTTAATTATTCATCTATTTTACCTGTGATTCCCCGTAAGGTTAAGCCACCCAATTAGATACAATATGGATATGATGCAGGTTGTACTGTGTTAAAGCCACGACATAAGCAGTCGTGGAGAGCAGGGTTGGTGCCGGAGGGCTGGAAAACACCAATATCACTCCAGTCTTCAGAAAGGGCAGGAAGGAGAAGCCAGGAAGCTACAGGCCCATCAGCCTCACCTCTGTCCCTGGAAAGGTGATGGAGCAGCGTGTCCTAGAGACCCTCTCTAGGCATATCAAGGAGGAGGAGAAGGTGATCAGGACTAGTCAGCATGGATTCACCAAGGGGAAGTCATGTTTGATGAACCTGATCGCCTTCCACAATGAGGTGGCTGGATGGCTGGCTGAATGAGGGGAGAGCCATGGATGTTGTCCACCTTGACTTCAGCAAGGCTTTCCACACAGTTTCCCACAACATCCTTATAGGAAAGCTCCAGAAATGTGGACTGAACAAGTGGACAGGGAGGTGGATCGAGAGCTGGCTGGATGGCAGAACTCAGAGGGTCGTGATAAATGGAGCTCAGTCTTGTTGGAGAACTATGGTGTCCCCCAGGGTCAATACTGGGCCCAGTGCTGTTCAACTTGTTCATGAAGGACTTGAATGAGGGCACCCTGAGCAAGCTTGAGGGCGATACCAAACTGAGTGGAGCAACCGACACTCCAGAGGGCTGTGCTGCCATCCAGAGGGACCTGGACAGGTTGGAAAGTTGGGCAGAGAGGAACCTCATGAGGTTCAACAAGGGCAAGTGCAGGGTCCTGCACCTGGGCAGGAATAAGCCCAGGTATTAGTACAGACTAGGGGCTGACCTACTGCAAAGCAGCTACACGGAGAGGGATTTGGGAGTCCTGATTGACAAGTTACCCATGAGTCAGCAATGTGCCCTGGTGGCCAAGAACTTGGCCAATGGGCTCCTGGCTGCATCAGGAGGAGTGTTGCCAGCAGGTCGAGGGAGGGGATCCTGCCCCTCTGCTCAGCTCTGGTGAGGCCACACCTGGAGTACTGGGTGCAATTCTGGGCTCCTCAGTACAAGAGGGACATGGAGCTTCTAGAGAGGGTCCAGCATAGAGCTGCAAAGATGATTAGGGGAACTGGAGCATCTATGTTATGAGGAAAGACTAAGCGAGCTGGGCCTGTTTAGCCTGGAGAAGAGAACACTGAGAGGAGATCCAATCAGTCTGTATGAGCACCTGAGGGGAGAATGTAGGGAGGATGGGGCCAAACTCTGCTTGGTGGTGGCCATGGATAGGCTAAGGGGTAATCAGTGCAAGTTGAACCATAGGAAATTCCATCTCCATGTGAGGAAGAGCTTCTTTCCTGTAAGGGTAACAGAGCCTTGGAAGAGGCTGCCCAGAGAGGCTGTGGAGTCTCCTTCTCTGGAGATCTTCCAAACCCGCCTGGATGCCACCCTGTGCCACGTGCTCTAGGGGTCCCTGCTGGAGCAGGGGGTTGGACTAGATGATCTCTGGAACTCCCTTCCAACCTCAACCATTCTGTGATTCTATGATAATGTCTTACCTGCTTTACTGTAGGTACAGTAGATCTTTCTTTTGCATAGTAAAAAGATTTATTTGTTTACTTATTATATTCAGGTTGTTTATGTTTAGGTGTAGTGAAAAAAAAATGTTTCTTCATTTCCTTCTGAGGAAATCTGGAAACAGATTGCCAGGTTTGAAAAAGTTGTTTAATAGGAGCAGTTCCTAAAGGCGTTTCATACTCTTTGGCTCTTTGCAAAGGGAAGCAATTAAACCAGAAGACATGTAGGTTGGATTTTATCTCTCTGGTGTTGAGAAGCTGCAGATAAGAAGGTTTTGAATGTTATATTTTTTTTTCCCTGTTTTTGATTTTATTGATAAATGTCTGTGGTCGGCTTAAATAGAAGAACTGTAGTTCCTCAAACTGAGTAACAAGTTCCAGGAAAGTCAGATGTCTGCTTTCCTGAGGTGAGCACATGTGCAGGCTCGAAACTTTCAAAAGAAATGAATTAACTAGACATGTGGAAATAATCCACTGAACTTTTTGTGGACGTACATGTGTGCACATGGTACTCTTGACAGAAAAAAAATCACTTTCTGCTTTGGATCGGAAAGGGGATTTTGATGTGCTCTAAAGGTGGAAGAAGTTTGTCACTACCTTATTCTCGTGCTTGGGAGCTGATCTTCAGTGGGGTGGCTTCTTGTTAGATGCTCATTAAAGGAGGTCAGCATCACTTTGCAAGAGAGCAAAGTGAAGGGCAAAGCTCTGCTTATTTGCCCAGCATCAGACCTGTAGATTTCTTCTGTAATCCTGCAGATCCAGGAGTAGAAATCAGGTGCCCTAAGGCCTTAAGGCTCCGAGCCCCTCAAGGGTCTCGCTTGCCCTCAGGCTGTGGTTTGGACCAGACTGTGCTTTGCCCAGCTTTGACAAGGGGGAACGCTCTGAGGCTGCAGCTGAATGTGTATCCTCCCAGTAAAATTAAATCGTGGATTTGTACAGCCTGGCCAGAGTAAAATAAAGCATCACCACATCAATCACAAGCAGAGACATGTGAAGTTAAGGGCTCCCTGGCAAATGCTGGGGAGGTGCTGCAGATGTCTCACTGTTCCTAGAGTGCACGATGATTCCTTCCTCCTAAAGAGCATCCAAACGCTTTTAATATTGACAACTAAGTGTATAGTTTGGATACTGTTACTCCATTGAATAGCTCTTAATATTGCTGCTGTGGGAGATGCAGTAGGGAAGGAAACGCTGCTTCCTATAACTGCAAACTTAAGGCATCTTAAGTTATAAAAGGCTCCTGCTGCTTTCTCCCATGTCGATACTGACTGCCATCCTCTTTGTATTTTGAACGTTGGCTTGGGGAGAGATTTGATTTGACACCATGGCACAGCTTGAGGAACCTGCTGTACGGCATATTAATATCTGATCTTGTTTGATTAATATCAGTTTCAGGGATGCATTCCAGTGAGGACTAATATTAAGCTGTTTTTAATCATGGCAATATTCTGCAGATTTCTAGATGGAACACACCAGCTGGTTTGCACTAAATTTTACAGCAGAGAGAAGTGGGAGGCTCCCTCCTGGGAAGGGAATGTGGCACTGGAAGTCCTTAATACCCTCAGAAATGTTATACATGAGGAATGGTGTCCTGCCTTCAAGGAGAGGCTGGTGACCTGGTGAGACAAATATTTGAGTCCTACCTCAGCACCTTTACTTTTGTTTTTTTATGCCTCTTCTTTCATTCTGAAAGAGAACTGTTTGTGAAGTGACTTCCTCAAATTTGGAGGACCTGATGCCTCTTTAGATATCTGCAGCTGAAGCCCAGCACCAAATGAGGCGATTGGAAATTAGGCTCTTTCTTCAGCAATTCAGAAACGCAACCTTTGGAGAAGTGAATGAACCATACCCCTCTCTTTCGCCACTCTTTCCACCACATAAAGTGGCATAATTACATAGCAGCTATATTGTTTTACAAATGCCTCTATGTGTGAAATTAGTATGCTTCCCCCAAACCCCTAAAACCAGAAGACTCTCCAGCATTTGTTACAGTAAGTTAGGCCTTTGACATTTTATCCGCTGAGAAATATTCTTGTGTGGGATCTCGTTATCCAGTTCATCAATGTGCATAATTTCTTCCACTGCTCCTGGCTTTGAATGGAGGTTGTATTTTGTAGAGATGTCAGCACTGGAGGTTTACACACCAAGCTGTACGAAAAGGCTAAAAATGGTTGTTAAAGCAGTAGTGGAAAGCTATAGCGTAAATGCTCACTACTTTAAAATATGAAAAATGGTGTCTTTTAAATATCAAAGGGATTAGTATTAATCCAGCACTTGTGATTTTCTTAAATCAGGTTATTTGCATAATAATACTCGCCACCTGCTATATCTTCAAAGCGCTTTTCAGACATTAACTAATTGATCTTTGTAACACCCCTGTGATGTAAAGACCTGTTATTATCCCCACGCTGCAGATGTGGAAATCAAGACCCAAAATAGTTCCAGTAACTTGTTCCAAACAGCACGGAGACGGTGTGATCACCAACACTGGTTCCTATTGTCCCATCCTACAGGAGTTCCCACCCGCAGCACTTCCAGGGGGGTCTGGTCTTTCTTCTTGTCTGCTTTTATTTAAAAGCATGAAAACAAACCAAGTAATTTCTTTGTGTCTTTGGGGTGGGATTGCTGTGATCCCACGCAAGCCTTATTGTGTCTTTGGGGTGGGATTGGGGTGGGATGGGGGTGTATTTGTTTGGATTTGGAATTTTTTTGTTGAATGAATCTGCTCCGGTTTTTAGTCATCCTACAGTAGAGGAAATGTAACACTAAACGGCTTCTCACAGCTCTTTATGGTATGTGTGCTCTGCAGTGATGCTAGCAGAGAGCTGTTAACCTCCTTCCTCGTTATTCAGAGCTTGGCACTGTCTTGCTGTTGGTTCAAACCTGCCCCTGGTCATCAGTGTGAGGAATTACCCAAGTCAGAAGTGACACTGGATTGCACGTCAATCTTAAATTAAATACAGTGGCACCCCGTCCTTGCGGCTTGTCAGCAGCAGCACCAGGGCAGTTCCTGGGAGGGCAGGTGGTCCCTGCGGTCCGACGTGCTCATGTCCTGCGCCAGGACCCAACTGGTGGCATGTGGGAGGTCCCACTGCTGGGCTGCCCTTGGAGCAGAGCTCATGGGTGCAGCCAGGGCGATGTGTGAAGGATGGGCAGGGAGCACTTGTAGAAGGCACGGGACCAAGAGCTCCTTCCTTTGCAATAGCCTGAGAGGGCGTTTGAGAAGGAACATTAGAAAATATATTATGGTCCCTTCCCGTGTCACTCTAATGCTTAGTGCGAGAGCTTAGTATTAGAGTGTGTGGATTTGTTTTTACAGATGTTTCAGGAGTGTTATCTCCAAGAAGGAAAATAAATCTTGGTGAGTGCAGTACTAAAAGCCTGTCAGTGCAGGCTCAAATGAAAACTTGGGGAAGGTGTGTGTCATGCCAGGTTTCAGGAAGTGGTTACGGATAATATATCGTTTTCCAGAATGATGCCTGTGCCCTGGCAAGGACTGCAGTGATCGCAAGTGGCAGAATTATGTAAACAGGTTGTATATGCAGTTATATATGTTGGCATCACTCATTTGCCTAGGCAGAGGGTTGGGGGAGGCAGGTAAGAGGAGCGTGGATATTGCTCCAGGTTCCTCTCTAGGCGTGGGATGGACAGATGGGCCGTAAGCTCTCTGTGTCACTGCAGGGCTTACCTACCTTCACCCAGCTGTGGGGGATGAGGCTTCTTGCGGTTGTTTGGTTGGAGGCTTGTCCTCTCTTCCACTCCCTTAAACATCACTTCCATGCATCACGCGTTCAATCAAGTTGGATGTGGCCTTAGGTAAGAGGGTCGTTCATCCCTTTATATTCTCCCTTCATTTCAGTTGTCTACTGAGGGTTGCGTTGAAGGGTTATAACGAAAGATTCCCTCTATCAAACACTGCTTGGGGAGGGAGGAACAGCAGCGAGAACAGGCAAGGAACAGCTCAGGGGGAGAAGATGGCAAAGCCTTATTCAAGCTCCAAGTGCCTTGACAGCACGGGAAGGATTCCAGTTCTGATTAACGTGTTAATGATTTGTTTAAAGATAGAGGAGCAGGATAAAAGACAGATCATCTAGCAGCAGGCAAAGTGCTCTGGCGGGGGTGGAAGCCCATGGCGTGACATGGGGGTCGACGGGATCCAGCCAGGGTGGCTCGCGGGATGCCGCACCCCGAACGGCCCCGCCTGCCCTGGAGGATACCGGAGCGGCGGCGCGAGGGGCCGAGCGCCATCGTGCCCGCTCGCGTGGCCGCCCCCGGCCCGCCGGGGTGATGCCGCTGGTGTCGAGCAGGGGATGAGCTTCGCTTTGTCCCCGCGTCGCGAGCGCCTGCTCGCCTGTGAGTGACCACAGGATGTGGTTACCCGTAACCTGCCTCCGTTAGTGCCGAGGATAGATGTGCGCTGCCCGATGCGTCAAAACTGCAGTGTGGACGGCGGTGCTCCGGCCTCCAAAATGAGTACAAAGGCATGACCTCTGCTTCTGTCTTCCTGAAGCTTTTGAGAGGGTATTTTTAACTCTGCGCCACAGATGGCGGACACAGAGTCTGTAGAAGACTTCTTATTTTTTGTGTGCTCACTGTGAGGAGGTCAAGTGGTCAGACAACTTTTCAACCAAAATACATTATCATTTCTTTTCCTCTCCCCATTTTAAATTAACGAAAGAATAAAATACTTTTGCCGTGAGAACCTCTGTATGAGGTCATGGGTTCTTTTACTTTTTTTTTTTTTTTTTTTAAAAAAAAAAGATTTTTGAAGTATGTAGGGCTGACTGCAGTGGTAAATAGCATCTCTCAGATGTCCAGCTGAAGCTTCTCTATGAGGCCCCATCAGTGGACCTCAGTTCTGGGCTGCAGACAGCATCACGCATGACTTATTCTTGGCCTTTGGATCAGCCAGAGCAAATTTGATGGATTTTTGTTTTTGAATGTGGACGCATGGTCAGTTATGGAACTGGGATAACAGCTGTCCAACAACACTGAGCAGCTGTCAAGCAGTGGTCACTTCAGATCTCTGTGCTGAACTCTCCACCCATGGGAAAGGTCTCATCAAATTTCAGTTTATTTAAAATAATAGAAAACAGGTTTGGGAAGGGACTGAAATAGGCTGTATACAGACTCTATACAGGATCTGCCTCAAGGCAGAATCAGCTGCTTTTAAATGATTCCTACCAGATGTTGGTTGAACCTGTTCTCCAAACCTCTGACAAAGACTTTGTAGCAGTCTATTCCTGGGTTTAAAATTATTGCTGTAAATTTTTTCCTGATGTTTATCCTGCCTCTCCTGGATGCTGGTTAGGTCTCTTGTCTTTAATAGGTGTGGTAAATAGTTTATTCCTTTCCTCCGTGAATAATTTCTATCCATTTATGTACTCAGTAAAAGCCATATTATTTGCCAATAACTTTCAGACTCTTGAAACAGAGAGCAAGGCTCCTTTTAGACTGGTTAAGGATCTTTTTAGAAGTAATACTGCTTGGCAATTTATACAACTTGAACCAGTTTGCAAGCTGACGCTATAGACTCTATAACTGGCTGGGTTTGTTTAGTAAACTTTTTAAACCCCCTCACCTTTTAAAAGCCAATCGTTCCCAGACTCCGTTTGTAAGGGGAATTCTGGTCCTCCGACTTGTTTAGTTTTACCGTGAACACGAACGCCAGCGTGTCCCCTCGAGGGCCTGCCCTTGTGCGGACGCCCCACGTACACCGCAGCGAGCAGGGGTGGCGGCATCGCGGAACTAAAGCCACTCTGTGTACCCAAACACGTCGCGGGCGAGGAGGTGGATTGCTGCCTGGGCGCTGAGCTGCCCGTAGCAAGCAACGTGAAGCAGCCGCACGGGGAACCGCTGGACAAAATGAGCTTAGTGTTTGTTTCAGCGGGCGCGTTGATGTGGTTGTAGGTACCGCTGGCCCAAGGAGCCCGCGTGGCCCTGACAGTGGAAGCTCTCGTAGAGCTTGTGGGGCTCAGGGTCCTTTGGGGTCCACGTGCTCGAGCTCTGCTGTGAATTAAAGATTTTAAAAGGCAATTTTGTGCTGGTTTAAGCGATCCTTCTTCCATACGCTGCTGTTGGGAGTCCAGCCCAACGCCTGGCAGGTCGTGCTGGAGCGCTCTGCTGCGCGGCGCTTTAGCCAGTTGGTTCTGCTGGTCCTGAGCTGTGGCCAGCAAATGCATTTCTCAGCCTTTAAGTATTCTGGGTATTTAAACCTTATTGTTAAGCTTGTGTATTTCAGCTATAAGGGCTCCAGCCTATTAGCAGGGAGATTAAATTGTGTAGAAGTTCTATTGCCTTGTCCGGACATGAAAAATAAATTGTTCGAAATGGGCTTCCATCCAAAGTGTGATCACTCCTGGAAAATAAATTGAACAAAAGTACTTACTGCAGCGCTTTGCTAAAAGGTCTGCGCCTTGCACACTTGCTTTTCATGCTTCATATAGATGAGTTAGCTACCTAATTACCAAAATTGTTAAGGAGAATCGCCTGTTCAGGTTCGTGTTGGGAAGCTGCTCTCGGAGCGGTGGTGCTCCGTGATATTGGCTCTGCTAATAGGCTTCTTGGCTGCTGCAAATATTCATTCATCTTACCCCTGTTACTACACAGCAGCTGGAAACAGTTATTTACAGAAAAAAATGGAATATTGTAGCTGGGAGGTAAATAAGGTGAACTCTTCCTTAGCCCAGCTGATCAGCTTCTTGCTTTGGTTGAGTATTGCATTTGGTATAGTATATTCTATCCCAGCGAGCAACGTGAGGTTTCATCTGTCCTTTGTTTTCCTGCCCATTAAGTACAAGATTCATTCTGGTTTTGCAGAGCTTTTTCTGCTTAACTTTCCTGAGTTATAAATTACGGGTTTTCTGAAATCTTCAGTCTTGCCTGTGGGAAGAAAACTTTAATTTGGTTTAACATCAGATGAGTAATCTAGCTACACATAGTGATTTTTCAGTTCAGCTGCAGTCAGCTTCTTATTCCAACTGTTCCACTAAAATTTCAAAGGCAGCAATCAGTTTCCAGACAGACTTGCTTATCCCCTTCAGATTTTGGTGTCCCGTGCTTGGTCTGTGGCACCGAGAGGAGCCCGGTCTCCTAGTGCACGCGCACCGTTGCGCGTGTTAAGGGTTGTCAGCATCGTTGTGTTAATGCGCAGTGCTGGCTTGGCTCTGCTCCACTCGGGCTTGGCTAGGGTTTTAGCACAGAGACTAAAATCAGCAGGGCAGCAGGGATGCTGGGGTTCGGGGCGCGGGGCCCCGTGCGGGCCTGGCCGGGCAGGAGCTGCTGGGGGCGGCGGAGGCGTCGCCCCGCGGCGCTGGCAGCTCCGGGCATGGGCCCTGCTGCTCCAAGAAACTTGTTTGCATCCGTTCCTGTAATTAGTAGGTAAGGCAGCTCCGCAGAGTGATAAACTCACCCCTGAGAGCGAATGCAAGAGGGAGGATCCATCTCCGGCTATTGCTGCCTAGTTAAAGAAGGGGGGAGGTTGTTTTGTTTTAAGCAACTAAGTGTGGCACCGAGCGTGGCGAGAGGGCAAACGTCTTCATCGCTCTTGTTCTGAAAGGCTTTGGGAAGGCCCGGGGTGGTGGGTCAGCCCATAAATGTTATTAATTTATTTCATGTGAAGTGGCTAAACTTCCTGCTGACTTAGGTAATGTACCCACTGAGCTTGGATAAAAGGTTAGGGATGGCAATTACTGAAAAATCATTTTCCGTTAAGCTCTTCTAATCTTAACCAAGCCTCTGTCAATAATTATTCTTTTGCGTTTCTACTGTGGATTGGGTGTAATCCAGACTCGGTTTATTCAATTTTTTTTTGTTGCTTGAATGTGCACATTCAGGCCTCGCGGGGAGTATCAAGCTGCATGGGGTGCACCCAGAGCAAATGCATTTGCTGGGATGTACCTGGTGTGTTAAGCAGGGAACAGACTCACAGTGTGTTTTTAAGTGGTCATAATTGGCTTGCAAAAGCCTGTGCCCTTGCACTGTTATTTCCCCAGTTGTCTCTTAAGTTTTTTTTAAAAAAAAGTCCTGCAGAGTGGCATTGGGGTGGAGGAAGGGTTCAACCAGAAGGGCTAGAAATAGCAGCTGTGTGTTTATGCCAGGGTTCTTATTCTCTCTTCTTCCTACTGCATTTCTTAGGGGTAGTCTTATGTATTCCACCCACTCTCATTCCCTTCTGGTGAATGTGTGTGGATCCGCTCCAGGACCATATGTGCCCGTAGATACATACTTCAAAGGGAGCTCTAGACTGCCTAGAGAAGCTGTTTGAGTTTAGATGAGCCCTGAATTTGCCGACTGCTACAGCACTTCTTTTGAAGAGCCACATGGCACTGCTGCCATTTCTTTCCTTCAGCACCTTTGTGAGCTGATGAAAGCCCTTAACCTCCGAAACAAGCAAGCTGCTGATCTGCCTGCTTTGCATGAACTTAACCGAGCCGAATTTCACCCCAAGGCACCCACTTGGCTCAGCTTTTTAGTGGCAAAGTGACATGGTTTGGATCACAAGATGTATTCTTCCACCAGGGAGGATGACTCGCGGTCTTCCCCTCCCCGCTCTCATCTCACAATGATTTCTTTGAACACGGTTTCCCAGAGCATTTTCCCTGGAACACCAGACGCTTCTCCCAGCTGATTTAGGGACACGGCCTTGTTAAATGACTTTTTCTGGGTAATGAGGATCGTGGATGCTGAGAAGGAAGGCTGAGAGAGCTGGGCCTCTTCAGCCTGGAGAAGAGAAGACTGAGTGGGGACCTGATTAATGTATATAAATACCTCAAGACAGGGAGTGAGGAGGAGGGGTCTGGCCTCTTCTCAGTGGTGGCCAGTGATAGAACTAGGGGAAACAGCCACAAATTGAGGCACCAAAAGTTCCACAGGAACTTGAGGAAGAATTTCTTAACAGTGAGGGTGACAGAGCCCTGGAACAGGCTGCCCAGAGAGGTTGTGGAGTCTCCTTCTCTGGAGATCTTCCAAACCCGCCTGGACATCACCCTGTGCCACATGCTCTATGAGACCCTGCGTGTGCAGAGGGGTTGGACTAGATGACCTCTAAAGGTCCCTTCCAACCTTAAGCATTCTATGATTCTATGATTCTATGCAGACTTAGAAGGACTTTATTACCCGTGTCTGCTCTTTTGCAGGTGGCCCTCGTTTTTGGTGGCTTCTCTGTCATTTGGGTGGTGTTAACGTGGAGATGCTGATCTTGTTCATAGCTGGAGAATGCAGGGCATCTGTTGCAGGTTTGCATGCAAAAAAAAGAGAATTACTCAACAGCCACTGCATCCCAGCAGCAGCATCTGCTGTTCCTGCACCATATTCCCACTGCATCTTTGCCAGATGTACATTATGTATTTCAGCATAAAACATTGATCTCTCATCCGAAAGCATTAAAGAAAAACCTTCCTGCCTATCTTGGAGGATGTTTGGTCTGTTACTCTTGAATAATGATTAATCATACCTGGCAGGTGCTTCAACAGACTTTTACATAGCATTTCACTCTGTGTCACCTGACCCACGGTGCTGATCTTTGTGATAATTTGCATCTGAGAAGCGAGCGAGTTTCATATCCCAGAGCAGCTGATCCGGTTTGTCTGCAGCTAGCCGGAGGTAGGGGAAGGAGAGCAGCTCGGTTTCTCTCGGGTGTTGCCACACAGCCAGAAAATTCTCTTTTTCAGCCTTCACACTTTGGCCAGCTGGGAAAAAAGGGGCATAGAAGTGTGTGTGGAGACTGTCAGATTTTAAAAAAGCCCCTTTTGGCCGTAAGGAATCGTTAGTATTAGGGATCAGCAGTGTTGTTTGATCGCTCTGAGACAGCAGCATGAAATTGCCTTTAAGGACTTGAGAACAGCAGAAGAAAATGAGTTCCCCCACACCCTCTGGAAGGACGTACCCTTGTCAGCGGTCTGCTTGCAAAGGTGTGACTCTCTTCATTTGCTGTCCTTCAGACGACGGCGTTCTGAGGGGTTTCTTTCCTCCGTGACCGTGTTCTGGTTGCCCTGTTACCCGAGCTCGGTGGAGTGTTTGTGTTCACGGGGTGGTTTGTTTGCAAATGATACAGCTTCTCCCAGGAATACACCTCCTGATGATGATCAATGGCTCAGTTACTTTTAATAAAGCGAAGGCAGCGAGACACAGGAATTCCTTTGAAGCTGTTGAGGTCTTGTCTGAGTCATATAATACCTTAAATGAAAACAGAGCAAATAGGAAAAGTAGGAGCAAATGACAGATGCCAGCAGGAAGGATGCTTAAGTTTGTAGGTTGCATGGCTCTCCTCTCTGCTCAGGGCAGATGATTACCCTGCTTTTAGGCACAGATGAACTGCAGATGAGAAGATGGTGGAGAAGAATGGCTAGTTGTGGCGCAGATGTGGGTGGTGGATCCAGCCAAATATGTCTCCTTTTCTCAGCACAGGAAAAGCTGCTCATACTGGTGGTGCACTTCGACATTTGGTGCTGACTCTCTTGGCTGCAGAAGAGTAGTTACTGGACGGGACTGGGAGGAAGCCAAAGCTCAAAAGCCCTGCTTCCCACAAGGAGGTTTGGGGAAGAGGCTCTTAGGACCTACATTAATAACGAGCTCTGAGATGCTCTGGCAGAGATTTACATTTCTCCTTCGGAGTCCATAAGTCATATTCCCTTCTGCTGCACTCTCCCCAGACCTCCGTTCCTGTGAGCATCCATATGTCAGTTTAACTCTTTTTGTGGATTCAGGCTGTATATGAGCTCTTGTGAAGCTCATGAAGCAGTGCCTCGTTCCTGGAGCTGGTGAAGGAGACCCCTTGTAAATATATCTAACGTTTTTTAGGAATGCATGTGCGGCGGTGAATGCTCAGTAGGGATCTCCCTCTCCCCATTTACTATGCCTAATTGATTACTGATCAATGTCAGCTCGATTTCCTGAAATGAGGAGTTTTCTAGTGGTAAAGTGTGAGCAGTGGGTGGACTGCATTAAAAAATGCCACAACTGGCTGCTGTTGAGGACAGAAGTTGCTGTGAGGGAAGTGCAGAGACATAGGAAGAAGTTGATGTGTTTACAAGAGCTGTTGCTTGACGATAGTTGCAGGGCAGGGGGAGCTTTGGAGGATGTTTGTCTGCCTTGTACAAATTAGAAGTAATTACATTTTTATCACTTGTCTTGGCAGTAGTTTATCTTAAATCCACAGCTTCTGGAGTCAAACGATTGAGGGGATCACAGCATTTGCTTACAAGAATAATAGATCTTGTCCTTAGGATTAGCTTGGAACGATATGTCAAGTTAAATCTAAAGGCTTAAAAATCAAAAGTAAATAAAAATATGTCATATTTGTCACTTGTGAGCGCATGGGACTAAGAGTGCTGCTAGCTTGCTCTGTGTCCTGTGCAGCCCTAGGGTGGGTGCTGCGGTGCGGGGACGCTGCGCGCGTGGTCACTAGTGCCCGAGCGCGCCTCGTGCTCCAGCCTCGGGCAGGTGGGGTTTGCTCCCAGGGCTTTGGTAGGGGGTAGTTGTCCTGCACCTGTGAAAGCAGGAGTCGGCCCAAGTGCCGCTCCTCTTTTCTGAGGATGTGGAGCGGGGTTTCGTGGTTTCGTCCTGCCTGAGCTTCCTTGCTGCTCTCCCCCAGCCGCACGCACGGAGCTCGGGAGCCTCTTCTGTGGCTGCAGTGTAAGTCACACTTGTGAGAGGTGTTAATTCAGAGTCTTTTTGATTTTTTTTGAAGAACAAGGTTCTCCTTTGGAGGTTTGGTTTTTAGATTGCATGTGCCAAGGTGCCCCCAGCATGAATGTGGTTAGGCGAATAGCTGGAGTGGTGTGAAAAAAGGAAGATGTGGTGAACTCCTGTGGGGAGGGAGCAAGGCCGAGGGGTGGGAGCAGGGGGCAGAACGCTGCTAACCCAGGCCACCACCACCAGCAGCTTCCTGAGGGGGAGAACATCCTTCCTCAGGTGTTGGTGCTTCCTCCATGCCCGTGCCCAGCCTCCATGCAGTTCAGCAGGGCCACAACCCGTCCACAACCGACACTTGCGCCCGTGCCCTGGGCTGGGTCCTGCTGTCAGGGGCTCACCCCAGTGTCCCCACGTCCAGCACTTGTCCCCGTTGCTCTCTATGCTGGACCAGGGCTTGTCACAGGCCCTGGAGAGATTTCTGCACTAAATCAAGAGTCTCAACTCTTGCCTTGCTAAGGAGCTTTTCCTGGCTCACCTCCGCCAGGAAACCTGTCCGAGAGCCAGGAAGAGCTGAGCTGCTTAAAGCACCTCTCCAAGTGTCTGTTAGCCAAGTCCCGCTTGGTTAGAAAGATCTGTGTACTCAGTGTTTGTGAGGAGAGGCTACGTGAACCTGCCAAAATTATGCCTTTGGCTGTAAAGAGAAGAGGCACATGGAGTCCAATTACCGGCTCTGAGCAATAGAAAATAATGTTAAATACCTCCTGCATTTTAGACTTAATTGAAGTGAGAGGCAGAACTGGCACATCCACTTCTGTATTCTCAGCAAGGGGTAGGAGTCTGCAGCAGAAAGGGAGATCTGGGAGAGGAACTTAGAAATAATTCTAGTAGCACCAAAAGCTGGAGATCCAGAAAACTTGGGCCTTGCTCATAGCACAGCACATGCTTCTGTGCATGCTTTTTGTTCCAAGTGACAATGACACATTCACTTAAGTCATCCCTGTAAAAAATTATATTTCAGAACATCTGATTATGAATCATACAAAAAGAAAGAAAAAAAGAGCACCCAACCACGCTTTACTTGGGGCATGAGAACAGTGTAGTTCCAGAGACACAGTCATGGGGGAGAAAAAAGAAGTTTGGAGAAGTAAAGCACCCAGACTGGCCCATAAATCATTGTGTATCAAGACAACTTGACAAGAGTGATTTCTGTCAGCCTGTCACCCAGTGTATTTTGCAGTAATCTTCCTCTGTTTGTACCAAGATTGCCTGGTCTGACTGACAGCTAGTTCGTTTGTTCATGCACACAGTAATCTGTTTTGTCTCCTATGTCTGCATTAATTTGAAGAAGAAAATTGCGGGT
Source organism: Eudromia elegans (assembly GCA_003342815.1). NCBI lineage: Eukaryota > Metazoa > Chordata > Aves > Tinamiformes > Tinamidae > Eudromia > Eudromia elegans. The sequence goes on along the minus strand of PTEX01000001.1, from coordinate 14,261,833 downwards.
GTGCTCTTTGTATGGAGGAGACTTCCCTGCCCATCTCCATGTGTGTATAGAAAGCAACAGAAAAGAACGGAAAAGAAAAGCAAGCCATACTTAGGAGAGGAAAGAAAACCCCAGTTCTGCTGCTCTTCCTGAGATAACGTTGCAACACCTTCTACTGCAGCTCTCGTAGCGTGGGCATGGCAGGCTGTCCCAGATGGCTACTTTAATTTGAAAATTAATTTGAAAAATTCCCATAGCTTCTTTAAAAAAATCTGTTCACATGTGTAATATGGTACCAGTTTAGCTTTTAAAATCTGATGTTTCTTACAAATGGAAGAATGAACAATCCTATCAGTATAGCCACATCTTTTGTGTATGTTTGAATGTTTTTTTTGCACATATGGTGTTATAACTGAAATAGTTAAGCTTTATGTTGATAATATTTGAATTATTGCAATGAATATAGAAGTTACATTTTGTTTGGACCCTTTGTTCAAAAGAAAATGTCCTTAGACTTTACCAAATTACAGGTTTTCTGAGAGAGGCGGAGAGAGAAAGAGCCACTATAAAAATCATCTTTCTTTGGCGTCCCTTCCCCGACAGGATGTTGAGCAATACTTGGACAACTGCATTTATGAAATAGCTTGGTTGAAAACTGCAAATCTGTGTAATTATCCCCCTCTGGATGCATCTGCTAGGACTTTGGTATTGCTTCACCACTTCAGAGCAGTCTAAATTCTGACTTCTTCCAGATGTCTTTAAGCATTTCACTGGGTATTTTCTATTTAAGCAGTGTTCCCCAGCATTGTATTAGAAATAATTTCAGCTTTTAGTTGAATTCCTAGATTTCAAAAGATGTCAGGAAAGACAAAAATGATAGAAGTGCATAGGTGCTCAAAGCTCACAAGATGAAAATCAGCCCTTTTGGGAAGGGAAGGGGATGTGCCGTGTATGTTTGGCTTTGTGTTTCTTGTAATGGAAAGAATAATCTGATTCATAGCTCTTGGAGCATTTGCTGCTGGCATAACTGCTGCTAACTAGAATAGCACTCACCCAAGTAAATAACTGTGATATTCTCTTGGGAAAAACTCTGGCTCTCACATTCTGCTTCATTTTCTGATGTGCCTAAACTATAGCCGTCGCCGCACTAAAGGCAGGACTGATCTGAACTTACTGAGGTTAATGGCAGTGCTCGTGTTTTTCTCCTTGTTAACTGGTGGAAGATCACTAGGTTTTGAAGTATCTGTAGTATTTGGGGAACTATCATGTCATCTAAATTGGAGTACTTGGAGAGGCCTTGGCCACCATCTGCAAACTGAGCTGTGGGGATGGAACCTGCCCCTGCATTTGGCCTACCCAAATTGCGAAATAATTAACTTGCATATCTACATGAAGGTGAGATTTCATTAACCTTGGACTATAGTTGCATGATCCCTTTGGAGAGGCCAACCCAGCAGACCTCTCATAGCCCTGCATGGAGGGCTGCCAGAATGGGTCCTCTGAGAGCTTCCTAAACGCCCTGCACTTAGATTTGGTGGCATTAGCAGAATCACCTCTTAAATGACTCATTTAGTGGTGGCCTAAGTGAAGCCACTGCCTGATGAAGCCTGAGGAGGACCTGCACAGTCCCTGCTCCTGCTAGGGAGGAGGCCTTTGCTTGCTGAGGGATGGTCACTAGGGGTGGCAGCTTTATTAAACAGGTTCCCAACGGCGCTGGCGACTGTTCCCTTCTTTCCTAATCGGAGTGGGCTGAGGACAGCCGCGTTATTAGGTGCCACGATGGAGAGAAGCTTAGAAGTCAGTTATTTTAAATAGCGTGACTCATCCCTTATCCTTTCACCTTGTGCTCCCTCCTTTCTCATGCCTTTGCTGCTCTTAGTCTGCAGCTCATTAGCTTTGCTAAAACCGCTCTTGGTATCTTCAAGGCAGCTATTTGCAGGGACTTGCCCGCGCCGGACCAGACATGTCTCTCTGATAGTCGCCTGGCTCTGTTTGAAATGTCAGTTCTAAAAGGCTTTTCACAAAAAGATAAAATATTCTGGTAAGAAGACACTGGAGCTGGATGCTATTCATGCAAGGGCTCTAAAGGAATGAAAATAAGAAATTGTGTCTGGTTTTTATCTCTCAAATAAAACTGTAATACGCCAGTCTAGCAGGGGCTTTGGGGAGAGTATCAGTAAATCTGGCCTCTGTGTTAGGAAATTTGGTAGAAATATAATAGCAACAGCAATTAATAGGAAACAGAAAAATATGGTGCATGAAGGAGGAGACGCCATGTTCCTCTAAAGGGAATTTGATTTTCATAAATCTCTTGGAATTTTTGAAGGAAACTACTATGTGGACACAGCAGATCTATCTGATACCTTGTCCAAAGGTCTTTGAAAATAGAACACACTGTATCTTAGAAATCTGTCAAAATCACAAAGTTATCAGGAAATAAAAGAAAAAGTCTACTCATAAATCAGAAGGTAGTAGAAAAGTTAGAAACAAAGAACTGGAATACCTTCCCTGTTCTGTAAGAGCAATTGTTGGGATGAAGTCCTTAAGGAGCTGTGCTGCTGTCCGAGTTCAACATATTCATCACGGATTTGATTATGGATGGATGACAGATCTTGCAAGGGATATCAAAATTATTTACAATAACCCGACCCAGAGCTGCATGAAAAGACTTGCAGAAAATTGTTCAGCGCTGAGTTGGATTAGTGGCAAACAAAACTCAATATCAGTAAGGGCAAAATAATGCGTAAAGGGGAAAAGGGAAGGGAAATAACCCTGTTCTCTCTGAAGGGGTAAAATAAGCTCTTGGTTGTATAGTGGATGACTCTCTGTAAATGTCAACTCAGTGCTCAGTGGTAATCAGTAAAGTAAATGGCATGCTAGGAATGGAGTAGAATAAAAAAATCCCCCTAATGCTATAAATCGATAAAACCCTGTGTCTTAGAGACTGTGGACAGTTCTGACTATCCCACCTCGAAATGAAAGCAGGAGTGGGCAAGCCAAACATTACAAGGTATGCAGGAACGGAGCAGCTCTCCTGTAAGGAAAGGCTGGGTATCATATGCCTCTTTATACACCTCTTTGGCTGGGGGGGAGACAGAAGAGAGGAAATACGGTAAAGGGAAATCAGGAATGGAGTTAAGGAGGACAGAACAAGGAAGAACAAAATTATCAGATAGCAATCTTAAATAAAAAATAAGTTCAACTTCCTTTTCTGCTCCTTCTCCTGCTGAAGGCAAAATTAAATCATGCAATTTACAGGAAGCTTTTGGATGCCAAGGATGCCAATAAGAGGTTAGGCAAATACATGGAGAGTAAGTCCTTGGGTGACTTTAAACCTTGATGCAACTTCAAATTTAGAATTTTCCGAAACCCATTTTTCTGGAGGGTGTTTGAGGAGAGTCAGATATTATCCTGAGTGGCTGCCACTGGCCAGTGTTCAAATGTGGTTCATCTCTCCTGTCTTCAGCATTGACACCTAATTTTTTGCTCTCTCGAGTTATTTAAGGCTGTGTTTGCAGTTAGCAGGGAGGGAGAAAGTGACTCTAACCGGTGATTCATCTAGCCTGAGATAAGTATCTAAAACAGAGGAGTTGAATTGCCCACAGGAGGAGGGCTATCTCTCCTCCAAAACAGAAATAATCTAATGACTAGGCCAGAGTGCTCAGCAGAAAGTGAGATGAATTCCTTTCTCGCGGAGCAGGGATTGGAATAGAAGATGTGTGATCTGTTTTAGGGTTATTCTTAGGCATGTGAACAACAAAAAAAGCTTCTGCATTGAGATTGTTGGGTCTCACAGGCCCTAAGCCAGAAGGGTTTCGCACAGTGGCGGTGGGTGGATTGAGGCCTTGAGGTGGTTTTGCAGGGGTTCTGCGCTGGTGTGGCAGGGGGTCAATGTGTTTGATGACATGTGTGAAGAGGGACTGCAGGCTGATGTCTGTGTTTGATAACGTCCTGCTCCTCTTCTGCTTCCAGGCTGCTAGGAAAGGTAGCGTTGTTGATCAGGGCTTCATGGGCTGGAAGGAAGGGAAGCAAATCCCGCTGGAATGCAGGGCAAGCATTGTTGCAGAATAACATATGAATATCTTTAATGCAATTACATTTTCTGAAGTAAGCCCTATGTCATCCTTTAGGGCAGCTCATCTGCCGTATAGGTTAATCATATGTCTGGATGTAAGATCACTTGCAGTGATAATAATCAGGGCAATCTGCTCTATTAAGGGCCTTGTGTTGGTGTAGCACCTCTGTATGAGCCCAGCTGTGAAGTGATGCAGCCCATCTATCCGTTGGTGCCAGTATCTCTTCTGTGTTCAAGTAGTGCTAGATTAAGTAGTGGGTGTATTTCTTTTTTTGTAGTGTTCCAGGCCATGTAAGAAGCAATCGAGTAGGCTCCACAATCAAATTCAAATACAGTGAACTTTTTTTTTTTGTATTTCATCTGTGACCTCCTCACTGCCTTTCTGCGTAGTAGCCCCGCAAGCCGTGTGCCCTCCTTGTTTGCAGGTTTTGACTTCTAAACGAGCACCAGATGCTTCAGACGTGACGCAGCCGTTGAGTGAACGCGATCGCGGGCTGCAGGGTGGGAAGGCCTTAGTCACAGCACGCATGCCTCCGCGGCATGCCCCGCTCCACGGCGTGCCCGGGCGTCTGCCCTCTCTCGTCTCTATCGCCAACTCCCGTCAAAGCCCTTCAGAGAAAAAGAACCTCTCCATACTGTAGGTGCAAGACTTCCTGCTCAGCCTCGTTTTGCCTATTTGTACGTCGTTCGGTTAATTAAGAAAGAAATTAAGAACGTCCTATCACCCGAACTTTTAATTTAATAGTTTAAACAGCAGTGACGCGAGGGAAGATGGGAGATACGATATGGAGGAAAAGTTTTGTAAAGAGCTTGTCTGCAGGCTGCCGTTCCCACAGCCAATCCCCTGTAACTCCAGTGAGCAGCTATTTCGAGAGTGATTGAAAAAGAGCTACCCAGGGGAGGACGGAGTTGGGAGATTCACTGCTTCCCAACTGCTGCCACAAACAATCTAATGCTGAAATACCCGGTAGTACGAATGTGATATATATATCCCCAGTCAGCTATTTTTTCATTAGAAATTGAGGAATAGAAACCTTCTCTTGATTCAGTTTGGTGGTGCAGTGTGGTGATTTGGTGAATGATTCAGGAAGAAATATGGGCTTTTTATGAAAGATCCTCTCCAGGAAGTTACTAAAACTCAGTACTACAAGAATGTTTTGCACAATTTTCCTGAATTTGTTATGGTTTTCAAACACATACTCCCTTATAATCATTTAAGAAAAAGGAAAATGATGTCCAAGCCCTGTAATATAAAAACCTGTATGCTGTAGTTGAAAGTATCCATTTATTGCTGCTGCTGTCAATGACACAAAATGACTGACACTCTGAAATGGGGGCTGTAGGAGGTTTGGATGAAAGCAAGCCTGCAATATTCCTTTCTCAAAGAGAAAGCAAGCTAACCTTCCTAAAAGACAGACACTCGACACGTTATGGAAAGGCAGATCTTGTATGGCAAGAACTATTCCTGGACGCTGACGACCAGCCAGCTCGGGAGCCTTGGGGTGGTGAAACCTCCTTATCTGCTCTTTTTGGACGTTTTCAGAAAGCATTTTGCATGTGCGTGGCTTCCTGGTATAGTTAGCTGGAGGATTGGCTGCTTATCATTTTTGAATCACTCAGGATAGCAACACCTGCATGGCTTCTAAAATTGAAGCCTAATGATAGCACCACCTAGTAATTATTATTCTGAGTCATCAGCTCATGCTCATTACCACTTCATAGTAGCATTATAATTAAAAATTCGGTGCCATATTCCAGTAGTGATCAAGCTCAGAAGCCAAAGGCATGGTTTCTGTAGCGTTCGGTGCAATAAATTCCTTAGTCCCCACTACATTTATCTAATGATTTCTCAATGCTTCTCAATTAGTCCTGAGTTTAAGCGGAGTTTTCTTCTCTCCTTGTTGATCTTGAATATGAGTAAATCCTGTGAAGGAAGGAAGGTCAGAGAAGCAAGGACCTTCCAAGGTATGAAATTCATGATCTGGCTCTGTAAAAGGCAAGGGTCAAGTCTCATTCAGTGGGAATGAGCTCCCACACTCGTCCTTTCAAAGGGCAGAGGAGGGCCTGCAAAAGCTAAAAAAAGACAGAAAAATCCAGGTAGTCTGTAGTGGTTACTTCTGAGTTAGCAAGGCGCTTCAGACTGGTTCCTCATTGCACATGCAGGTAAAGCCCACGACATTGTGGTGTGGTGGTGGGTTTTGGTCTACTTTTTTTTCCTGTGAGAAAGACTCCCTGTGGCCTAGCCAGTGGGTTTTCGTTCTAAGGCTTTCACAGGGGAGGTTTTGGGGGGACCGGAATTCAAAGAATTCTTAGAAAGTCGCAGATCTTAGCTGATTACCTCTAGCACTAGCCTGCCGTGTCAGTACATCCTGCCTCTTTCTTTCATTTTTCTAACATTTCCTTACGTGAACTGGAACAGCTCTAAAAGGCAAGAAAAAGCTGGGAAGCTGCTGTTTCAGTTTCTTATTTGCAAAATGAAAGATTGAACTTTGAAATTCTGTTCCAAGTTGGGCAAACCAGCTTGGTTTGAAGGGATATCCCCAGGTCTGACGGTTGCCTGAATATCTCATGGGCTGATGTTTATCCCCAAGTAGGAGGTTTATCCTGGACCCGAGAATCTTCCTGTAAGAAAGAAAAAAATACGTATCACCTGTAGGCAGACACTTTCAGACAGCAATCATTATCTTTTTACCTTCTCTTGTATAAATTAAGTGGATTGTCTGTATAGTATCTCCCTCTAAGTCTAATTCTTAAATAAAGCCTATTGCTTTCTTCCGAGCTCTCGGCAATGTAATGACATTAGATGCAAGCAGCTGATGTCAGGAACAGATATGTGCTCCAAAGACCATTGCTAAATGACATAATTGCTTCTCACAGTTTAAACGTGGTGCTTCGATGCCTTGTGCATTAGAATATCACATTTGTTCTCCATCCGCTCTATGGAGTGATTGTGCTGGCGGGCAAACCACTGTGACCCTAATGTTCATTTAAATTGCTGTCTTCCAAAGTGCATTCTAACAGTGTGACCTAAATTTTGGTTCTGTTTTTTCTATAATCTTGTTTGGCTACAGTAATAATGCTGCTGTTCATGTGAGCCTATTTTGCTCTCTGATCCCCATCACACTTTTGAACTTGACTTGTGCTTTTTTGCAGGTCACGTGAAAATGGGTGGAATGGTGGATTTATACCAGCACTGATGTTTTTTAATGCAGTTTGCAGATTCGTGAAAGACTTATGCTTCGGGTCTTAATTGCCATAAAGACCAGGGAGCCTGATTTTGATAGGTTTGGGACTGACTTCCAATGGCCAAGAATGCAGGGATACTTAATAAGCTTTGGGGATTTATATAGTATCTGTTTCTAAACAGAACTATTTAGCTGTGGTAGTTTAATATACACTTGGTTTGCTGAAGGATACATAACACAATACACTTATTAAGCAGATGTTTCAAGCTGAGGGTATTTTAAAGTGGGATTATACGTCTATTTTAATGAAATTATATTGACTGTTTCACTAAGAAGCCTGGATCTTAATTCTGTCTGCTCTTCATTTTTGTAATAATGTTCAGTTTCTTTTGCTTGGGGTCAAGAATTAAACCATCTGTACTAGTGCCCTTGCTTCATTCCACCATTAAAAATTCCCTAAAATTTAGTATTTAACTAGTCCCCAGTCCCAGTGCCTTGGTGACCTCCTCTTCTAAAACGAGTGCGAGCGGCTGAGTCTGCCGGGCAGCCCTCAGTCGCTGTAGCTCTGGCGGGTGCCGTTGAACCGCTTTGGTGACGTGCTGGGGAGAGGCTCACCCGCCGAGCCGCAGCGCTCAGGACAGCGCTGCCCCTGGGGGTGCCGCGGCACGGGAGGCTCCGTGCCGGCCTCGTCCGAAGCGTCAGGGGCGGCTGGGAGAGTACAACAGGAGCCGGGGCCACTGCCTGGGTGCCCGGCAGCCCCTGGAGCACTAACGGGAGCTTTCGGGAACATGTTCGCCTGCTCTTTTCCTGAAACGTGGCTGCTGAGCCCTCAACGAGGTCACCATCACCATAGTCTGTTTGCTGCTGTTGCTGTTGGTACCTCCAGTTCCACTGCAGTCTGATCTCACAGATGCACTTTGATTTTTACCTTAATCTGAGGGTAATATCCTCCAATATCGAGGGATGTTTATGAAGCGAGTCCTTTGAAGCGCTTCCCTCCCGCTCTCAGCATCTCTCCAGTCCTGCTGGATGCCTTTTATCTTGGTACCGACCGCAGCCAGCCATTACTGACTCTCCACCGTGGTGCCGTTTCAGCTGCCTCTGTGCTAGTTTCCCCTGGCAGACCCATTTTGCTCTTCTGCCTCCCATTCTGATTGATTCCTAATATTCTTTCCCTGCTAGTGGCTGCTTATTTCATTTAAAGATGTGTACACTGGACAGAGGGGAGAAATGGCATCTGGAAGTTAGCTCAGGAAACAAAGCTAGCCATGTATTTATGTGTGTGTGTGTGTGCATATATAGGTATGTATACATACATCAATACATATATATTTCTGAGTTTTGCAACGATATCAGAAATATGCAGTGTGAAATGCTTGCGGTCTGCTTACACAGTACAGGATTTCCTCCTGCCTGTCCTCTGCACCATCCGCCCCCAGCTCTCGGTTTGTCGGAACATTTGGGAAGCTGGAATGGGGCACAGGAGTTGGAGCTGCCTGGGGAGAAGCTGGGATGTGGCAGGACCTGGGATGCTCCAGTGAGATCCCATGCAGCGCTTTCTTGCACTGCCTGCTCAGTGCCCATGTTCTTCACACTGCTCTAGTTTGTCCCTAGATTCCTTAAAACACTCAGAGGGCTGGAATACATCATGCTCTCTCCCACCATGATCCCCAGATCATCCTCTGTTTCAAACAGATATTACTCCATAGTAGTATGTATATTTTCTCCATTACATGGTAAGCAGCATGGACACTTTCACAATTTACTTTGCTCTTTTTTTACCAAGAAAACTGTTCTGGCACAGACTAATAATTTCTCCTACTTGTTTTAAAACAACAATTTTCTTTTGCACCTTCCCACAGGAGGAAGGAGCCTCTAAACAGAGGAGAGCACCACTTCTAAGTAAACAGTTGTTTGCAGAGAAAAATCCTCATTCATATGGAAAAACTGAGGTATATGTATACCTATATTTCTATATATTTTACAGATCATATTATAAGAAATAAAAAGATTGCATAACCAAGAAATACTGCCTCAACACCTTTAGCAGCAGGAGCTGTTGGTTATTATTGTCACTGTCTTTTCTCCGCAACTTTCTGCAATGAGTTGTCCAGTTTTTTGGAAGCTGTTCATGTGGCTAATGGTTATCTTCTATTTTTAATTTTGGCTGACATAGTTACCATGAATATTTTTGTATTGAACCACTGCAAGATATTTTTTAAATGAGTGCTCTGCCATGTGATGTTACAGGAAAACAGGTAGAAGTCACTCCGGTCTTCAAAAAGGGCAAGAGGGAGGAGCCAGGAAGCTACAGGCCCATCAACCTCACCTCCGTCCCTAGAAAGGTGAAGGAGCAACTTGTCCTAGAGACCCTCTCTAGGCATGTCAAGGAGGAGAAGGTGATCAGGACTAGACAGCATGGATTCACCAAGGGGAAGTCACATTTGAGGAACCTGATAGCCTTCTACAATGGGGTGACTGGATGGATGGATGATGGGAGAGCTGTGGATGTTGTGTACCTTAACTTCAGCAAGGCTTTCCACACAGTCTCCCATAACATCCTCATGGGAAAGCCCCAGAAGTGTGGACTGGACATGAGGACAGTGAGGTGGTTCGAGGACTGGCTGGATGACAGAGCCCAGAGGGTCGAGGCTGAATCTAGCTGGAGGCCTGTGGCCAGTGGTGACCCCCAGGGGACAGTGCTGGGCCCAGTGCTGTTCAACTTGTTCATCAAGGACAAAGGACGAGGACGAGGGCACAGAGGGCACCCTGAGCAAGTTTGCGGACGGTACCAAACTGGGTGGAGTGACCGACACTGCATAGGGCTGTGCTGCCATCCAGAGGGACCTGGGCAGGTTGAAGGGTTGAGTGGAGAACTCATGAGGTTCAACAAGAACAAGTGCAAGGTCTTGCACCTGGGCAGGAATGACCCCAGGCACCAGTACAGATTAAGGGCTGATCTGCTGTAAAGCAGCCCCGCAGACAGGGATTTGGGAGTCCTGATTGACAACAAGTTACTCATGAGGCAGCAGTGTGCCCTCATGGCCAAGAAGGTCAATGGGATCCTGGCTGCATCAGGAGGAGCGTTGCCAGCAGGTCGAGGGAGGGGATCCTGCCCCTCTGCTCAGCTCTGGTGAGGCTGCACCTGGAGTATTGGGGACAGTTCTGGGTTGGACTAGATGATCTCTAGAGATCCCTTCCAACCTCGACCATTCTATGATTCTGTGTGAGAAGTCAGACCACTCTGAGATATAATTGTAGATGGTAAGGTTTCCTCTAAGCACATCTGCTGTTGACCCTCACCCCTGCACCTCAGTTCAGTGTCTTCTGGTTGTGTTGGCATGAGTGCCTATATGGCCACAAACAACTAAAATACATTAGATTCTTATTTTTATTTTTTTTAAAAAATAAAAATAAAATAAAATAAAGTTATTTAAAATTCTTATTGTCACAGATGCCAAGTTAACAACATTGGGCACTGATATGGGTACAGCTGTGGTGGCAGCATGTTGCAGAGGTAGGAATTTCCTGAGTGAAGTTTGCTTACCCAAAAGACTTAATATGTAATTGCTCCTCTATTACAGTACTTAAGATCTGCTACTTTGCTGCTTTTCCTCATGAGGTTATTTTTCTAGTAAGGGTATTTTCTAACACTCTTGTTAAAGGGTAGAGCTGAATCGCAAAAGAAATGAGTGGTAATGATCAGCCATTGCAGATGGAAAAGCCTTACCTGGAACTTGGAAAAAATACAGCCAGCCAGCCAGGTCTCTGTTTCTGGCAAGCAATAGCCCAGTGACTCTCGCTCCTATCAGCCTGCAAGTACTGTTTCTAAAAATCAAGCAGCACAACTGCTGCTGGTTGACTTTCTCATGCTTTCATCTAAAGAGGAAAGAGAGACTGGATTAATAGCCCAAGTGATACAGGTACATTTCTGTGTCACCATTACCTCCTGTTAGAAAGCATTTTTTTTCTCCCTTTCTTGCCAGTCTCCCATTTCGGATCATTTTGAAAGCTGGGCAGCTTCCCAGCGTGGCTCTGAATTAACATCTCACCTGTTGGAGAGGAACTGATGCTTTTCAGACCGCGCTTGGTCACTGGCCACTTGGAGGGTACCGTGGAGGGAGCTGGCGGTGCCTCTGAGGCTGCTCCTTCAGCCCCAGGGGGGCATAACCCTGGCTAGAGGAGGACCCTGCCTTTGGGAACAAACACAGATACAGATTCCATGGAGGAGCAGAATTTGTTTTGGGGGCGGGGAAATGGGGAGCCAAACAGATGATGAAGAAAAGTGAATTCTCCCCAAGGCATCAGAAGTGTGGATTAGCCAAGCAGAGTGAGGCTTGAGGTGTTTTGAGCGTGTCCTCTCTGAGAGACCTCAAAGGGACTTGATCATCAGAAAGGCTGGGTACGCACCCTCTGAAGCGGCTGCCCTCTGTTCTCTAGATCAAAAGATTATTAAATCTCTCTGAAAAAAGTCCAGTGCCTGTTTTGCATCTCAGCTGGTGCACGTACAGGCGGGAAAGGAGCCAGCGCTGCCGGTGGCGAGGAACTGCCCCTGCCTCTGTGCCGGCTTCGAGGCAGCGCCGCGCATGATGATTCCTTCCCCAGCTCCCTGCGCGCTCCTGCTGCAGCTCCTCGTATCTCCAAGGGCTGAGCGGCACCGTTTACTCTGGTGCATTATCCTGTAGTTAATGCAGTTCAGAATTGCTTTTATACAATGCTTAAAGACTCTTTCTCTAGGTACTTTATTATTATTTATGAGCACTTTGAGCATTAAAAAAAAATTATCCTTGTATTTCTGTGACAGACAAGAGTGTTATTCCCATTTAGAGATGTGGGAGCAGGAGGTTGAATGACACGACCTAGCCCTAGTTTGTAGGAAGAGCTTTTGTGTCAGAGCTAAATGTAGAGTCCTAGATGAGGAGATAAGTGGGGAATCAAAGGGAGAAAGGGGCACGGCAGTGAAATTCTGGCACAGGAGATGCAAACTCTCCCGTGCGCCTCTTCAAAGCAGTGTTTTGCTCTTGCCTAATCCTGGCTCAGAGAAAGCAAAGAGGAGCCTCCACTCCCGTTTCTGCGGGAGCCCTCGCTCGGAGATGCTGCTCCGGTCGCAGGCAGCGCGGAGGCACCTCCTGCTCACCAGAACTCACCATGCAGACACCCAGGGGTGCCTGGGCTCCCTCCCCTTCCACATCCAGCCCCAAGGGCCGCCAGATCAACCCCTTCATGTGTTTCCTTCATGGCCGTCTTTGTGTCGGTGCGACGCTGTGCCGGCAGCTGCCGCTGCCCCCTGCGGTGGCTTTGCCGGGAGAGGCACCGCTGCGTGCCCGAGTGCCACCTCCGGCCCACAGCTGCTTTTATTTCACGCTCTCCTGATCCTCCCTCGCATGAAGCTCTACACCCTGTGCTGCTGGCTGTGGGCAGCTGGTCCCTGGCAGAGCCAAGGCGCTTGGCTGTGTCCAGGGTTGTGCTGGCCCAAATCTGCCAAAATCCCCAGGGTGCAGCCTGTGCAAGGTATCCTCCTCCTCCCCCCTTTCTCCTCTGAGAATGTCGTGAGCTGTAGTTTTAATGGCTTTAATAGGTTGTGCACTACCCTAGGGCTGGCTGGCTTTCCTACGGAGCGGCTGGTACTAGGTGCTATTTGATACTGTGTAAATTTGGCATCCCTTTCCCAAGCGCGTTGCCTCTTTTGACTGTATGTGCAGAGCTTTTCAGAGACCAGGTGAAAGTCCTCAATTCTTGCAAAATGCCAAGCAGCCTTTTAGGCTGTGGAATCACATGGCTCATCTTCCCCATAAGAAAAAAGGCTGGTGATCTTTAAGGTTTGGCTTAGTATCGTGCACTGGTTCTCCTGGCTTCCCAAGTGCCAACTTCAGACTACATTTGAAAACTACAGGGCACAATAACAAACAATCCAGAGTGTGTACATGTTGTGGTGCTTACTTAAAAATCACCTGCTCACTACATGCACCCCAGCTTCTGCAAAAACCCGATTTTAACCAACTTCTAGTTGATGTTCAAGCCACCTCATTACTGCTGGGAGCCACCTGAGAAATGTGTTAATGGCTGCGTGCCAGCACTCAGCTCTGCACAAACCACTGAGATGAACCTGCTCTGACTGCTGAAAGCCAGAAACAACTAAGCTCTTGTCTACACTAGGAAAACTACAACTTGTTAATTTGCCATCGGCCAGCAGCTGCTCTTGGGCTGGCAATGGTGGGACTGGTAAACGGAGCTCAGGCATATTTAACACTGTAATAAAACATAATTTAGAATTATAGAGCAGACTGGTAATGCTGCCTATTACCAAGGTTGCTTGACACTTCCCATTATAAGGCTCTATTTTCAGCCACTTTTAGGTTTGCCAAATCTTAACAGCTTGCACTGAGATTTCTTTAACTCGGTGTCTGCCTCTTGCTGAACGCTCCTTTATTGTTATTTGCTGCTTGAAAAGAAACACCAGCCCTCGGCCAGAGCGGTTCAGCTGTCTCGCAGAACAGGGAAGAGGAAAACATCTTGTTATTCCTGTTAAATTTAGGTGACCTTTTCCTTTTCACAGCTTAGAGGCAAGATTTGGCAAGAAGGGGGTAGCCATTGTCAGAGACGTTCGTGCTCTTTCTCTGAATATTGACCAAAATAGGCTGAAGTGAAAGTCCTGCAAGCCTTCAGCTAGCGCCAGCTGAGTGGTCTGTACTTCTGAGCAGCTGATTTCCTTGGGGAGCCGGGTGCCTGCTGGCCGGCCCAGCTGGAAGCTCCAGGAGTCCTCCTCATGCTGTTGGGTTCCTGGCTCCCACGGAGTCCCAGGAGATGGGATGGCTGCTGGGATCTGCTGCGCTGTAGGAAGCTGGGTCAGAACCCCATGGTGGCTGAGGGAGCTGTGCTGGGGTGTTTCAAGAAGCTTTCAGGCGCATGCAACATCCATGTAGATAGCTGTAGATAGGAGGTGTGCATATATATCTGTATATTGTTAACAGTATCTGTTAGCTTAATACAGTTTTTTAACTGTCATCTTTTCTAAACTACAAAGTATAAGCTAAAAATTGAACTTGTTAATAGTGCTTGTTAATGGCATCTGTTTTTCCTGGAGAGAGTGGTAGAAAACAAATTACTATCATAGAGCAACACAGGCAATGAAAATTTAATTTCTTCCCATGGTGAGACTTAAGATCTGTAGGTTTTCTCTGGCTGTTTACTCACCCTGTGCTCTTGTAAAGACACTGTTGAAACGGAGTCTGTCTTCCTGGTACTGTGGGTGCCGGAAGGGTTTTGACTACACCCTACAGTGGGTAGACCTGGACTCTGTCTTCCACTGGCCACTGCCATACTTGGAGGGAGTGCAGGAAGGGGGAACAACTGAGCCTTGCTAACTCTACAAGGAAACGCCTCTTGTTTTTAGCTACGCTCCCAGTCATCCAGTTGCAGTATCTGTGCTCTAGCCATCAGCGTGTCTTACCCGTTCCATTTTATATTTTCTTACTCGTTGAGAATTACAGAAGCAGACCTTCGCCTCACAGCTTGTCTCACAGAACTGCTAAAATCTTAGACTCAACAGCTCTGGGTTGTGTTAGTCTTTAACACAAGCTAACAAGCTGTGTTAGCCTTTATCTACTACATATCTGCAACTGCAATTAATAGAGCTTTTGTAAGTCTGCACCAAGGGTTTGGTGTCAGAGAATCATGAAGTCAATGGTATTACATATTTCCAGGCAAAGAGGATTAAGCTGGAGTTTAGTCCACACACAGTAGCCTGCAGATGAGGCACGGGAGCAGGAAGACTGCAGTTGGATTTAAAAATAACATTTGAAATCCAGGAAACAGGAAATTTTTTTTGAAACTGATACCATTCCTCACTTCTCAGTCCCTAATGATGTCTTGGTGAGACACTTCAAAACCCAGACAATATTCTATTTTTACAGTCATGCTTTTCTAAACAGGGAGTGAGTCTTCTGCTTTCCCTGGCTCATGCAGATAGAAGTACTAGGAAAAAAATAGCAGAGCATATACTAAAAAAGCTGCCAAACCCACATAGTTAAGAATGCAAGATTTTTCCCTACTTTATTTTTCCCCCCTATTATCTGCTTTATAAGACCATGTCAGGCTGAAGGTGGATGGGATTCCTTTAATGACCCATCAATAAAACCACTTAGCAGTGCCGAATAGCAGCTGTGACAGGTGACCTTCCTTTCCCCAGAGGTGGTCTATTAGTTCTCATTATCTTGCCTCTCTGTCTGGTTTGGGGGTCTTTCAAGGACCCTTCTTCTCTTTCTCTTCTCTGAAAGCAACTATATTTCTTACTACTTGAGGATGAGTCCATGTTGGAAGAATGTGGCATTGGCAGTAGCTGTCTGTGGAAAACCGGCGTATTTGCTGTTGTGGAAGTGCTCTCACGGAGGAGGAAGGGCAGTGAAGAGATGTGTGAGTGTCCTAAGCTGGTTCTGCTGCATGAGACACCAAAACTCTTGTTCCTTGGTGAGTTCTGCTGTGTAACTGAAGCTGCTCTCCTTCTTAGGCATATTTTGCAGAGCAGCTGAACTAACTTGCCTCTGCTGCAGCCTGTGCGAGGGGACTGCATTGCTTCAGTTCTTCTCCAAGCAGCACATAGCTGTGAGATCAAATAAGTGTCTGGGCTTGGGCTTTCTTTTCTGTTAGGCAAATACCTTGCAATCTGGTTCCCAGTGTTGCTTGCATACAGGTGCTACTTAGTTCTTCCCAGCTGTTTGATTTTTGGGATTACAGAAAGAGATTAACTCCTTTCTGTGGTGGTGCTGGCTTTTAGATAAGGTTGTGAAATTCAGTGGTTTTATAGCTGCCAAGGAGATTTTCTTATGAGGACTTGCATCACTACAGTGTTTATTTCCCTGATTTGTTTTTGTGCAACTTGGATGTTTGCAATAGTGTTGGTAGGATGACACTAATGAATAAAAAAAATTGCAATCAGTTAGTGAAATGCTACATTCTGCTCCTAATTGCTTACAGATACTTGAAATGGATGTGAAGTCTGACAGAAGTGGTATAGAAGGGGAAGGAGAGAGAAATAGCTTTTTACTGAAATATCTACTTCTCTGAAGTAAACTGAGATGCTATGCCATGCTATTGTGATAAGGACTGTGTAAGAGTGTCCTTACCCCATATTTTAATTGGAGTGGTTTCTTAGCCGTTTTGTGCCTTAGACATAAAGATATACTATCTGAGGCTTTATCTGGCAAAACAAAAAACTCTGCAAAGAAAGAGCTAGAAATGAAGTCTCTACAGAAATGTTTTCTTTTTCTGAATGCTGTCAAACAGCTCAAGCCAAATACTACATAAAGGAGAAAAAGAAACATATGGCAATTCAACAGGAGTGAAAAGATGAGCTAATCTAGCATCCAACAAGTCTTTGGATGAGACTAAAATAAAACCAACCAGCCTTTATCATGCTTGATAGCACCACTATAATTAGGAGTCTGTCACCATGCTCGTAATGAGCCCTTAGCCCTATTTTCTGGGGTTTATAGCCCGATAGTAAGAGTCACTTTGGGTTGAAACTTGGCATACTACAGCTAACTGTGCAGAAGGCTCAAATCTAGTGTGCAGGTTTTAAATAAACGGACTATTAAAAGCTGGGCGGTTGTGCCAGCAATGATCTAGCTGTGCTTATAATTTGTCCTGAGTGTTTAAGGAGTCGATGTGCAATGTGATTTGTGTGTCGTTAGCATAAAAGTATAAATGTGTGGTTCAGCATCTTGATCCACTCTCTTAAGCTGCCATGTCAGGAATCCAGACTTCTGTTTTCTTTTTCTTTTCTTTCTCTCTTTATTTTTTTTTTTACCTCCCTTGACATTATGATACCTAGATGTGCCAAGGCAGAAGCTATTGCTGCAGAGCTAGTGGCTATCCTTCTCTCTGCCTTAAGAATACAGCTGTAAGCAAGTTCATTTCTTAGAAGTGACGTTTTCCGCCTGACAGGGTTTTATGGAAAAGCCTGGCAGATGTGGAGAAAATCCCGCATCCTTGTTGCTCTCATCTTGCCCTCCATCCTTGGTGGTTCACTCAGGTATTGACAGTAGTTCTGGCTGCAGAGGGTGCAACATCTATTCACATGGATATGCCATTGATTCTGCATGTGGTTTAATCTTTGGAAAATGCCCAGTTTTTCCTGGGCCTAGTTTTATTGCATACCTGATCCAAGGTACTTTCCTACGTACCAGAAACTGAAAGAAACCTTCTTTGTTGTGTCTTTACTGTTGGTTGTCCTCTTTTGCCTCTCCCAATGCTGGAGTTTCCTATTGTAGCTATTTTCAGGATGTCAGGAGATGGCTAGGACAAAGCTCTTCCAACAGCACTCTGCAGAACATATATCTGGAAATGAAGGACCAAGTATACATACATGAAGGCTCAGGGTGAGATTGCAGGTAGGTGCCTAATGAGATACTCAGAAACATTGAGGCTCCTCTGCAACTTTCTGTGCCAGACTCTTAAGTCAAGCTTAAAAGATATAACTAAGCCTCATAACCTGAGCACAACCTGAGTCGGTCATTCCTGTTCCAGTGTGATTCAGCCTTCTAACTTGTATGAAAAAGCAAAGGGACCAAGGAAGTATCCAGGTCACATTTAATATACAGTAAATGTTAACTTTCCCTCCCCAGACACTTCAGGGGAGGCTTTGATGTTCATCTTGGTGAAGGGGTTGGAGGAGGATTCAAGTTGACTAAGTGCTGCGGAAGTCCTGAGGCTGACGGCTGGATGAGGCAGCTGAACCTCCATTTAGGAACAAAATACATTTAAAATAAGTTAAATTAATTAAAATAACAAAAATTTAAAAGTAAATAAATAAAACCCATACACTATAGTGTATGAGACCAGATTGAGACCAGAGGGAGAAAAACTGTACATTGCATGTCCCCCTCTTTCCATACAGCTTTATTTCAGGAAAAGGCTGTGTACTGCATCTCTAACAAAGAGACTTCCCTAAAGCCTTGTATTTAGGAATTAGTATTTCATACAGTAGCAACTGTTTGTTGGCACTCTGAAGAGGACCATGCCAGATTATTTTTTGCCTCCTCAAATGAGAGGATGAACATGCCCAAAGTGGTAAGTGTTGAGAGATCCCAACTCCTGAGGAGATGAGATGCTATTGAACACCCCTGTGCATGGCCTCTAAGCCAAGCACTTCAGAACGTGGTAGGAGCCTGCAAATACTGCCTCCTACAGACCCTTTGGCCCCAGACTTTCAGTCTTGGGGTACACCGTGTCAAACCTGCTGGCACCTGTGCCATTGACTTCTCACCCAGCTGGCCAGCAAAGACACCAGCAAGGAGAGAGCAGGAACATATGTAGGTGTCTAAATGCACACGCATTCTTGGCCTTCTTGCCTGTGTCTGTTGGCAGGCCCGTGATGGGAAGCATCTGCTAACACTACTAGTTGCATTACACCCTTCATTTGGACCCTACGCTTTCCAGCAGGAGCCACAAAGCATGGATCTGAACCAAAGCGTGGCAGCTTTCTGCAGAAGGGAGGAAGAACATACAAAGAAGCGGGTATGCCAAGCAGGCGGGACCTCCCTCGAGCTCTGCACGCGTAAGGATGCGAGACTAGGGCTTATTCCATGAGTGAGGGCAGCGGGAAGGAACCAGGAGACAGGAGCCAAGGAGGGCATCACTGCAGCAGTAGCTCCTTGGAACGGCCGCTTTAGGAAAGCAGCACCGTACATGGTGCCTACCTGTAAACAGGAGCACATGCTCAGTTAATCAACTCGATTTAGCCTTCTTGAGAAAGCCCTTCAGTCACGCTAACAACTCTGATAGCAGCACTATAGACTGGGCTCTTGAAGAAGGGTGCCTGAACATGGGGGACCTTTGTGGGTAGGGTTTTGATCATCAGAAAAAACAAGCCGAGTTACTCAGTGAAGCATACGGAGCTGATCACAGAAGGACGCTTCTGCACAGCAATCTCATTGAAAAGAAGGCTTTAAAAATTGCCATTAATTAGGATATCTTTGATCCTTTGGATTCATCTTAATTTAGAGAGAAATGTGTAAAGCCCTTCAGGTTTCAGTTTCACAGCAGAGGCTTGTGGCAAAGAAGGCTTTGACTTCCGGCAATTGCAAACTACAGCATAAATTGCAAAAGGATAAGTTGCTGCTAATATGGAAACTGCAATTTTATTTGTACACTTTTCTGTTTTAACATGTCCATTTTATTCTCTCCTTCAGAAGGTGGGACTGATCACTGTGTTGCCAGTTTTCAGTTTTCTTCAGTTTGCAGTATTTTTTTTTTTTTTTTTTTTGGAGGTGGAGGGAAGACTTATCAGAAAGACGAAACTCTGCAGTGTTTCTTTCTTTATTAGGCATACGCAACACAGTTTTTATTCTTTCTCTGATTATCCACATACATAGACATATTTGACATTAGCACCACGTGGGGGTTCCGAGTTTTCATTAGGCTACATCCGCGCTTGGGAGCAACTTCCTATTCTGCTCCAAACTGCTGCTGAGTAAGGCATTAGCCAATGTGGAAGAAGCCTATCTAGAAAAGAGATGCAGCTCCCAGATAGTAAAGGCAGAGCCTGGCTCTTCATGCTCTCTACTAATATACCAGATGTTCATCTCCTCAAATAAGAAAATTTTGTCATTTCCCCCCCCCCTTTATTTTTTATAGTCTGCTAGCAAATACTTTGTATTAAAAATGCCCCCTGCCGTGGCTCTTTGCATGACACACAGAACAATTCTTTCAGAAAAGAGATCTTTGCTGCTGCAGTATTGAACGAGTCCAGCTGCAGTTGACAAAGCAAGAGGTTTCCTTTTTTGCTCATCTTTCTGGAACTACTATTTTTTTTTTCCCCTCAAATACAATTTTGCTTAGCTGATGTGCTGTGGAGACACTTCCCCTATTTATTGCCAATCTTCTGAGTTGCATTTTGGAAGTTCCCAGGTTTTGGCAACTTAAGAGAGCAAAGGAGAGAAGAAGGTAAGGAGCTGGAAATGGAGAGCCAGGGGCTGGGACCTGGTGTGAAACAGGGGCCTCTGCTGTGTTGTCATTTGTGGGCCTTGGTTTGGGGATTAAGTTTTTCCAGTTTGCTGTGCACTTTGTCTTGCTGGTAGATGCCTAGACCTTTTATTATTCTCTCTACTAGTCCAAGTATTGGGAGGTGAAAGCTGTGCTGTTGCTGCACTCTCCCAGCAACTTTAAGAGTGCAAGTTCACCATCTTTCTCCTTTTCCAGAGACTTCAGAAAGTCTCCGCAAGGCTGCCCCACTTCTCAGTCTTTTCAGCCTTTCGCCCTAGCCAGCCTCCTTCTGTAATACTCCTCAGCAGGTCCTCACAGCTCCCTCAAAGAGAAGCAGCCTTTAATTGGCGTGAGTTTGGCTGTTTCATTAGTCCTCTTATTAAACTCATCATGGAGCAGTTAAATTGCCAGTATTTATTAATTTTACTTTACTATTCTTGGTTTTAAGAAGCAGCAAGGCAATCCTGCTGTCTGCAGTGCTCAAGCTCAAAGAGGACGCTGAGATACTTTAGCCTCATGCTGTGTGAAGACACTGGGATTTTTTAATTTTTTTTGAAAACCCAGAAATGCCACAATTATTTTTAGCAGAATCTGACTCATTTGCCAAAGCTGATGATTTAGGCTTTCTTTTTGCCTGGGATGAGATTATTTTTCAGACTCTTTCTATGTTTATAGTTTTAGTCTTTGATTTAATATAGCAAATTATTCAAGCTGGACGTGGAGGAGCCCTGCACTTGCTCAAACCAGCTGTGCTCATTAACTGTTTCAAGCGGGAAGGGAGAGGCCAGCCTGAACATCTGCAGTGCCAACTCCCTCAACCTTGCTTTAGTTGGCTACTTTACAGTCTTTGCTGCTTGTCTGATCACCAGCAACAGTGGCTGGGGAGCTTTTTTGGGTAAACAGTTATTTCACATGCAGAGTTTTGCTTGTGAGGAAGTAGAAGGTTTGTACCTTTGCAGGGGGACAAACAAAGGGAGCAAAAGCGTGAGCTCTGACGCTTGGAAGTATTGTGGAGGGTTGAATCAACGCGGTGTGTGCTTTGGATTTGTGCGTGCATGCTGGAACAGCCAGAAAAGTCTGCATGGGATTTTACTGAGAAGCTAATGCAGATGCCAAATCCATTTTATCATTTCTTTGGTTATGTGCCACCATTCCTCGTGACCTTCTGCAGGCTCACAGCTACGAGCACTTTCTCTCCCATTACGTATGCTTGTTTTATTGTTAACCACTGCCTCGCCATTCCACTACTCGTACTCCTTGTGGCATATTCCGTCCCCCTGATGGGGACTGTTTTTAGGTGCAGTGCTCTAAGAAATATGGGGATTTGGAGAGAAATAGGATTGACATCGAAGCAGCTCTTGAGTTGGCTTGGTGAGTGTAGGACCAAATTTATAAAGGAATATTCAGAATCTACCCCTTTCTCAATAACTTTCTTCCTGTGTTGACCTTGCATTAGAAGGGGTAGCTTCCATGACAGCCTGGCTCTTTGTAGTCTGAGGGCCCTGGATTCTGAAGCAAGTTCCTTCAGAGGCATCTCATGCAGCCCTGGGCAAGATGCTCTGTCTTGGTTACCTTGTTGTTAAGTGTGGCCAATTCATAGCTTTCCTGCACTTCTAGTTCATAGCATTTTTGGTCAATCTCTTCCATTACTGCTTAAAGACCCAATGGAGAGGATCCTGGTGGTGCTTCTTGACTTATGGGCAGAAAAATACTTCTCTGGACATAGAAAGTCTGCTTTTGCTTCTGCTCTTGTGCTCCTGAGCCATAGGTGCTGACAACAAAAGCAGCTCCCTCTCTGACTGCAGCTCAGCTGTCCCCATGGTCCGAATTAGCAGTGTTTGAATTGCAGTTCATGCAGGTGGCAGATTTTGACAGGAGTGGGTAGGGAGCATCATCTAAATGGCTCTGCTGGCAGCTTTGAAGAATGGTAACGTTCTCCTGGAGCACGGGGTTGAGAGCCCTCACGTTTTTAGCTGGTGTAGCTGGGTGATGTGGCCAGAGCCACAAGTTCTGACTAATTCCTATGACTTGTGCTTTGACAACTGTGCTGTCCTAGGCTGTGCTCAAAACAGCAGTGTAGGAATGAAATCAAGCTAGGAAAGGTGTTTCTCAGCCCTTTGGCTGTGTTGTCTTGCCCTGCTACATGGTTGTAGGATCCAAGAGGATCTGTCACACCAGGTGGCTGCCAGAAATTGTTCACTGATTACTGAGGGAACAGATCATTATAGAGAAGCTCAGCATTGAGCTCACTGCAGTTTAGACCTCAGTGAGACCTTCAGTTCAGGTGGGTGGAGGAGAGCAAACACGTGGTAGGGCTTGACAACAAACCTTATTATTACAAGAAAGTTAATTGACACAAAGTCTAACTGACATTTCCTGCAGAAACTTAAGATGGAGAAAATGCTGTAATCAAAGGCAAATTTAGCAAGTATATTTACATTTATTTATTTAAGTCTCGTGGTCTCTTCATAATCAAATGAGATTATGACTGCTCTTCCAGCATGGTACTGGTGCACATGAATATGGACTTGGAGAAGGACATTGTTTCATGAAGCACTATCAGGTAGAAAGCCACTTGGGTGGTGGTATTGCAGGCAGAGGATTGGAATCCTTCTGTATCCTTCATCAGCAAAACCAGATGAAGAGTTTCCAGCTTCTCTTGGTTTCTCCTGTCCTCCCTGATAACCATCTCTCCAAGCTGCACATCTGTGGGCCAAAAATTTTGGCATGTGTACGTGTGCATGCATATATGCATGTGAAAGAAGCACGTGCAGATACGCACGCTTTCCTTCGTGCAGGGACACTGGGAAGCCAGTGTCATCGTATGCATTGATCTTTAAAGCTGTCAATGTTGTAAATTGGGTCTGTGAAATGCTTTAAAAAACAAAAAAAGTCCACTGGAGATTCATAACTTCTAGCCAAAGATGTGATGGGCATCAGAAGTAATTGCTGTAGGACCAGGTGAAAAAACCTCTGAAAACCTCTCTGGTTCAGTCTCCAAAGGGTCTGTCACACGGACTAACAGCCTTAAAGCTTGGCTGCTGGTCCTCTCCATGTGATAGCATAAGAGACAATTTTGCTGTCCTCCCAAGCAGGTTGATAAAATCTGTTTTCTCTACGAGAAGCTGCATTACTGCCTTTACAGGGAGCTACAGGGAAGGAGCTGGATTTCCCAGTGGGGCCTAGCTGCAATTTACCTCTCTTGCTTTCAGGGGTGTCTGTCTAATTTAGAGTCCTTGTTCGCCTTGGAGCCTGCATTCAGGCTCAAAATTTGTGTTGTTCCTGACCTTGCAGAGTTGACTGCTTTGATGGACAGTCTCTCTTAAAGGGGAAGAACAGAACCACAACATTGCAATGTATTTTTTTCCCAAGTATTTTAATGGGAAAATGAGGTACTTATATATTTTCTTTCTCTACTGGGTAAATCCATAATTAATTTAATTTTGGTAAGTTCTTCTGACTAAACATTTGCATTCTCTGATCTGCTTCATCTCCCTCAATGTGGTCAGGCTAATAAATCCCTTAGTTGGAGAAGTAATTTGGGAAGCTGAATTTTGGTCATCTCTCTGGACTTTCATTTTCTGTCAAAGTGAAGTATAACCCTTTGAAGTTACATTGGCATAGGTTGGCCCTCTACACAAACCTATTTGAAATGAGAACTGCTGTCGTTTAATGCCCTGCTTTTGCATTTGGACTTGAATTTTAGGTAATGGCATCTGTGTTGTCTATGTGTGGTAATAATCTCAGCAGCATTTTAGTCTTTGAAATTATTCTATTAGCCAGTTTCATTTTGGTTGGGAAAACAGAGTGGGAGTTCGCTCTGTTGGTCTAAAACAGGATTTGGCAATCTCCTCTGACTTGTGACACTCTAAAACTTTCTCATGTAAAATTGTATCATGAAATTAGATCACCTGCGAAGCTTGCAAGGAGGTAACAGGGCCTACAGGCAGTGCAGTAGCTGGTGTCTAGTGTGCAGCACAGCTGCCCAAGTGCTGGGCCTCGCCGTCTGTTTCACAGGGTTTCCTCTGCAGGGTCTGCATTAGTCACCCCCGTAACTGCTGAGGCAGCAAATACTTTGGACGTGTTTCATGCCTTGTTCTCTAGAATCAAGCCACTCCAGTTTGTGAAGGTACCTCAAAATAGAGGCAATTGCTGTCCAATGAACATATGTTATTTGGCTTAACCTCTAAAAATATTAGCTAGAGCTTTCGTATGCCTGTTGGCGAAAAGACATTCTTTTAAAGAAATGCCAATAATAATATGAGCTGCTTGAAACAAGGCCGGAGTTTCTTGACTGTGAGTGGCAAATTATGTAGATTACCAACCCTGAGAGCCCCTCCAATACTCAGTGTCATGATTAGAGGGTGTGAAAGTCTGTTTGAGGCTTGGCTAATTTAAACTACTTGAGCTCCACAGCAAAATTACTTCAGGTAATGCTTGACAGCTGTGTTTTCCAGCAATAAGGGCTCTATGTGCTGCAGAAGATGTAGTTTGTTTGCTGTTTGCGACTCTCTCATTTTCAAGCAGTGTTTGCACTAATGACTGCTTTTGAGGACTTGAAGAGGGTTTAGTTCTGCTAATTGTGTTCCAAGCTGAAGTTCTATGACTGAAGAGTGAGCAGGCATTTTATTTTTGCTTTGTGGTTGAAGGATATGATATGATTTGTTGGCCTTGGAAGATACGACTGGAAGATAAGATGGCAGCTACTTTAAAAGGAAAGTGGTTGTTATATCCTATTTAGGAGTCCTTTGCTTTCTGTGTATGCCTGTATATTGATTTAAACCACATATCTACAGGAGGCATGGAGCATATTTGCAGGTGAGAGACATGTAATACATATATGAACTATAATATTATGGTTTTAACAGTTGGTTTACATACGTTACTGGATACTAATTCATTTTGCTAGAGCTTTTTTCTAACATCCCTAACAACTGCTGCTGCCAGGAGACTGTCATTCCTCATGGCCCTTCTAACATTTATGTCAAGGAATTCTTGCTGACACCCTCCTTTAAATCTCCTTTAGATGTGTTTTGTTATATTTCCCTCGTGAGGAAGGGTAAAATCTTCTATCACAAATGGGGTCTGATGTATACAAATCTGCTTGAACTGTTTTTCAAAGACCTCTCCACTTCTTCACCCTGGTCATGTGGTTTGTAACAAACTTTCACCACAGCATCACCCTTACTGGCCTCTTTCCTGGTACTGTCCTACAAGCTCTCACCCCACGTGTTGTCCACATTGTGGAAGAGCTCCAAACATCACCCCACGTGGTCACATCAATCTCACTAGTAATCCTCGTTCCTCACAACAGTTCCATGGTCATTAATGCCAAGGTGCTGGACACCATCTGTGCAGCTGGCTGTTTTTGTAGGAAGTATCTGTTTTTTTCCTGAGCTTTTCCTCTTAGGATCAAGGAGAACACTATATAAACCGCCCTCCCCTTCTACCCTTAGAGCTCCTCAGTGATTCTTCAGTAGCCCTGGGTCTCTCTGAGCAGTGTCATTGGTGCCCACATGAATGAGCAACAAGGGCTGTTGGGGTTGAAGGGATGGATAAGCCTCAGCTCTTTGTGTCCTCCCAAGTCTGGGGCCTCACCAGCAAAATATCTCCCACGACAGCGTGTTAGTTCAGCAGTTGGAGAAGCCTCCGACTGTGCAGGAGGGAATCGCCAGCCTTTCCCTGGCCCCACAAGTGCCAAGCTGCCAGCTGCTTGGGAGTTTCCATCCCCTATGTGTTCTAGTAAAGCCTATCACTGTCCTTCCACCCTTGCAAATCCAGTGTCTTGGGCCCTTTTGCAGGTCTCATTTGCATCCTCCCTCATGCTGCGCGCCCCGCGGTGCCAGGAGAGGCACCAGGCACCCTGCACCTTGAGCCCCACGCTGCGAGGACCTCCTCCTCCCCACAGGGCTCCCTCTGGACTGGACTGCTCCCTCCAGCTTGCCTTTTTCTGCTTCTGATCCAAAATGTGCAAAACTCGAAACTCAGGTGTAAGGTAAAAAAGGCAGCTGACTGCTTCTGATTGCCCAAGGCAGAATGTTTTACAGGTCTCTGACCTGAGCAGAAGCGTCACGGTGTGGCTGACGAGGGAGGGAGGTCGTGATGGGCCAGGGGCTTCGGAGAGAGGAGACACTGCCAGGCAGCCAGGCTCGACTCCTCATAATTAGTGCTTGAAAAGGCTGGTCCAGCGATGGGGAAAAAAACATCATTGCTTTGCTGTCTCTAGGCATCTTATTTCAGGTGTACCAAAAAAGTGTGGCTTTTTTGTTGTTGTTGTTTGCTTGTTTTTATTTGGAGGGTGTGGTTATCACTTCTGGACTCTTTTCTTCCTCAGTGTCAAAAAGAAGCATAAGTTCTGCAGTCTTTGATCACTCACCATTACCATTAATAACCTACATTTCCGATAACTTTCTAAACCACTGAGAGATCGCCCATGAAAGTCAATAGTTCTCCTAAAAAAAAAAGTGCCTTTTCTTGATTCAAATACATACCTCAGCCTCATCAAAATATTAATAAGTAGGTTTTTATGCATAAGTATTATTTTCAGACCCAATTTGCAGCTGTTATGGTTTGCTGGATCAGTGATTTCATTTTTTAATGAAAATTCTTAGGAGGTTTTGATTATAAAATGCAATGTCTTGCAAAGAGCTATTAAGTTTTAATATGTCAATATGTGCTTTTTAAAAAAACAAAAAGCTTGAAAATTTCTTACCTGTTTAAGACTTAAGTAATATCGGATAAAGAAAAAATGTGCCCTACCAGAGGCTTCTGTTTTTGTAAATGTTTTGAAAAATAATTTAAAAATTTATTTTTGAGTCAGATTCACAAAAGCAGGAGATTTGAGGGATCAGTGCTTTAGAATAGCACTCAAGATGATTCTCTAGGCATTTTTTATGTTCACAATAACCCTTTGTTTGAGGTTTTGGGGGCATTTTCAAAGCCGTTTGCTAAATTTAGCCGTATGGCCTCTCACTGAGGCGGGTGGATATGGTCCTCGCAGCGCAGGAGAGGAATTTGAGCATAAGGACCGAGTTATCCAAAATCGCGTGGTGTGATTGCCAGCTGGAGCTTTTACCCGTGGCTCTATGCTCGAGACAGTCCTAGGAGCCCCCGTGAAGCCAGGGGAGAGCAGGCCGGGGGGAAACGTGTTGCTCGTTTGGCCCTGCACAAGTCAAAATGAACCCTGTAGTGACAGAGTAGAAGACGAAGGAACAACGTGGTGAAAACCTATGCCTGCTAAGGTGGCTAGACGGTGGTTTACAGCTCGCTTAGAGATTATTTGGGTTGGATCCAGTGTAAGCTAAAAATAAAATGAATCTCTGAACTCGGAGGGAGCTGGATCCCGCGGCGGCCTGCAGCTGTTCACCAGGCCCGAGCGTCTCCAGAGCCGACCTCCCAGCTGCTCACCGGGAGAGCAAGGCCCGAAGAGCAGTTTGTGCCAAGACAGATTATTCACCAAGAATCCATTAGGAAACTCGTCTTGGATTTGCCAGGAGCTTGCTGGCCCCACGAATGGCCCAGCTGACAGAAGAATGTTGCTGGCGGAGGTGTGAGGAGCCCCGATTCCCAGGGCGGCCTCCCCGGTTCCTGCTGTGGAGGCGAAGGAGAGCCTGCACCACCCTCTGCTCGACCGGAGAAGCTTTAAAATGCTCTCCTGCAAGTGTCATGGAAGCAGGGGGTGGGATTGGAGAGAGAGATTGTGAAAAGTCCCACCAAGCACTTCCCTTGCCGAGGAGCAGGAGAAGCTGAAGTCGGTGCCCAAGAGACCCCGGCCCCTGAAGCTGGGCGAAGTGAGTAGAGGAAACACCGCAGCTCCTGCTGCTGCAAGAGGGAGCCTTGCCCCTTCCTTCATCACCTGCGGGGCTCACCCGTGTGCAGGGTGAGCCCGCTTGGCTACCTCATGTGGCAGAAAACTCAACAAACCAAGCAAATTCACTTTTTTTTTATCTGATTTTTTGCCAGATAGAGGGAGTTGAATCAGTGTCTTGAGGACGCGTGGGCGCTGCCTGATGGCAGCAGAGGCTGCGTGCAGGGGACACCGTCACCCTGCTCGTCACCCTGCTCGTGGCCACGGACTATCAGGGTTGGCCATCGCCAGGCCGTGCCCTGGAGCGTTCATTCCTCGGTATCCTGCAAGCTGGGAGCTCGGCAAAGCCTGTCCTGGACAACAACAGGGCTAATCTCCTCTTAACTCTTATCTGTTTCTCGGGGTTGGATGTCTGTTGTATATTTGGAGAAACTGTTTGCTTTTGCGAAATTCTGCTAAAAAGACAATCAACTGCAAGAGGTCAGAGCTGTTTAGAAACCGCATTTTGTTCATTCCAGTGATAATAAAGCGCTTTGTGTTGTAACCTATAAAACTGAACGTATGCTGAAGGGAGCTTTTCCTGCTTCTTACTCATACAAAATGTAGCCACTGGCAGCGCAAGTGATTCCTCACCCTAAAATATTAAAGCTAGAACTGTGGCAAACATTATTTGTCAGCTCCGAATTCGGTATCACACAGCAGCAGCTTCCGCAGGTCACTGACAGTGGTGAATGCCCATGTCTCGCAGTAGAATGGATTTTTAAAAATGATTTTGCCTCGTTTTGTCTGTTAAATAGAGTCGGGAAAGCTTGGAGAAATTACTTGGGGGAAACCATAAGTCTGCTTTACCTCCATAAGAGGGAAAAAAATGAAAATGTATCAATTTGTGGAAATGATGATTTGTTTCTCAGGCAGAACTTAGCGTGCTGAAAAGAATTTCAAGGAAACAATGCTTTGTAATTTTCTATGCTTAGATATTCTGACATTGTGCTACAACTCAGTCTGAACTCCTGAAAACCTTTTATTTTAAAGCTAATGGAAACGGAGCAAAATTCTTCCAGGATTGTTAGCCCCATGTCACTTAAGAGTTAGATGCAACTTTTAATCTGTCACCTGGCAGTGGCAAGCAGGTTTTGAACTGTGCATATTTACATGGCAATTTATTCATCATCCTTGTTTTCTGGCAAGGATTAAAGTGACGGCAAGACCCTTGCAAATTGCAGGAGGCATTTGTGGACTAAACCTGGCTGAAGATGATGGATACTCTATCTTGCGGCTGCTGCTGTTGGGACATGGTAAGAACCAACTCAAGGCCTGGTACCGTGTCCTTGCCCACCTCCTTGTGCCAACCCAGCAAACTGGTGATTAAAGCCATCTACTTTCCGAGGGCATCAACTGAAATTCCCTGGAATTTCATGCCGAGTTGGTTTAAGAGGTTACTGCTCCAGCTGTCAGCTACGTTTCTTCAGCGGCAATGGAAGAATGAAGTGAACGTCGACCTCCCACTCATCACAGTTCACTGCCGTGTGTGTTAACTTGTCCTGAAATATGCTGGCCATCCCTTTCTCGGAGGCAGTGGAAGGGCAGGATTGACGGTTTGGGGTGGCACCTGTCACCCTGTCGACATGAGCTGCTTGGGCTCGTATCTATGTCAGAGTCCAATGGCGAATGGCGGTGCGTGCTGGGAGCTTCACAAAACGGCGTGGGTCGTGCTCGCCCGAGAACTGACTTGCAGCTTCCCTAAAGCAGCACGCACTAGGGCTGGGGCGGTTCTGTTCTGCGTGGGGAGGCCAGCTTGAGGGGTGTGCGTATGCAGGCAAGGGGCACGGGCATCTTGCCCTGCTTTGGGCAAGGAGGGATTTCAGCTCACCCACTGAACTGAGGCCTTGCACTACCTGCTTCTATTTTGAAGGGAGCCAGCTGGGGTTCTGTTTTTCTTTCATTTTTGTAAGTTGCGTTCTCTGTTTTCAGGAGAATTGCCTTGTTTTAAACAGAGTTCAAAATAGAAGTTCTGATGTTACTAGCTTCTCCCCCATGTGAGGCACGCTTTAAAATGCTTGTGTTATTGAAGGGATTTGTGAG
This sequence comes from Eudromia elegans, assembly GCA_003342815.1. Taxonomy (NCBI): domain Eukaryota; kingdom Metazoa; phylum Chordata; class Aves; order Tinamiformes; family Tinamidae; genus Eudromia; species Eudromia elegans. Next base: position 14,231,724 of record PTEX01000001.1, on the reverse strand, counting down.
AGGCCGTTTATTCTTATTCACAGAATGGTTTGGAGAAAGAGGCATTTCTGTCAAGTCCATAAAATAAATCCAAGTCAGACAGGTTTTGAAACTTCTAGAAAGCCAGGTATACATCCTGCTGGTTAAGGACTTAAGCTCAGCTTTCGGTTGTTAAGGCTTTTGCCTTCATCCAGTAGCTCTTCGGTTTTGAGGATCTGGTCCCTGGCTATAAACCATGATTGCTTTGCAAGCTAGATTGGGCCTGGCATTTTGGAGAGATACAGGCATGTGACTTCAGTGCAACAAGGGATGGTTTTATCTTATTTTAGCAGAAACTGGAAAGTAAGTGTTCCCAGTTTCACATCCAAGGCATGCCCAGTGGCCAGGATGAGCCATTGCACACAAGGCTAGCTGGGCACAAGTGGTTCAGGGCCCTCCTAAAGGCCTTTCAGCAGCTGCCCATTGCAAAAAGCTCTGGCCAAGGCACACACAAACTACTCCATGACCACTCCGGGTATCTTTAATTTGTTTCCTGTTGGCTGAGCCAAGAAGCCAAGAATTATGGAGATAACAGTCACTTTTTAGAACTTCTTTGTAGACTTAAGATTTGTCAGTTCTTTTGAAGTCCTTCCCCCCCCCCCCCCCCCAAATAAATCTTGACGTTTATGCACCAGGACATTACATTTGCTTTTCTGGTAGCCTGGTAGATCTAGGTTATGCATTCAGTAAAAATACCAATCTGGCTACTGTATCATTATCTTAATAACGTGGGTCAAATGCAGCGCCCATGAACTGCTGCAGATCAGGCCCGCCTTCTTCATAACTCTCTGTCAGAGTGCACGGCCTTCAGCCTGAGAAGATACCGGGCAGCTGAAAATGACTTTATTTCTATGCAATTTCCCTCTCAGAAATGCCTCCTGCTTTCTGCACCGTTGCCCACCGCATTCAGCTAGATGGGCAAACGTGAACCTATCGTGCGTATCAGTGTGATGCACATGCTGGTATGTGTCATGCATAATCTGAAAATAATCAGCACGCATTTATCTTCCCTTTCTGTTTATTGTTATTCTTTCTCATGTGTGCATGTGCATCTTGTTTATAGTTACTACGCGTGTTAGTTTTTTCTTTTAGAAGCACTAGGTTCATTGCTGTTTTCAGTGGATTCTCCTCCCTCCATTATATAAGCATGTGATAACAACTAAATCACAAATTTTATAACAAGTCTAATGAGCGTTGTTTAAAATTCTCATTTGAGAAAGTAGGCTCTGCAGGTGCTGTATTTTTCTTTAAAGCTGTAGGTTGTCAGCATGAAGTAACAGTGAAAAAGCATGCATTTTTGAGAGAGAACGAGGTACAGAAAATAATATTTCAGGAATAATGCCATTTTAATAGCCCTCTTTTGTAAAAGAATTGTATTCTATGGTTCTTTGCCATTTGACTTTTTTTTATTAACTTTTTTCTTAGAGGTAAGCAAGGAGAGGTTGCCAATCCTTGACTCATTTTCAGCCATTAAAAATAACATTGGTTGCTTTTAACATAAAATAGGGTAGTGGAGAACACATTTGGACCGAGCACTATTGAACAGCAAAAACTGTCCTAGAGAGGGATGTATGTTCTTGCCTTCTTTTGCTTCAGCTCTTGCCAGAGAACCAGCCTCGCATGCTTTTTCCCCATTTATGCTGATGATGACTGTTAACATTGTTACAGTAAGTACCTTACTTTCATTATCACATTTGAATTAATGTATCTTCCTAAAATAAATACTAATAGGCTCTTTCTTCACATATATTTAAATATCCTTCTGGTCAAGGCTGACCTGTATTTCTCCCATTTGCCTTTGGATATTCAGCAGGATCTGGATTACACTAAATATTCTTTTCTTGGAGGCTTTCACAATGTAGAAAATAATCTTGTTACCCAAGCTGCAACCCAAGCCCAAACTCCTACACAAACAGTTTTCATGAACATGTTGTTCTCAATTAGCAGAAATCACTTAGAAATTCCTTCTCCTCCTGAGGAGGGTTAAAAATATATTACCATGACAAGGCAAATACAGATTCGCTGATAGATTCTTTGATATCTCTTTGCTTTAAAGCATTTAACTAGGCGACTGTGACCACAGTTTTCAAGAGTGCAGTTCAGCCTTTGAGTGTTGGGCTTTGGAGTCCTATAACCTATACAGGTTTCAGCCACGTGACACAGAAACACGTCATGGCTCCCTGGCCGCTTTTGTGTTTTGTGTACAATCTCTCTGCATTACTCACCACAAATCCTCGAGGTCGGATGGTTAATCCTGGTTTTCATTAGGGCTGTTTTTTTGTGTTTATTTTTCAAGAAAAGCAGAGAACTGCCTAGGTGCTTCTGGTGCTTAAGACTTGGTATCCAGGGTCTTCCAGCTTGCTGGATTTCTCAGGCTCTCTGACTTCTGGCTGCGGTCGAAGTGCTGCAACCACTGGTAGGAACCCAAGGTTTTGCTCTGAACTCGAGGCCCAGCAGTTCTTCACAGCTCTTTATGTGTGTTTTCCTGTAGGCCGAAGGGTCCTGGTAACACAGTCATCTCATTAGATAGTCTGTTGACCAGATACACCGTTACCTACAAAGCTACTGCGAGACAGACCTCTCTGCTGCTGCTTTTGATCTGTGGTTTGGGGCAATAACAAGCTTAAAGGCAGATGAGTGCATGTATATCTAGTTGAGTGACTGCTGAAAGCGGGCCAGACAGAAGCAATTTGCACGTTGAAATGTGACAAGCTCACGGTGTAGATTTTTAATCAATGAGACGTTTTAGCTCATCTCCATATACTTATTTATGCTTGAAGACTAAGATCAGATGGAAATACAGTGAGCTCACTCTTCCCAAAGGAGAATTTGGAGTCAGAGGATGGTGAAAGAGACTCTTCGTTGCGGGGAGGTGAGAATGAGCTGGTGAGGAGGGCTCTGAGCCATCACGCTGCTGCTCAGGCAGGGTGCTTATGGCCAAGGCTATCTCTGTTACCACCTTTGATCTAGCACAAACCTCCAGACATGCAGGTGCTGCTCTGATGTCTTGCATTGCAAATGGATTGCAGAGGAAAGATTGCTGTTGAGCCCTCTGTGCTTTATTTTACGGGAAATAATTATTTATGAAATAATCATTTTTGCTGCAATGACTTGATTGCTCTGATTTGTGATCATACCTGAGTATTGTGCGAGGTGGTTGTGCTCTTCTCCTTGTGCTGCTGGTGCAAGGGAGCAGAAAGCCTTCACCTTTCACGGGATCAAAACATCTGGGTTTTATCACAGATCGCCTCACAGTGCGGGTTGCATTACCCAAATGCCTGCAGGGGTACGTAACTGTGCAACATGGTTATCGTTTTAGAAGTACAAGCATGACATCCTTTGGCAGTCATATTGTGTATAGATATCATCAATCATTGCCAGTACTTTTAATACATGTCATATCAAACTTATAGTTCAAGTTTTCTAAACTTAATAACAAATATGAATTCAAATGTCTTCTCATAAGAAGGAATTCTTATGTACTCAAAAGAAATCCGTGTTCATAAAAGGAACATTGAGATCACTGGAAACTTCAAAGATGAATCTGAGAGGCAGAGAATGATTGACTTGTATTAATAGGGGGGAAAAATTTATTCCCAGCTGGAGAGGAAACAGCACTGGCAGAAAATCTTTGAAGCATTTGTTCATAACAGAACAATCTAGTCTTTGGGGTTTTGTTAAATGAATTAAAATCAGCTTCCTTGCTCTTAACATACTGAATTAACAATGAAGGATTAACAGTACTAAGGCAGAATTCGAAGAGTTCTGCCTGGGCTAGCTCTTTCTAAATGGATAAACTTTATTTTGGCTAGCACTGAGCGAGTAACTCATTACAAATAAGTAATTCAAAATGAAGAAGGATTTTTGCTCGTAAAAAGTTCAGCTGCATTATTTAAATACATTCCATACATTTTTCTCTCTAGAGAGTGGTGGAGGAAGGAGAGGCACCACAGCTGTTTTTCTCTTTAAGTGTGGTCAGAAATCTCTCCACTGTCATTATAAATCCAGAAAAAAAGGGACGGAAGGATTTGTTTTTTCTCCAAATTTCCAAATGTTTGATCTGTGAGCTCTGACTTACCCAGACAGTCTTATTTCACACAGTCTTCAGCTAGCAGAAAAGTAGATTATAAATACTGGAACTGCAAACACTCTGTGTGTGGTTTGGCATTAGCAAGTAAAAAAAGTTGGTGGTGTTTGTGTTTTTCACGGTGAATAATTGATCATCACCAGTAAACCTTGAACCTTCCTCAGTGCGATGGCTTCAAGGGTACATCATATGATACTGAAAATATGTGAATATCACTGGAAACCAGAGCGTGTGTCCGTGGAATGCCAGATGAACGTAGCTGTGTTGCTGTATCAGGTGATGCTGCGTGTTATTCAGATCGTAGATAAACAAATGACATCGTGCCTCAAGAAAGGTATTAGAAGTAGCAAAATAAAAATAATATAGCAGATTTTTGTTTGGTTTATTTTCAGCAGACCATGATCATCAGGCATTCTTCTTTTCAAGACATTTAGCTCGAAAACGAATATCTCTCCCTTTGGAGAGGCGTGTGCTCTTTCTGGTGGGGCTTTCATAGATTATTTATGACCTTTTTTCCCCACTGTTGTCTGAAAGCAGCTGCAACACAGCAGTTCCCTTCCAAGAATGTTGCCGCCAGGTCAGAATGGTCCCTCCGCCACCTCAGGGCTGAGTTAATTTGTGCATTTTCCTTTTATGTCATGAAGGAAATACTGAATGGAAATGCTGAATATTGCAGAGGTGTTGTGAGGATGCTGTGGGTGTGAAGAATGCACTCATGCACTTGTGTTTTGTTTGCTGGGCTTTTGTTTGTTTGTTGGTTTGTGTTTGAAGCAAAGCAGCTAATAAAATGACCCCGAGCCAAACCTTTAAATTGTGCGTGCCACAAGCCTGTATGTATTCAAGCATTTTCCTTTTGAAAATTATAGCTTGCTCACAAATCAGACAAAATAAATGATGACTCCATTTTGGGTTAATGCTGGAAACGGTCTTGGAAGAAATTTCATTGGTACGTTTAGTTTGTTAGTTTTTGATGGCCCTATTTACATGTTCTTGTGAGATCCATTATACTTTTCATCCTCATAATATTGTGTGAAAAAAGGACTTAACTGCATGGGGAACTTTCTTTTAAAAATCTTCTCTCAGATGATTCTTTTGGCTGCCCAATATTTTAAAAATACTTTTATCTTAGTACTTTCAAAAATTGGGTGAGACTTAGGTTGTGTTGCTCTGTGTCCTGGTGCCGCTCCCCCACCTCTTTTCCGGACGCCTGCTGCTGTATGTAATCTCGCCCTACAAGTGAGCTGATACAAACCTTCTTATCCTTGTGGTCCATGTTCATCCTTTAATTCTGTAGCCTGTTTGAAGACATGGAGCGTATCTGGGCAATGAGACCTTGCTTAACACTTTGAGAGGGGTAGCTAGAGGCTTATTCTTTTCTGTTCCCAGTAGCAAACACTTGGGCTTCCCCCGTGTGCCTCCTCTGTCCTTCTTGCTGGTTTCCTTCTCGCTGCTCCGATATGAACCCGTGCAGGGGACTCTCTTCATTTCAGCCTAATCTTTTGCCTAACCGATTTCTGAACTAGGATACAAGAAATGCTCTTTTCAAGGCATCTTTAAGAGTAGACTGTAATAGAATTGAAGACTTTATTTTTTTGAGTGGTGTAACTCTGCCCAGAGAGACTTTTTTTTTCCTTGATTTTCTCCCATCTGCCTAATGTGGGAGTTTGGGGACACTTGGTCAAGGCTTGAAAGGAGTTTGGGGCAGCTCTACAAGTGGGCTGACTTAAAGCACAGTCCCAACATTGTTTATTAGTGAAAAAGCAGGATATCTGGTGATGTAAAAGCAAGTTCTCAAGAGTATCTGTTCTGTGACTCTGTTCGATTTTCTCTAAATCCTGATATGGGTTGTGTACCATGTAGGGCAAAATACAGGGTGCCACAGAGTAAAATAGACTGCATTTTATAGTTTGGAAAGCATGGACATATTTTTAAGGTCGTATTAGAAGTTTTTGTGCTATTTAAGCCAGTTTATAGTGGAGTTAGACACACACTTTGCAAATCACTGCAGTCCAGCTCTTGACAGCCTTTTGCCCCTCACCTGAAACACCTGCATAGTACTGGCTCGTTCTGGGAGCCTGTGACTCTTCCTGTGATTGTTACCAGATGCTTTTTTACTGTATTGTGAAGCAGTAGGAATAATTTTTAAAATTGTATTTGGAATTTAAGCTGCATAATCCTTTTATTTGATTAATTAATAAGTGTTCCAAATTAGGAAAGTACCTAGAGGTATCATTATGGTCATTAATTTTGATGTATTTCTGACTTGGAAAAAATGAAAGAGAGAAAGAGATTAGAATTTGAAACTGGTTCAGATTCATCTGTGGATTTATCTGGGCTGTCATAAAAACAAAGGTGGAATGCCCTTCGAGGGGCCAGGAGTAGCTAATATTGTCTTTTTTAGCAAGATGGTGAAAATCTGGATGCAGTTTGGGAGTTTGTGTTAGATAAACTTCAATTAATTATTATTGCTATTAAAGATATCAGTAACTAAGCCCTTCTTTGTGCTCTGTAGTCCTGCAGAGGTAGCAGCAGCAGCCCTCCTGAAATGGTGTTTGCCCAGTAACAAACAGGAAGAATCCTGTTGTCGGGCAGCTCAGTGCAATGAAATTCTCGGTCTGAGGATACTTAATTACTTACTGCCTGGACAAGCTGCTAAAACAAATTTAATTATGTGCAACAGACAAGCTGCTGACCTCCACTTAAAATCCTGTGTACACAGAGTGACCTGTGGGTCTGACCTGAGACTGGGGAGGGGGGGGAAAAGGCCCAAGTTTCCGCTTGTATGTCACCAATTGCAGCTGCCTTTGCCCTCCCTGGGAAAGCAAATGCTGCATGTCCCAAAATCATGAGAGGAAAGCCAAAAAAGAAACCTAACCAAGGCAGAGGTGGGCATGAGACAAATGACTAAGACCTGAATTCATTGCACATGTGGACAGAAGTTAAACAGCTGGTTGGAGCTCTCCTGACCAGCTTTTATGTTCAGATCCTCTGCCCCAGATGTTAATTACTTCTTATTTTCATACTGTTCTGTCAAAACAAGCCTGCAGCTGAGTTTGGGTGGTGAAGTTGTGCATATGCAGCTACGTTTTTTCATGGCAGGGAATTGAGTTTAGACTGTCAGGCATCTTTGAGGAAGGGTTGGCTGGTGCAGTTGTTTACTTGAGAGCTATAGGATGCACTGGGCATCATAAAGCGATAGGGCGCCTGCCCAGGAGGAGCGTCAAGGTCTATCTGAACAAGCAGAGCCCATCTGGTAGAGCTCGATGCAGAACTGGGTCGTGAAGGAGGGCCATGACGTTTGGAAATTGCCCTTTGAGACTCACGTTCTCGGTTCCCAGCAGTGGCAGTGGGAGAGGGGCAGTGTTTCCCCCTTCCGGGCAGCAGCTCTGCCCCACCAGCAGCACCCACGCAGCGTGGGGCAGCGGGAAGGACACGTCTCTGCCCCAGAGCCGCTTCCCTTCACAGCCCTGCGAGGCAACGTAAACAGCTGCCAGCTGCAGTTTACATTACAGTGGGGCACTCTATCACAAATAGTTGCCAAACTGAGTTTATATAGAATGGATATATGTTCCTTATTATGATATTTTGGCATGAAATTAGCTAGCAAGGCACGTCATGCCTGAAAGATGAGTATCTGCATGTCTTACATGTTTACCTGTCCTTGTAACTATTTGAATTCCAAAAATGTTGCGTGGTGAAAAAGAGTCAACATTGACACTGCCATCGTATGTATTATGTATGAATGTACACACAGGAAAAAATATATATTGTCCAAAAAAATAGAGAAACTACAGTTTTTCTCATAATCTTATAGTGAATATCTCTGTATGTATGTCTTTCCTATAAAATACAAGCTTTTTCCCCCTGATATTAACTTCTTATCATGGCTCCTGATATATCAGTACTGACTGACCTGAAGATTGAGGCACATATATTGAGAAAACAAAATTACACAGCAACATACTATTCCTTCCAGGAAATTGGGAAACCTCAGAGACCGTCTTTGGGGTAGATTGCTGATTTTTACCAGGAGACAAGCATAATTATAGTGTTATTTGCTGAGAGAAAATCTCAGATCTCCCCTTCATCAGAAGTGAACTTTGCAGAATTTCCAGAGGTAAACAGCCACGAGCAATATTGTGTCACCACTTTTGAGGGCTGTATATGTCAATCCAACGTTATATCAGAAGGTTGATGTTTCATATGTCTGTAATCTCGACCTGTTGTTCCTGTATCTTTATGTGGTGGTTCTTCACATGAGGAAAACTTTACTGGCAAGTCTGGGAAAATAATGCAGCACCTTCATTTTCTGAATTACAGAATGTTCTGAAATGCTTGCGGGGGATCCCAGCTCTTCCACAGAGTCCACTGAGGTAACTGGGGCATGAGGCAATTATTTCATAATGGATCTGAGGCCTTGCTGAGAAACATGAAGACACATTCCTTGTTATAGTCTGCTTTAACCCTTGGCCAAGTGGCTGTCATGGTTTTTGGAGACCTCTTGGACCCCGTGATGAACCGGGTCACAAGACCCCAAGTCAGTGTGCTTGCAGAACTGCAGCTCAGCATGCCCCTTCCTAAATTTGTGTGAAGACCAAACACTGTTCAAGGAATGTGAAATTTTTTTTTTTTTTTTTTTTGCTACAGAGGGCTATAAATACCAGCAACAGTCTCTCGCTTGGTGAATTGGAATCTGAAGCTATTTTGGTCTGTCTAATGTGTTGTCATCCTCCCTCTTCCTTCTGGAAAATCTTGGCCTTTTACGCAAGTTCAACTCCATGAGGGCCATCATTTCTGACAGTGGAGAAGAGCAGCAAATTTGCAAAGTTAATCTTGCCCTTTTTTTTTTTTTAAGAAGGAAGCAGCTTCAGAAGTTGGTGCTACATGCTTCTTATTGTTAGGTTGACAGCAATTTTGCGTTTACGAAGTGTATAATTAACGCTGTTCACACACACATTTTACATTTTGATTTTATGCTTCCAAACATTTGTCTGCTCTGGTGATGGTCTTTCTCTAAGCCTGTTATGGAAAGATATTTTGAAAACTGAAAGGTGTTGGGGATTTGGGGGGGGGTTCTGTTTGTTTTACCTTCAGAAGAGGCTCAGATAGACTAATAGGAGGAGATTTTTGCAGTTTATCCATGTAAAAAATGTGATACCATTTCTTACACATTCCATAACTTTCCTCAGAAGCCTACAATAACTATTTTAGGCCTTGCTTTCTTTCCTCAATACATTTATATGCTAAGAGGTCACTTTCCAGCTCTTCTCACCCCTTTGATTATTGAAGCATAGAAAGAATACATTATAGCAATCCAAATGCACATTCAATGCACATTATTTTGTCAGTATTTCTCTTCTTAATAGATATTTTTGCAGAATCTCCCTTGTATGGAGGGGGAAGATATTATCGGTCTTGCCTTATAAATATGAGTTGCATACTTTTGACTTCCCTAAAAATGCTGAAAGAACTTCTTGAATATATCTTCTTCAAATGTGGATGACCAGGTCTTTAAGTCACTCTGTGACAGCAGCAGATTCCTGTGCTACCTCTGCACCCATCAGTTGCTCAGATAAAAACCTGAGCTGAGTAGGTACATGCAGAGCCTTGTCGTCAAAGACGGGAGCTAAATGGTGGAACAGATTGTGGGCTTCCACCATCTGTTTTCTTACTTTGCTCTTCTGATAAATATTGATTTACCCTGACATTCTTCATTACTTCTTGTTTGGTCAAAATTTCCTTAATTGCAGCATTGCTAGCAAAACCTGGAAATTGTATAGTGCTGTAAATAAATACATGCAAGTCAAAACTGATGAAGGTCTACACCAACTTCACATGTGGGGTATCATGTCATGAAACATCTACGTAGTCATCCCCTTTGCATCATGCTCAAACCAGATTCTCCATTAGCAGCTATGGATCTGTTGCTGCTTTTGTTTAATTTTCGACTTTGGACCCAAGCTGTTTAAACAGATTACTCCCTGCTTCTATCTGAGTCAACTTCCTCCTGCTTTCATCAGAGCACAAGAGATTATTTGACTTTTATCTCCTGACACTGTGGTACAGAGAGTCATATGTTAAGTGTCAGCGGTGCACTCTGTGTCAGGGAATGGCCAGTCTGTCTGTACCTACGTCCCCCATTAGAGTTCTCTGGCAAAGACAAAAACATCCCATGCCTCTTCATTCGGACAGCATTTTTAGTATTCCTTACAATAGTATTTAACCTCTAACTGAGGCTAATACATTCCAGAACTAGATTAGCAGCTGTGTTGGAACTGGTGTAATAACACGCAGTCGTAATGTATCTGTATCCTAGCACTAATCTTTTGCCTTAAGCAACAGTTTTTTCTCTTTCCTGGACACACAGTATTTGTGAACTGATTAATACTTGGCAAGAGGAGGAGATCCCCATAAGCCTATGCTGGAAATGGCCTTAGTATTTTCTTGTCAGTACGGTTGTGAGAATTCAATAACTGGCATTGACACAAGCTCTGGACACACTCAAGGTTTTCAGGTGGGAGGAAAATCTACTTTTATCCTTTGCATCTTGTTTATAAGAATGTTAAGCTTGAATTAGCTCATCAACTGATTTCTCAGGCAGCTAAATCTATGGAAAATACTCTTGTACCTTGGAAGACTCTGATGGGAATACACAGAAATCCATCTAAATTTATGTTTTGGTTCTCTTTGTGGAAACTGTTGGACTACTGGGTAGATGGTCCTTCAGACCAGTCAGAGATCAAAGCAGTACAGTGTCAGATGCTCTGGAGTCATGGCATAGTCATTGACTGCAGTGTTGGTAGATCACGCATGCATCTACTTCCGTAGGCTTCCTAGGCCTTTAGACTCCAGGTTGATGGGAGAGGTTGTAAAATTCTGAGGACCCTTTTCCTTGGGGAGAACCTCAGGTATTTTTGTCCTGATTTAATATGAGGAGAAAATTAGGGTTTTAGACTTCAAAAAGGGCAGCTCCCGGGCATGGTCCCAGTTCCCAGCTGAGCAAGCACAGAAACCCTTTGAGGGTTTCCCTGCAGAAGGCACATGACCCCTCGTGAGCAGGGCCACTCCATTAACTGCTTGTTAAGTTCAGACTCTTCTTCGCCGTGTTTTGGTTTGGAACAAACAGTATTTTATTTGGAGACCTCCTTGGTCACCACATCTGTCATTAACGTTGCGGGATCCCGCACGTGCAGGTGATTTCATACTTCCAGCAGCAAGCCAAGGAAACCTGACCCAGGACCTTCCCAGGGAGGGGGTGGCCTGAACTGGGCCTGCGGGAAGCAGGAGCTTGCTCAGACATAGCCGGTCCAATAACCCTGAGAGCCGACCCAGGAATAAAGCGTTACTGGTTGTTCAGAAGCCTGGTTTAGAATATTATTAATACTGTTAGCCACTTGAAAGAGCTGCTGAGAAATATCATGGTGTCTGTGACTGTTGAAATAGTATTTTTGGTATGACTTAAACTTGGATACTAAATGACTGTATTTCTGTATGAGAGGCAGCCCAAGGTTAATTATTTATTTATACACTGCTGTATTACTAGTAGGTTGCCTGCATGGACGGTTGCTTAGCTAGGTAGATTCAATCCTCTAGACATGTTCAAGTTGTATTTGTAACCTTGAGTAGTTCTCTGTACACTTACTTTCTACAAAAATTCTGTTACTGCATTTGTTTAGTTATTGACACCTGTGCATATATAATTGCAATATAGTTTTTTCTTCATGATATATTTCAAAGGCAAGATATGGGTTAAAAAGTGTTAAACCTTAAAAACAGTCCTGATGGGGCTGCTGATTTCTTGTTGTTCCTCCGTTAGCAGCAAAAGCACATGTTTTGAAGCACCTGGGCTTCATGCTGGCCAAATTAAAAAGGGCGACACTGTGCAATGGTATTAAAAATACTGTCATGAATGATGATCATAATTAACTAAACAGACGCAGTTCTTGATACAGCAACTGACCTTTCTTTTATTTAAAAATGTACTCCCAAGTCTAAACCTTTCTCTAACATGAATTCCAAGAATCTTATTAAAATATGACCTCATTAAATACTCTATCAGTATTAAAATAATGTATCCTAAATCTCAAATCATTTAGAAATGTTTTGTGCCTGAGAAGATGAAATGAGAAGTTCTCCAATTAGTATAAATGTCTTAGTGGAGTAGAAAGGGACTTCAAAGAACCTGATTATATACTTGGAGTTTTTGATATATATCCTCTTCTTTTCTGAAGTACTTCCAATTTGGAGAAAAGTTTTACAACTTTTTTAGCATAGTCATGGAATGTTTTGAGCCTCCTTATCGCTTTTGCACAGGTCAAACTAAGGAGAACATCTGCAAATACTGAGCAACGCAGCAATCTGCTCGGTTTGTTTAAAGACGGGAGGAGTGAAATGCAGGAGGCTCTGCCTGCGTATCCCCCCTCGGGGCTGGTTTGCCCTTTAGCAACATGCGGCCCCCAGGAATCAACCCCAGCGGTAGAATAGGGTGTCACAAGCTGCCTGATGGCGAGTTTTGTATCCCCTCGTTTGCCACCTCCTCGTGCTGCATCACCCTTTCCTTTTAACAGGCACAGACTGGTTTTAAGTTTGTGTTATTTTGGTGATTTTTTTTTTTTTTAACAATGTTTCTGGGTTTCCATAGAAACTTAAGCAACAGTGGGGCATGTTTTGGCCTTTCTACAAGGGATGCCGGATGAGTGATTCACTCTAAACTCCTGACTGTGCCACTGCAGAACGGTGACCTCAGTGGGATTTCGTATCGCTCTTCAATGTCCTGTGTGGAGAGGGAAGTAAGGAGAAAGCAACGTATCAAAGTGAACGATCTTAAATATTTTCGTAACACCACGTGTGTAAATACTGATGCAGCAGTGTTAGTTTCCACTGTTGCCAGCAGAAAAGCCAAAACAAAACACACCAACAAAACCCTCAACGTTGTAGGTCCCCAAATGCCTAGTAAGGCCCAAAGAAGAATCAACCGCGTAGAGGGTGAGGGTGGAAGTGGGGCGGGAGGGCAGCGTGTCAGCACTCCCGTGCTCTGCTGTGGGAGGTCTAGCAGGCAATGATGTGCTTAAAAAAAGAGTTATTAAAATAGGCAAACTTTTCCATCAATTCCAGTAATATTTTCCACATCTCTCCATTTCAAAATACAAGTATGCTGGACCTGCACTAGGAAGCTGTTCACGCCATTGCCCAGCTGTGGCTGTGTCAGCGGAGATGAATTCCTGTTTCCCAGAATATGACCCTTTCTGGAGTACTGATCTGCATGCACCTTAAACCATTTCAGTTTGCCAAATGCAAAGTTTTCCGTGACATTTGTCCATTCCCTCAGCGGTGCCTGGAGATTTCGCAACGTGTTTGTACAGTGGGATTGAAGGCCCGTGTGGCTAAATAAAAATAGCCCCAGCTGCTGTAAGCGGCAGCTTTTCTTTGTCTCCCTGCGTGCGGAGCGGAGGTCGGGGATGCACACTTATGTATTTCCCTTGCTGTCGCGTTGCGCCCCGCGCCCTCCGCTCCTCCTGCCTCGCGTGCCGGGCAGCAGGGACGTTAGCGGCCGACGGCCCGAGAGCAGGACTGGCATTCTACTGCTTGGCCCGTGCACCTCCAGGGGGGCTGCCAGGGCTGCCCTGCTAAGATGGGCTGTTGGACTTGAGTCGATCTGTTATTTACTTCTAATCATACGTGTAAAATGAGCAAACTAGGTAGGTTTTCATTTAGTCTGTAGCCTTTGGTTGTATTAAATGTGGTTTCTATTAGATATATTTATTCCATAGCCCAGAAAATTTGGAAGAGTAGCCTGCCCCTTCCCTCAAACAGCAGTACTTTAAAGCTTTGTGCAGAGTTTTACTGAACAATTTTTGTGGGTGTATCCTAGAAGAAAGAGGAGCTACATTTCTTCTTTCTTTTTTTCTAATTATGTGCCCCTGAAAGCTGCTTTTACCGACAAACTGCTTTTGCTTATTTGCTTTGGTGAAGGCCCTCGCTGTGTTTGTAGCTGCTTAGGGGCTTAGGTAGGACCAGCTCTGCCTTTCTGAGCTGCTCCCGTCCCTGTTGCTGTTATTCCTGCCTTGTTATAACACCAGTTGCAATAGTTTCCATCAAGTAGCCAAATAGGAAATAGTTTAAATAATCTGCATGTGGAAATAGTAAGTGAAAAACTCTCTGTACGTGCTTTACAAGATCCCTGCAGACAGATCCTCTAAAAGAAGAACCCTCCGTCTGGCCTTGTAGCTGATACTCCCGCCAGTTGTCAGCAGAGACCCCCTGCTAGCAAGGGGCCATTCGTAGGGTTTCTAATCCTCCTGGTAACGCTTCAGCCTGAAATGATTTTGACTTGATGCTGTGCTGTTTCCAGGTCACATCAATAATGGTGTTCCTTTCTCCTCTCTCTGTAATGTATTTGATATATTACTGTGAATATGTTTCCTGAGTTAATGTTACACATTTGTATGTCCTTACTTTCCTCAAAAAAATACACAAAACACAACTGTGTTGCTGGAAAAAGTATTTGTTTGCACCTTGACAATGATTTTGTGTTTTAAGGGTTTTTCAGCAACACCATTTTTTCACTGAAAAAACTGCATTTCATTCCTGTTTCTTTTTCATATGACTTTGAGCAAGCACAAGCCTTCAAGTTTATGTTCTCTGAGCTACCACGTGTGTATGGAAGTTCCATTTGTTTTAATTCCTCAGAAGGCTCCACTCTTCATTTCCATACTCCATTGACACCTCCCCACTGTTAACGTATCAATATCTCAACTCCACAGACTATTTCTTTTTCTCCAAGAGTTTTAGTTTTCCTTAACCCATTAGACCCACACTATACAGGCCTAAGTGCTTATGTAACATACCGAGTGGTCAGTAGCATCCTAATCTGAAACCTGATAATAAAAATCCCCTTTACCTTTCATAGAGCACACAGCTAGGAAAAATATTTTGAAAGAGATACCTTAGGGAAAAATTTTGTTTCAAATTATTAAAAAAGACCAAAAGAAAAAAATATCCCCATGTTTCTGAAAGTGTACCATAATGGAAAGGAAAAATTGCACAGTAGATTCTTTTTTCAAATTTTTATTCTCTTAAAGTGGACAAAATTTTCTCATAGACTAGGTCCCCAAGAGCTTATTCTGAAGGACACACAGTGGCATAATGTACTGTGTGGGCAACATGTGCTGGGCAATATGTGTTTCCTGGACTCCTGGAAGGCAAACACCCGTGTGTGCAACCTGAAATGCCCTCTGGGGGGACATTCATTTTCCATCTGTCCTCCCCGGGAAATGCTCTTGAAACCGCTGCCGTTTGGTGCTGTCCTGCCTCTTCCAAGCCTTCCAGCCTTAGCTTTCCAGCAAGAGTCTCATGAACCCTGAGGTTTTACTAGTGGTCAAGACAGACAGAAGGAGAAATTGCTTCCCTGTGTAGGGTTGGGGATGGGATTTTAACCAGGATACTTTTTCTTTTCCCCCTCTGTCCGTATTTCCTTGCTGGGCAAGCAAGGGCCCCAACTTCATTTTTATTAACAAGCATAATGAAGAAATAGTTGGGGTATTTGATTCCTGGACTGTACTAATGAAGCAGATAAAGAAACTAAACTTTGTATAGCAAGAAGAAGAAGTGATGCAGACCTGCCTGCCTCAATTAGCACTCAGATAACACCACGTGCCATGGAGTGACTCCCTAAGTATCAGAGCCTCAGCTCTTCCTGTTGCTCTTCAGTGTCCCATACCCCTGTCAGCTCTCCTTGCCTTCCATACCAGTGCCACCAAGCATCCGAAGGGCAAGGATTTCTCCCCAAGGCCCTTATTCACACAAAGAAGGCAGTCTGTGGCCGATGAGAAGCCTTTGGATGTAAAGCTTTACAGGGTCCTCTGATCTCTCCCTGGATCTTAGCTAAACATGTCGAGAGAAGGGTCTTGCCTAGTGCTCTGTGCAGCTATCGATCATCTTGGGGACGCTGTCGCTGCACGTGCCGGGGCTGTGTGCAAGTGTGTGTGTGTGTACACACATTTGTCTGAGTCCTGGCCAGGATGTGTGCCAAAGAGATTAGACTTATCTCTCATCCTGGAGCCTAAGTGGGTTTATCATGGCGTTTTCATTCATTCTGTCACTTCTCCCTCCTTTATGTTTCATTGCTAGGCTTCTAATTTTTGCAGACAGCGGCGCTCAGCCCTGCAGCTGGCCCTGCATAATGATTCCTCCCTCCTCGCCTGACACAGGCCTGGATGCATAAATCTCTTGCCGTCGGGGTGCCTCCCTTCGCAGACACTGCCCCTGCTCCCCCCTCGCAAAATAACTGTCCCCTCCACAAGTCTCATTTACCACCCACCAGCAGAGCCTGCTGAGCCAAGATGCTGCCCGCCACCGTCATCCTGCCCCGCTGAGCATCAGGGAGCGGTTCTTCTCTGACAAACACGCAGCCATTCTTTTTCCTTCTTCTCCTAATGACACTTATTAGTGTAAATTGGAGCGCCTTTAGCGAGCGGACTTGACACAAACATTTCACCGCGGGGCAGCCAGCTCGCATCAAAGAAAGAGCTGGCTTGAGCTGGGAGCTGCAGGAGGCAAAGGGCTCTCAGGAAGGAGAAGTCTGCCTGGAACGTTGGTCTTTGCAAGGTCTCAGGCTGGGGATGCCCCTGTTCCCTGGGGCTTGGTGTTCGTTCAGAACGGTCCCATCAGACAACCCATTCAGAATGTCTCCCCTCAGTCCTCCACGCTCCATCCAGGAGCAGAGGCAGGAGCAGTTCAATGGGTGATGATCCATACTGCACATAGTTGGAAAAGGTAGATAAGCTATAGTTGTTTACATACAGAAATGTTTAAAAACAGACTGTGGTTTGGTAGTGGGTGCCAGAAACCAAGCTCCCTGCTAGTTTGCTTGCTAGGTTCTATCATTTTGTGCTTTGGCTGTCAGAAAGAGCAAGCTTAAGATAATTGAAAAGAATTTTTATTTTTCCAAGTGTATTGAACACTAATAATATTTTCTCCTCTGCAAATGCTGGCGATTGATTATAAAATGTCAGAAGTATTAGCAGTGTCATTGACCTTCATCTAGCCCACTGGACTAATAGGCCAGACTTGCTTTAAGACACATTGCAGTCACTGACAGGTTCTGTTGCATCCACAGCCAGCTTTGTACCAGTAACATGAAAAAAAAAGGAAGTGGATGGATGAGAGTGGTTTGTAAATATAGCAGTTCTTATTCCCCTGAATTTACTTGAAAAATGGCATTGGAGGCCAAAAAAAATCATTTTGTTCTCTTCATGATCTTCCAGTTGAGCCTAAAGGATTGCGGATCCGGGGTTTGATTTGAGCCGTCCTTTTGGAGAAGGGAACCAAGCAATTTCCCATCTGCGCTGCTGGGGGCTGATTTTGAAGTGATTTCTCTTCCATGCATTGTCTTTTACTGCACGTTATGAGGAATCTCCTGGACTTCATGTGCAGAAATGCATCTCTGCAGCTGAGTTGCATGCCAGTTACTCATCATGCACAAACGTTTTCAGCGTTGTGAAATTTAGTTTGGCATTTCATCTACTTGAGTTAATATTCTTAGCTTCTGAGCAAACGGAGATGGGTGGCCTGCTTTTCTAGTAACTCTTTTCTGAATTTTTACTTTCTATTCACAGTCGAGTGTCAGATTTTGAACTGGTGATGGAATTTATTTCTTTGAAATTATTTTATTTGCCTGTGAGCTGTGATTCTTTAAAATGAAGGGAGGAAGAACGTGTGTACTCCTGCTTAGGAGCCTAGCGCCTATGGTACTTTGAGGAAATTAGGTTTCTTTACATCAGTGTTCCCTAGCACACTCAACAGTGTTAGAATTTGATAGTCAATGTGCCCTTTGGGATAAAAAGAAAAGTTATCTGAAGTTCTTGGAAGAGGAAAAAGGGAAAAGAGGGAAGCAATGACGGGCACGTTCGGCTTTGAAGAGCAGCAGAACTAACGCTCTGTTATTTAACTTTTGAACTTTCCAATCCCATATGTCATTCCTTCTCTTAAGAGAGGGAAAAAGCCTATTTATTTATTAATTTTGCTATCTTGCCTTTATGATGTTTTAAGATTTGGAATCTTGTTTTTTATTCCCTTGATATCCCATGTATCAGTTGATGTCTTTACTCCTCTCTAATGGGAGCAGGTACATGGAGGAGTGGAAAAGGAGCTTTGTGCATTGCCCAAGTTTTTCTTCAGTATCAATCAACATATATGCAAATGCTTAAGAATCAGGGGAGGAGGGGGAGATCAGGAGGAGGGAAGGTCTCCTTGCAAGGGTCTCCTTGAAAAGTCAGCTTTGAAATGCCTAGGAAACCTGCCAACCTGTGAAACACCCAGGGTAACAGTCTTCATAGTCCCATATTTGGACTATGTACCCCAGTATTGAGGACTAGTCCCTTTTTGGTTGTTTTTAAGCCCTCCTCTAGCCCTTTAAGCCCCTCACCTAAGTGAGGAGCTAGAATACATATTCTTAGTTTCCTTTTTGAGCTAGTTTTCTATAAATGTGAAATGTGTTAAATCCCTTCACTGTATGGCATGTGAGAAGGTGCTTGAGCTAATTTAAGATTAAAAGTGCCTTTCTAGGAGTTATTTATAAACTTCCTGTAGATTTGAATCACCGAAGGAGTCTGTGTTAGAGAAGAGCGTTTACAGTAAACTTTATGAAAAAAAAGAGGCTTTATAAGATTTATAAGAGTTATAAGCCAGCCTTGGTTCCCTTTGGAGTCCTCTCAGGGTGAAGGCAGTAAGATCAGTTGCTCAAAACATGTTACAGTCTTCTTTGCAGAACTCGGAACCTTGAATTTCTTAGGATTTCAGATAGGGAAAATAAAAACGTACATTATCTCTTTTGTCTTCACCTTTAAAAGGAACAAAAAAACAACAGAAAAAAAGGGGGCCAGGGAGAGAAAGTCTTTACTATGTATTTCCTTTTATTTTTAGATGGAAATAAAAATTTCATCAGGCTGAATTTTACTTTCTATCCTCAATTATTCCCCAGGAAGCTGAAATAAGTATAGATATAGGCTTTTCAAGAATATGCCCTTAGAAGTTAATTTCTGAAGTGAAGGGAAACTGCAAGGTGATACTGCTCTTGAAAATTGAGCCTTAATAAAGGACTTCATCTAGGCATCCATCCTTGGAATTGGGTGGGCAAACTGTGTTGGGAAGGAAAGGGGAAAAAAGGAGATGCAAGAGAACAGCAACGAATGAAAGTAGAAGGTAATTTAAGGCCTTGGTTAATTTGATTGTTAGTGCTGTATTAGTATTCATTAGTATTAATTGGTTATTAATTTGGTATTAATACTGGGTTTTGGTGATCTCGAAGGACGTCAAGCTCTTACATGGAGTGTTCTTCTTGCAGCCTGGGCTTCAGTAAGTTTGTTGTGGAACTACCATTTTCCCTTAGAAAAGCAGCCCACCTGAGCCGTAGCGAGGTTGTGATTTACAAACAGCTTTCTAGGGCTTTCTGTGTTCCCCAGGTGTTCTGAATTGGGAGGGCAGAACAGTGCCTGGCCATAATGCCGTGTTGATGCTTGGAGGGGTGGAAGTCACTGTGGTGGTGTGTGACATGGGCCTTGTGAGCTGAGAATGTGTCCTGTTGTTGCAGGTGGGCAGGCAGAGGGACAGCCCGCGCTGTGCCGGGGCTCTCCGGGCGCCCGCTGCCGCGCAGCTGAACTGCAGCTCCGAAGGACAGGGCTCGCGGGCGTCCGCCTCCTCCCGCAGCCTCCCCTTGCCAGTCTGCACGGGAATCTGCGTGGGAATCCGCCGATCCCGGGTAAGCACGCCCTGTTTATTTAGTTATTTAGTTATTTATTTATTTAAGATTTCAAAATAGGAAATTATCATTCTGTTTTTCGAGACAGAACTGTTGCTATTCACCAGAACTTTCAAACGTTGCTGGAGCGTCTAATAAATGTTTATTACCACTAATGGAGATAAAACTTGCAGGAGCCGATCTTGCAAGAGGCATTAAAATAAGCAAAGAAGAAAGAACAGCTTGGCAGAGGTTCTGTGTTCATAAATCTATTTATGGAAGGAATGCCTCTTAGAAGAGCAGGTTTGTGCCTCTGCCAGCAAGATGCTTTGGCCTACTGCCGTGCAAACGCCTGGCCTAATTTTGCACTTATATTCCGAGTCTCCCATGGGGGCTTTGAGCAGATGTGTGGTTGAACTGAATCTCGAAGGTGTGCAGATCTGACTGTGTCTTGTAGGAGGGTGAGATAGATTCAGTAAGGCTATTTTCGAGGACCTTGGCGTGTTGATTAGTGTGTACTGGCATGATGGGATGCTCTGAAGTCCCTGCCACCTGCCAAGCATTTCCTTTCTACTTATGTATCCTGCAAGACCTGAGGGTTGACAGGGAAGTTAAACAAACACGGCCCTTGGTCTGTCTTGTAGTCACAAACTGGCTTACTTGGTGTCTGTGGGGGTGACATTCCTGGAGGTGCTGCTGTCTGATGTGCTATTTCCAGTTTGGCATGAGGTTTGAGCTATGTGGGGGTATTAGTTATGCAGCTTAAATTTCCCTCTTCTGCTACCGGTAATATTTGTCCATAGACTCTTAGACTGTACTTTTTGGGAGAGAACAGCCTTTCCGCAAGGAGAAGCACGTGTCCCTGCCCGACACAGCAGGCCAGTTTGGGAGCTGGTTGGGTGAAGTTGCTTCCTCTTAAAAAAAACTGTTGGGAGAGGGAGGAATCCAAATACCATCTTATATGCATGTGAGAAGCAGAATGAATACAACCGAATTGAGGTGTTTTAAAACAAAAGGTACATTCCCTCCTACACACTTTCATTTATATAATGAAAATCATGTAGGAGAAGTGTGAAAATAGCCACCACTTCAGCTAATTTAAGAATACAGATCAGGGAAGCTGCGTATGAATAAGGAACAAACATGTCTTTTGTGGAGGATGTTAACCTAAGTGTAGGCTCACAGAAAGAGAGTAGTAGTTTTCTTTTGTAATTTTGCTGTGGGTTTTTAAATCAGTTACGTGAACAACACGGCCTGTGCTCTGAAGCTGGAGCCAGAGGGCCTTTTTTGCAGGTAGAGCTGGTGTGGTTCAGGTTGCTGCTGTGCCCAAACATGCAGCTGAGAAGCCCCAAAGGGGTCTCCTGCCACGAGCTGCTTCGCAGCCAGAGCAGCGTTTAGTGACCAGGCGTGAGGGTGGAAACCCTTTCCAAAATAGCAAAAGCATCCGCCAAGATGGGTCTGATAGTACAGGATTATGAGACCTGTTTGTATTCCTGACTGCGAAGTCTGGTTGGTCTTGGATGATCTGGTTGGACTATGGGATGATTAAATTTTGATACTTTGCATTAAAGAGTATTAGACTTTTACTAAAATTACTGCCATTTTCCCGTAACTGAATGATTTAAAGGTAGTATTTCCTTTGCCTTTGCCAGGGGCCTTGAGCATCGTTGTGTTTTTTAACAAAATGAATTGAATCCTAAGAATCTCCAGTCAGCAGTTTGGTGAGTAGGGCAGTACACCAGAGTATGTGGCTCATTGCTCTAAGGAGCAGTATGAATTGATATTAATTGTGTTACTTCCTCTGTTACAGAGGGAACAGACGTGATCAGCCAGGAGTTAGAAACAGCTTGTGGAATTCGGAGTAGACAATTACAAACCTTGACACAGAGTGGATGGACATAAAGTGCATCCTGCTGTTACCGCTGTATAAATAAGCACGGTTCAGGTTGCGTGGTTGTCTTATCACTCTTTCATGACCTATGTGGCAGTATTTAAAGACAGAAACAGAATCCGTGAGCTTCTCTACTTTTCTTTTTCTTTCCAGAAGCTTTTCTCAAGCTCCATTAATCTTCCAGCTTTTCCCTTTGAACGGGGGGCTAGCGTAAGCATTTCTGCCCGTTCGCATCGCATGCAAATACGCGTCTCCCAGCATTCTCAGGGCACCTGTGGGTGCAAAGCCCTGGTGCACCAGTGAACTTCACATGTAAATGGAAGGTGTTAATGGTCGCCATCAATCATCGGGCTGGTAAAATTTGTGCTTCCCGCTCCCCCAGACTAAATGAGAGAGCAATTAAATGCCCTTTTGTAGAGTGATAGCTGAGACAATAGAAATCAATGTCCAAAGCACAAACCAGAATGGCAAGTCTTAAATATAAGCTAAGCCATGTGTCCCAAGGGGATTGACATGTTGATTTGCTTACAGCTGAGAGTGTGTATGAAAGGAATAACTGAAAGTGTAGACAGCAGGAGAAGCGGTAATGCCTCTTGGAGCGGCGCCAGAACCGAGAGTATTTGTTGGGAGGACTTGTCAATGAGGCTGTGGGTCCGTGAGCATTAGTGCTGCATCTGCGCAGCCCAGGAGCAGCCAGCAGGGCGACTTTGATCCGGAACAGGCTCTGGCATAAGATCAGGAGCAGAAAATCTGATGCCAAGTTTGTTTGCATTATGTTTTTAATTTTTTTTATATTGGCTGCTCAAGAAGGGACCGCATCTGATCTGGTGTGAAGCCTACCTATACAAACCCAGCCTTGCAGCTTTTCTGAGAGTGAGTTTGCACTCGATCACCACTGTCATTACCACCTTTTGGGTCTGAAAATCCCCAGATCCAATTGTCTGTACTAGCAAGGCACAGTCTGAGGAGGAAGTCTTTGGATTTCTGACCTCCCAAAAGATTGGCTGTGTCTTCCCTAAGTAAAATCTCATTATAAATCCCGCCGTGTGGTGATCAATTCCTTGCAAGTGGAAGCAATCCCATGAGACCTTTCGTATTGGCTAACAATTTCAGCCAAAGGACACGCAGTCATTTAGGCTGCTGAACATGTTTTCCCCATCGTACTTACTTACTATGGACCTTCTACGTGGCTTATTGATGTCAATGGGACACTTCCTCTTGACTCCAGCACGCTGCTCACACAGCTCTGTGTTAGCCTCATTGCCTGTGCAGAGGGCTCGATACCACTTGTGTGCACAGGGCCGCATTGTCTCTGCTCTCTGTGGGTTTGTTGTTGTTCTTGTTGGGGGCTCTTTTTGCTTTGTGCAAAATTGTGAATACACTGAGAACAACAGGCTATTGCACTCAGCAATGACAAGAGACACTACTGCACACAGTTCATACCCCATTGGCAAAGATGGGGGCTATATGGGGGCTTTGCAGCAACTCAACTAAAGTAAGAAACTTCCCTTCAGGTTTATATTTCCAAAGAAAGGAATAATTTTGGTTTTGTGCCTGAAAAAGATTCCACATATATAACCAATATCTAATGTAAACTTTGTTTTTGTTTTTAAAGAAAATATGGCTATTTAGATATCTCCCCAAGGAACTAATACTGTCACAGCTTATTCTTCTGGGAATTTCAACAAATAAAAAGAAAAGTACCTGTAGTAAGAGATCTCTAGAAGTCCGGAGGCATTAGGAATGGATTGGTGGAAAAACTGTTGATGAGCATCCTACAGAGATGATGTCTTCTCTTTGTTACTGTTCCTCGGGTTTCCCTCTCTCTTCCTTGCATTCCCATCAGGGAGTGTTCCTCACTCCATCTGCCTCCACCCTTTTTGCAGGCACATTCGTTCTGCTACCTTCAGGGCTTCAGCCTTTGTTTCCATAATTCTGAGAATCTTTAATATGAGGTATATATGTGTACTCAGATTCCTTTGAATAACATGCTTCACAAATCCCCTTGTCTTCCTGTTAATTCATATGCCTGCCTCCGATCTTCAGTTCTAGCATGAACTTGCACCTTGATTCTGTGTTGGGTGCCCCGTTAAAGGAATGTGAAGCAGAGAGGAAGCCTGGGATCAAGAGGGATTCTGCATGTGCACAGTGATGCATTGCCACGTTAACAGCATGAATAGAGTACTCTGAATCCTTCAGTGAAGACCTTGAATTATTAATCTAACCTTT
This sequence comes from Eudromia elegans, assembly GCA_003342815.1. Classification (NCBI taxonomy): domain Eukaryota; kingdom Metazoa; phylum Chordata; class Aves; order Tinamiformes; family Tinamidae; genus Eudromia; species Eudromia elegans. Next base: position 14,207,763 of record PTEX01000001.1, on the reverse strand, counting down.
GCTATCGCTGATACTTTTACCTAAATATTAAAGCATTCTTATCATAAGAACATAATAATATAGTCTGCAGTGTGGCCAGCCTAACGTGAGATGAACATAGATGAGCACAGAGCACACAAAAGTCATTTGTAATGTGTTTATATATATATATAAAATATATACATTAATTCTATGTCTAACTTTGAATAATGACAGATTAGCTTTTTTAACCGTCTATTTCCATGTTGGAGCATTCAGCAGTTCAACAGAGCAGAGACGTGATATTGGACTGCTGTTTGATGTGTCCATTAGTTCCTGTAAATGCCTTGGAATACAATGGGATAGCAAGCAGACTTCAGAGCTGTCATGACAGGTATTAAGAATGTGTCAAATCCCAGCGATGACTGATAACATATCTGTCACTTGTGATGGGATTATTAGGAAGAGGAGAAAGAGTTTCTCCACAAGAAGAAAGATATTCTTGGAATAAAGGGAGTGGGGGGAGACAGGAGGAGAGAGGATTTACTGTTCTTCTGAGCTGCCTCATTTAATTAAGGCTTGTCTAGTCCATAAACAAATCTATTAACTTCCTGAATGCTCTGGCAGCTTATGGACTTTAACACTGCACCAGTAATTTTGAAGAATTTATGTTTCTCTTTGGTGGATAGCTGTGCGTGCAGGTATTGTAGCTATGATGAAAGTTCTTGGCTAGTACATGGAAATAACTAGTGTAATATTACAGTTCTTTTTTTTTTCTAATTGAAAATATAATACTATGGAAGAAAGAATTCAGTAAGCACATAAAACGTTTTCTGCATGGAAATTCTTTGTAGAACTGATGAAAGAGTGCAGTCTGCCAACTCCATTTCATTTGCATCTTTGGTTTGCAAAAGCATAGCAAGTATTGCTTTTTTATTCTGAATGTGTTTCTTGAGTGAGTGTGGGAAGGAGACTGGGTATTGTGTTGCTTGTAAAATTGGGTTCTGCTTCTGGAAAAGTAGAGTGGAAACTTGTGTGAATACTCCACAACCTCATTCCATTTATCTCAGGTGCTCCAGGCTGAGTGATGAACGTGTCAAAGGTCTGATAGTGCTAAAGAATAGGGACCGTGTTCTGCCATGTCTTGCTATTCAGGCCAATGATAGGACAGAGGAAGTGACCTGCAGGCTTCTGCTGTCAACACCCTGGTGTAGGAGTATCCTCGAGAGCAGAGAACAGTGTAGCTAACATGACATTCCCCTACACACTGAGTTCAGTTCAGGGGGCATGTTAAATGTCAGGAAAGATGGAGATTTGAACTACAGTGCATTGAGACAACTATTTGCAACTGTCGTATACAAGCCCTTAAATCAGCTTTCAGTAGGGGCAAATTCAAACAGTGTTTGAACAGAGGCTCATAAAACTGTCCCTGATTCGTCTCTGTCTCTTACACCAATTTTCCTCCTGGCTTGGTGTAGGAAAGAAGAAATTAGTCTTTTTTTCTTCCCTTCTCCAGAAACAAAAAAGGTGCCTATTTGTCAGGTCCCCCAGTCGCTCATGAAAGCAACAGTGTTAGAGGCCGAAGTGACCAAGTGGATGCTTGAGCTTTTATGAACATGGCCCAACTTGTTTCTGTATTCAGGTGTCAGTACCAGCTATGAGGTGGCAGTTGTCTCATTGCGTGTGTTCAACCAAAGTGATCATCAGCCTAGATGATGTAGTCGGTGGACATCGACACTGGTTGATGGGTCGCAGAGGAGCAGCCATTCTGAAAGGGAAAATGGAGGCCAAAGGCCGTTCTCAGGTTTTGGGACGTGGAGGTCTAGAGCACAGAGAGGTCCTTGCCTCTAATTAAGACCAGCTGTAGTTGCCATGGCATTCATTGAACGATGTTTAGATGATATTTTAGTGATTGGTGGTACATGAGAAGTGCTCCATGGCCTAGTTGGAAGTGGGCACTGTCAGATAGTTTTGGACCCCATTGCTCGTAAGTCGTTGATATCAGCTGTCACAAGCTGTCCAGATCCTTCTCCTGCTTCTCAAGCCGAGTGCTGCAGGCAAAGTGACCCCTGGGCAGCTTGCCATGACTGGTTCAAGCCCCTTGCTCCTGGTCGGTGACCTGAGTTGGACCTGGGGTGTACTGTCCACCCGTGGCCACCCACCTCCAGGGTAGTGACTGGTGCCAGAGGACCGGCCCAGGCAGTGGTTCTTTAATGGCTCCTAAAGGATTTACCAGAGCAAGTCCCAGTGCCTGCAGTGCCTCGATGAGCACGGCCCGGCCTGCGCCCAGACCTCAGGTGCGAATGGAGGCCGTGAGGTCCTGGAGACATGCTGAGGTAGGACCTCGCTGCCCAGCCAGACACCTCCTGCTCCTGGAGGCAAGGGCACAGGGATGGCGGCGGCACGTCCATGGCTCCGGAGCTCAGCACACTCCTCCCTACCGCCACCATGGCCTCTGGCCAACAGTCTCCAGCAACTAGTGATTTGGGAACCTCAACCTGAGGCTCAAGAGTGGTTAAAGGAGACAGATTTTTTTTCCTTTCTTTCTTGCTTTTTTTTCAGAAGCTGAACTCAGCATTTCTTCAAAGCAACTCAAACCGTGTGCCCAGAAATCATTAATCATGCTTTAAAATCTTGACTTCAACTTCTCCACTTAAATGTAGGAGACTACCACAGGGGATGCTAATGTTCCCTCTTGCTGGCTGGCAGTACTTGGTTTCATACCAATTAAAAACAGTTCTGTAAGGAAGGATGCAGCAAAGAGCCCTTCCCCATTGATCACAGGTTCGCTCTTGGCCCGGGCTAGATGTGACACAGATGTTCATGTATATTGATGATTAGTAGCCCACAGTGTGTGACTTCAGTTCTTTGTCGCTATCTGTTCTGTGTCCCCACACTTTGGAAGGAACCGCGAGCACAAATGGGAGCGCTTGGCAGTGGACCCAGAAGCTGCCGTGCTGCTGAAGGTCTCTGTGGAATAAGGTGACGGTGTTCCGAGCTGCTGTGTTGCTAATTGTTCGTGGCAGATTAGCTTGAAACAGTGTTTTGGGTTTTTTTTTTCCCCTCAGTGCTGCCAAGTCCCAAACTACCAGATTTATACAGTGCAAATTTCTATTTTTTTTCTTTTTCCCTGCCCTGAGACAGGACCACAGTAAAATCAAGCTGTGACCATGAGCTTGGGATGCCTCTCCGAGAGCCGCTATTTCTTCCATGTACTGCCTCTCCCTTCCCCAATTCAGCAGACCTTGTCAGTTTATAAAACAGAGCAATGCTGGGAGGTAGTGCAGAAGCTGCCTCGAGACTCGGCTATTTCTGTTTTCCTTTTGCTCTGTGTGAGGTGTCCTGACATAACAGAGAGATTGCAAATCATGTGGCTGGGGGAGTCACCTTGTGAAGATCACTGAACTTTGCTAAAATTCCTCTCCAAGAGCAACACCGCCCTGCGCGGTCTCAGCTCTGTTTTACTGTGCACGCGATTGTCCACGGTCCAGTTTTTGATTTATTTTTTGTTTAGTGGCAAGATTAGAAGCACCCTTTAGAAACAAACCACCATCACCCAACTTACATGAGCAAGAATATCTTTAATCTAAAAAAAATTGAAACTTTATACATGTAACCCTTGTGTTTATGACATAGTTCAATGAAAACTGATTTCTGTGCTTGTTTGGACAAGTAAAATATTTCCAAAAAATAAATAAATGAACGGTGGCAGTGATTATTGGTTGGGGGAGGGCAGTTGGAAGCTAAATATTGCAAAACAGTCAATGATTTTTGTTTCGAAAATGTTTAAATGTTGACATGAGAATGTTTGTTAGAATATTCTTCGTGCTGATAAAGAAAAACAACATGCACTGGAATCTGGTCAATCCTGAGTGAAAACACATGTTAGGCCTTCTGTTAAGCCCCCTTACTCTGCCTTGGACAGCAGCATTACATGGTGCTGTAGGAAAGGTTTTTCTCAGCTAACAGTTTCCATTCTTGTTTCTAACGCTAAGCCTTTTGTACTGTATTTGTACTAGAGGAGACGGAATAAGAGAAAAAGAGAAGTTTGGTCATAAAAAGAATAGTGTGCTACATGTGTGACATCCCCAATAAGACTTCTAATGTGGTATTTGCAAGTTGAAAGGTTGCAGCTAAGCTTACGTATAGCAAAGCTGCAAAATTTGTGCTGATTTTAATTGTGGTGTAAAACATCGTTATTATCATATGAAAAGCACCAATGATGCCTTGACTTGCTTGATAAAATAAGGATCTGTTCATGGTAATGACCATTAACTCAGTGACAGGATGATAAAGAGATTACAGGGTACAGCTTCCCCTTATAAAGAATTGGTTGTTGCACGTGCTATCCTGCTAGTCCAATCTCGGGGTGTGTTGTGGAACAGTAATGGAAAACAATTTTAATATTTTTAATGTGCTACCTGACAGCATGATCTCGACAGTGTACAATTTTCTGTTTCTCTGACCTCTTACTCACCAATTGTATTGGGAAAACATTAATTAAACTGGAACAATGTATTTACTGTAACTGGAAGTTGCTTTTATCACAGTTGCTATTGTTCAAGTTTCAGAGAAGGACTGAAAGAGAAGACTGTTTAAAGATGCCTCTTTGTTCGGAACTGCCAAAAAGTAGCAGTAAACTATAAAAGAGAAACTTTCCTTCTGTGCACTTCCAGTAGCTTGAGTCCTAATGCAAGATGGTTTATATTAAAATTAAAGTTAGCTGATTTTGGAAGTGAACTCGTCTCAGACATGGGCCACCGATGAGTTTTGGTCTTCAACACTGTAAATACTCTACTGTATTACAGTGTAAACACTGTAAAATATGTATAGTGATGTTGTATTTAGCTTGCATCATTGGCAGATGTTGAAAATACCTAAAATAAAGCTGGGAACCGTGAAAAGGTGCTGGTGGTGCCAGTGGTTGTGGTCTGAAGATTGTTAGGTGGGTGGAGGACTTGCAGGACGGCGGTGGGATTTTGTGTTCAGTGTCCAACACACTCCTGTCTCTCTGGAAGAGCTCGGAGCCCAACTGCGTCTCGTTTCCCTAATGATATAATTTGGCATAAGAAGGCAGATTATGTCTCGCGTTAAGCCCTGCCTCTGCTGCACAATCATACATGATACAAGGTACAGTATGCTTAAATGGAAGCAGCTCAGTTACCTCATCTATCCTCAAGAAAAAGAATTCAAAATAGAAGAATCAGTTTTCATTCATGAGTGAGTATTAGGCAAGGTAGTTTCTAGAAAGTGCCACAGCATTTTTTAAAATCAGTCAAATCATACCCAGCAGCAAGGTTATTGCTTTTAAACACCCTTTCAAAATTCCTGCCTGTTCCATTCCTTCCTTGTTATTGTTCCTGCCTTTCTGTTGTAAACCGTTGTCCTCTGCTATGTCAAACTGATCAAGTTTGTATCCGACAGAAATGCAGCTTGCTCTTCCTAACTCTCTTGCCCAAGTGTAACCAGTGCCTTTGTCACGCTTCTAAACAGCATCTTGCCATGTCTGAAAGCTGCTGCACCGTTTGTATTATCCTTAGTGATGTGTGAAATTTCCTCATTCCCTTTTCCGTAACAGCCACTGCCTGCATGCACTCGTATAAAGTGGAAATGGTGCCCTAAGATGTGGGACCGAGGGAACTGTAACAGCAGCAAGCCCCAGAGTGCCGCCTCGGGCCTGCTGGTCCGGAAAGGGGAATTTAACATTCCTGGATTTAGCAGGGCTGCAGGAGCCGCTCGGAGGAGCTGGACACCGCTCTGGAAAGTCAGGGAATCTTTAGACCCTGTTAATGGCAAAAATGATGCTCCCTGAAATGGGGACGGAGTAGGTAAGCTCCTAAGCTAGGAAACACCTGGGAGCCCTCGCTGGCGCTCTGCGGTAGCTGCCCTGCAGTCCATAGTCGGGTGAGCTTTAGCCTCCCTTGCTTAGAGGCTGGCCTGGGAGGAGTTTGGGCACGGCCTCAGATGTGTCACCTCCACCTGACAGGCTTTAAGAACGTGTTGGTGGGCTGGGAGTGTTTATCTCCATCCTTTGCTACCAAAATATCTGAATAAATGTGAATAATCCTTGTTTTTTGTATAGACAAGTCGTCTCACCCGATCCTTTTGTCCATGTCCTGTATTTGCAATCTTCCCTTTCCTGTGGTGACAGGATGTGTGCTGAAATTTGACGCAAAAGCCAGAAGGAGGGATCTGAAGGCAGGAGTCTGCAGGCAGAACCCCGAGAGCGCCGCAGCCGCCCCAGGGACATGACTTCCATGTCCCGCCGGCATGGGGGCCCTGCAGCAGCAAAGCACGAGCCCTGCCTTGCTCCATCTCAAAAACTGCTTCCATATTGCAGGATTCCTTACCTGGCCCCGCTCAGTTGTGCTGAATAGGACACTGTTTCACTGCGTTAGAGAAGCAAACAAACAAAAGAGCTAAACAAGCCAGTTTTCTGCCTTGTAGGCCAAGGGAGAGGGAGGCAGTGAACATAAAAACTGCTGAGACTACCGATAACATTCATTATTATGTCCTGGAGGTTATGATCGTGGTGCTTCTCTCTAAGGAAACAGTCCAAAAATAATAATAAAGTACCACCAGCCCATTATACTGTGTGGCAATTTCTCTTCATTCTGATTTGTTAAATACTTGCTTTAAATATGTAGAACATCTTGATAAATCCTGAAAGAGCCATTAAAATTAATAATCCTTTCATTAAGAAAAGACAAAAGTCTCACCAAAGAGTGCTTAGATTCTTTGTCTTCCATTGAACATTCAGCAAAATCAGCCATGAAGGCAGTTGGCTGCATGTTCATTTTTTTTGCTGTTTAGTATCTTTTTCACACACACAAAAAAAGGAAAGTGTTTAAAAAGCAACAGATGTAACTGTGGAGCAAATATATGACGAAAGAAATTATTTACTACATCAAGATCAGGAGTAGATTCTTTGGCCAGTGTCCAGAAGTGATTTTAATCTTTGTGAAAATAGAAACCTGGAAATACAGATTTGGGGAGAAAATTAATTGAATTCTTTATATATATGGAAGGCAGCAGGAGAAGTCTGCAACTCATTTAAAATGCGTTGTGTGGTTTAAAACTGATGTGCTGCACTAGAGCTTCCTGTAAGGTCCACCGTAGCGTCAGCCATCTGTGTAGTAACTCATACTGTATGCTTCATATATGGCACTCGAAAGTGATGTTTATTCGTTTCTTCCTGATGTGAAAAGCATTCTCAGTCTCCAGCTACTCTTTTGTCATCATTGCTGCTTGTTTGTTTTTTCTCCAAGTCTTGCCAGTCTAATGTTTTAAATTCCTTTACAAGAATGTTCCAGTTTCGTGCTGTTGGGAGAATTGGATGTCTTTTTCCCAGGAACAAAATGCTTCTTGATTAAAATACAAATGCAGTACAAGCTGAAGAAAAACCCCAAATATTTCAACTGCCTTTATAGTCAATGGAGAAAAATGGGCCCTTCTAGATTGTGATCCAGCACACCTCTTCAGATCTCTCCCTAGAAGAAGATGAATTGCATTCTGCAAGTGCCTCTTTTTCTCAGCTGCTGATAAAGGGAGGTTAGGTGGCTAACTCAGATAGCTATTTCCCCACTGCTCTGCAGCATTTCGGTTCCAGCAGTGCTTTGCACAGCTAAGAAGGGAACTGTGTTTCTTATACTGCATTTCTGTTTATGAATCTGATAAAACATGTCCAGGAACTGTTGGAACTGTTTTGCATGTGTCCGCATTTCACATAGCAAGGTTGCTCAGTGAGGGTCTCGCTTGCACGGCTTTGAGGTCTTTACTTGGAGGCAAACTTGGCCACAGAAAGGCTACTGTAAAGTTTTATTCAGATCAAAGCTGAGTCTGGTCAAATGCTTCAGGGAGAGGCTGCTAGTGTCCCCTTCCTTAGAAGTATTATTTGATACAAGTGCTGGAGAAGCTTCACCAAAGGCACATAGTAAATTATTCTTCTTTAGCACTTGCTGTTTTCCTGCTGTTGTTTGGAGAACTCTGTACAGATTGGCTTTCTGACACCGTTTCACATTTTATATTCATGAAAAAACAAACAAGAAAAGAGAGATATACTAGGTTCAAACTGATTCAAACTTCATACTTAAAACTGTGGTTGACCTTCCAAAAAGCTGTGCAATTTCTGTAAAGCATTGCCAAGGGATTTCCTCTCCGTATCAGTTCATCTGTGTTCTCTCCCACTCAGTACTCCGCCTCGCACATGGCAGTACCTGGTACTGCGCCCCGTGCGTCAGGGAGTGCCCCGCTCATGGGGATACAGATGCTCTCTTTGGCACCACAAACTACAGGATTGGTGCAAAATGGACACATCTGCCTGCTTGCTAGTCACAGAAGTGGCCAAGTGGCACCACTGCAGCTGCTGCTAGGGGGAAGAGCTCCACCAAGACCGCCCTGTGTGTGTGTTTGTATCCGCCAACCAGCCTGGTGGGGCTGCTTCAGTTCCTGCTGCCCTCATCTCTGCCATCAGAATGCCCAGGCCTCGATCGTCGTCACCGCTGGCTCTGAGGACGGCGTCAGTCCCTGGTGTGCCGTGCCAAACCTTCCCTGGCTTGCAAGTTTTGACCAGGCCAGTTTGATGTGCTCAGTCAGTGTTATTTGTGATGGAAAATACTCTTATCATTGTGCTTTAATTTCATTCATTTTCTTTCTTAACTAAACATTTCAATTACCTTTTCAATTTTGTTTCCTATGGAAGCCTTCCAGAACTGCACTGCATATGTTTGATTATAATTAATCAGCTGGTGATATATAAAGCCAATATTTTTATTCATTCAGCACACTGAAATGCACTTTTCCAAAATGATAGCCCTATAATACTTTATTTAAGGACTCTGACTCATGATTGCAGGCAGATTTATTTGATGCAAGGGATGTAGTAGCAAAAGTAAGTTTTGATCTGTTGTTTTTCGTCTTTGAAGGGAAATGTCTTCCTGGATGCATCTGCATGTTTTCTTTTTCCTAAGGCCCTCCCTGAGTGCTGGTTGCTGTGTGAGCTTGGGCCTCCCTGTGCGTCCTGGACTGAAGTCCCCTAATTCGCCATCCCTTACCCTGCTCCATAGGCAGGAGGGCTCTGGCCGCTGGCCGGGGTGGGATCTCACAGGGCTGGCTGCCCCCTGCGCAACCCTCCTTGGTCGAATCTCTTTCAGCAGGTGCTCATGGGAATGGAAGGCCGCTTTCCAAAGGCTCTCGCCAAACACTCCACCCGGGTGTCCGGAGGCGGCCCCTGCAGTGCTGCGGCCCCTGCAGCGCTGCCCGTGGCCCCGTCTCCGCGTTACGGCCTCCCTGTTCCTGGCCCTTGCGGTGGCAGCGGCAGCAGCACGTTGCCTGGAGATCCGGGGCAGAGCTCGCCCCAGGCGCCTTCCTCCTCTTCCTCCTGACGCCCTGGGGTCCTTCGATCTGCCCTTCCCATCAGCCTGGCCTGGAGGAGCCCTTAGGAACCGTAAATCTGCTGAATTTGTTGGAGGGGAGGCGTCTTCTTAGGCTGTTGTTTTACCTTTCCTGCATGGATCTCCCGCCATCCCTTTGCTTCCTTTCGCTTTTTAACTGTGCAGTTTGGGGCAGGCAGCGAAACCAAACAAGAAGAAAGACGCAATTTTTTTTTTTTAAAACAACAAATATTTTCCTAGTTCAGCCCAAGCAAATTGTTGTTTTCTCCCCTCCCAAAACCTAACTGCATTTATATGGTAGGAGGATACCACTTGGCTTTACTTTAATGCCCTGCCCTTCCTCAAAGTCCATAATCTCTTTGGCACTCTCCCAACTTGCCATCCACCCACCGTTTCTAAACACCACCCAGGCATTTAAAACCAGAAGGGTGTTCACAGTATAAAAGCAACCAAGCATCTTGCTTAGTTCATTTGCATTTGTTTGTGTGTGTGTGTGTTATCCAAGGGAAGTTACCTCCAAATACAAGATGTGTTAGTTACTTGTCGGTGTGGTTCTATCTTAATCTCCTTGCGCTATGAGAGGGAAGTCCCAAGCTTGTTGCCACCTAAAGAAGTTCTCCCTTCTTCATGTGTGAACTTCCCCCAGTTTAGATCACTCCACTGATGTCTGGCTCCCTTTGAAGTTGATGAGAAAGGGTTTTGCTCTGAAAATGCTCAGTATGTAGCTTCAGCCTGCCCCGCGATGGCTCCCCTCGTAGTGCAGCGTGCCTGGGATTCCTGCAAGGTTTCAGCACCTGTTTGCTGCAGTTTTGCTGTAATGAAGCGCCCAGGCCCAGGATTTCAGATAGTTCTTCATGGGACACCTGGCGTGATATGAGGTCCCTTCTCCTAAGGTTAATATGTGGCTTCCAACGTGCCTTGAGTGCCTCCAGCCCCCTCGTGCTTCCCCTGCCCAGGGGGCTGCGTTCCTGCACGTGAGGCTGGCATGGTGGGGAAAAGCTAGGCTTAAACCTATAATAGATGCTAAGAAATGTATATAAACAGGGCACTGCTTCCAAACTCTCAGCTGAGTAGCTTTTCCTCCCAGGCATTTTTGCTGTTAATAATGAATTTTCACTGATGTCTTCTCTGCCACTAATCCTCCGGACCAATTTCAGTGCAGTCTGTCAGCAGCTGAAAAAATCTTACAAGTGGCTGTAGGCTGGCAAACCAGAGGTCAAGCTGAAAATGAAACAAACAAACAGAAATGGCAAAATCCTGAGGTTATGCTCTGAAGAACTCCTGTTAACTTCACGGGCTATTGGCTTGAATGAAGATAAGAGTAGAAGCAGGAGGACTTCGAGATGTGGGACAGCATGGAGATGGCTGCTGGCTGATTCCTGTCTTGTTACCTCTATGACCACTGCGTTTTCCTATTTCCTTTGCTTTTTCTGACAAAGACAGTAGTTTGTAATTCAGACAGCAAAGAGACAGCTTCTTTGAGGGCAGCAGAATTAAAACTATTGCTTCTTTTTTTCTTTTTTTTTGAGAACTGGAAACATTCTTGAGTGTTTGTAAGAAGGATGGCCTGGATATTTCTGGATGCTCACTAATTCAGTTCAGCTGCCCTTGTTTTGTTTGCTTGGTTTTGGAAAACGAGTGCAAAGGCAAATATATAGAATTACTTGAAAAATAGCTCTTTGTGGCGCTGCAAAGTAGGGAGCTGCTGCCTTCTCCGTGTATCAAGAAACTGATCATTTGCTGCATCTTTTACTCTGTGATTCAGAGCATGTATCCCTGTAATGGGTGGACCGATTTGGTTTTATCAAAGTAATGATCTGTGGGTAATATTCTCCTGCACAGCTACTTGTTCACCAACTCCTGTGCGTGCAGCGTCTGCTTACCTCGATGTGTTTATGAATTTACTTACACGGCAAAAGGTGAGAAAGCTTCAGAAAAAAACACAGATGGTAGGAAGGCTTGTGGAAAACACTGCAGCAGAAACTCCCCTGGGGCAGGCTGCCCCCAGCCCTGAAGCAACGGCAGAGGAGGGAAGTAAAACAAGATGCTTGGTAGGTTTCCATGCACGGGAAGAGGAACTGGGGGCTCCTGCAGAACAAGGGGAGCCACTTTTCATCTCCACCCAGAGGCGGCTGCTGTTTCTCTGGGTGGCTTCACACAGCCGGCAGGAGAGGGAGAGGCAGGAGCAGCCCCCGTGCCAACCTTGGGCAGGGCTATAAAAGGGTGAAATACGGCGTGGGAGGAGGAAAGGGGAGAAAGATGAAAATCCCCTGGAGTTAGTGTGAAACGCAGGGAAATCTTTAAGGGTCTGAGGATGAGCAGTTCTTTTGTTCTTGATTTTGTTGTTTTTCTTTCTGGTGTTGCTTAGCAATTCCCGTTGTGTCCTTTGCTGCTGTGGCGGAGGGAGGTTATCTCCCTTGTGGAGATGTCTCTGCTCTGAGGAGGTAATGCGCCAGAGAACGCTTTTAAAGCCCCAATATATCTCGGGATCCCGAGTGATAGTCCCAGTATATTTAACATTTCAAATGTTAAGATGGTTTGTTTCCACTGCCCCTTTAGCGCTAGCAAGGAATAGGCTTTCTGTGCTGCAGTTGTGAGTAGTCAATAGCTTTGCAGTCCAGAAATGATACCAAACGTATGGTTTTAGTGTGCTTGGGAGCACTTTGAGAGTCTTGACAGAACTGGATTTTTTTAATTGGTATAACGAAATAAATCTGCTTTACAGGCAAAAGAGGGACCGTTTTCAGCTTCAGAGGCACATTAGCTCTCCAGCAGCAAACCCTAAATTGCAATATATAATGCAACCGTTCCTAGAAGATATGTAAGTCCGTCAATGTGTGTAATAAATATCTGCCCTGAATGCTACTCCTTTGTTTTGTACCTCCTTAAAACTGCTCTTTCCCTCAGTGCAGCAGCAGCCGCAGACTAAGAAGTTAAGGCCCAGGCTACGGTCTTTTCTTTATGTGCTTTATATTTTTTAATAAGGGCATTTTTAAAGGTACAAAGGAGTCTTGAGCATAAATGTAGTGCTAGTTGTACAGTCTGTCCATAGTGCTTAGCTGGGTAGGCACAATGTGATGATTAAATGCTTTCTGCAGCAACGGAAGCCTGGCACTTTAGGCTGTGGATTTGGTGTAACCGGGTGCTTGCATTTCTAGGATGTTGGTTTTTAATGTCCTCTTTGTGTATCAAAGGGCAGTGCCTGAGTGCGTCCTCTCGCTGCCACTACCAGTTGCTTCATTGGTGAAACGGGAGCACAGTTGCGAGGCAGGAGGACTTCTAGGCATCTGAGGGCTCCTGTCTGCTTTTAAATGACTTTCCAGGGTTGTTAACGCCCATAAAACACCTGGCTAGGGCTCTTCGGGGACCGCCGGCTCCTGGCCTTGGAGCTGCTGGCACCTCCCCTCCTGGTGGCACCGTAGTGGCACCCCCTCTCGCTGCCCTCTCCATCCCCATGAACCCAGCCCCGCACAGGTCCGTGTGTGGCTGCAGCGGCCCGGCCTCGCGGAGGATTTGGCACAGCCCGTGGCACCTTCGGGACTGCACCCATTAAAATCCTCGGGATTTAATTTTTTCAAGCTGGTTGCATCGAAACTTGATGGAAGGGGAGCGAGCGGTTAAAAACAGCTTCAGCTAACTGGAGCATAAGGATTTAAATAGCATAAATATACGGCAGTAATTTGAAAGGAGTCTCAGATAATATGGAGATGTGTGCATCTGTTAACTGCCTGGGTAAATTAGAGAATTAATTGAAAGGTAATGTTGGCTTGTTAGCTGAGGAAGCTAATGCCAAAAACCTACACATTTCTTTCAAGACTCGCAGTGGTTTTCCAGAATAGCCTGTTACGAAACGATGCTCTGAAAGAGAGCCTCTGGATGCAGGAAAGCATTCTAATAAATTACTCGATTTTTCATGTTTTTAATGCATCCTGGGGTCAAATATTACTCCACACGTGAGGTTCTTCCCTACTCCCTCCACATTGGAGATCAGACATCAAGCTTAAAACATATTTTTGGATATGAAAAAAAGACCTCACGTAAACATCTTGAGAGTGTGCCACGTGCTCTAGGTGGCCCTGCAGGCAGATGCAGGGGGTTGGACTAGATGATCTCTGGAGGTCCCTTCCAACCTCAACCATTCTGTGATTCTGTGTGCAGTTATTTGCCTTTTCACATCCTCTGTGGCACTACTGAAATTTTATTCAGATGTTCAAAACAGGATGGGCAGCTATGAAAAATACACTCCCCCGTGCAGGGACTTGTAGGGGGGACTTCTTAATGGTTATTTTCTCTTTGGAGGAAAGCACAATACAATGACACATGACAATTCAGCATTCTAAAAGTACTTTCAAGTCTCCTAATTCTAAGTTAGAGTTTGCCTTCCAAGGACTTACAGAAACCTATTGCAGTTGTTGATGTGAAAAGTAAGAACAGATTATCTCTAACAGAACTTGAAAGGGAAACACATAACAACAGACTTCAAAGCCAGCCTCAGCCTCACAGTCATAGGTTTATGATAAGTTGGAAGTTGCATTTTGTTAGAAAATGTTATCATCAATACTTCTGAAAGTGGAAATGCTATAAAATGTATATCAGAATTAACACATTGTGGTTTGATCATCACAGGTCAAATATAAATATGCAACCTTTCTTCCTTAGAATGAGCTGTAGAGGCTTTTAAGGCTGCTTAAGTGTTTCTCTATAAAATATTTATACGTTTAGTGTTCACCACTATTGCTAATTTAGATTACCTATTGGAAAACAATGATAACACTGTTTTACTGGGTGTTGTTAAAACATCAGTACTATCATGTTGCTTTATAAACAAATATTTTAAATATGTTTATTAGTATTATTTTAAAATAAATGCATCAAAGTAGCTGTCAGTCTTTTTTGGTACGTACAGCCCTGTGTACAGGTGCATTTTGATTGGAATGAAGATTACTCTGAAATCAAACTTCCAACTCTTAAATGGGTAGTGGGAAAGGAAAGTCATAATTTGCTGTTTCATGAGAAGACTGGCAGCACTGGAGGAATCAAATGGGAGTGTTTTGGTATAGTGGGCAGTTTGAAAATTTCATCACAGGTAGCTGTGTATGTAAAACGGTACCTCCAGTACCTGCATTTTGCATATTTATTAAACAAAATGTCATTATTAGAATGCTCCTTGAGGGAGGACACCTTTTTGCTTTTCAAAAATATTATGATCTTATGCAGCATCTCAGTGCATTGCTTATTCTATCTTAGTCTCTTATTAGTGCCTTTGGGGAACAAGGGCTTTTTTCCCCTAAAAACTCACTAACTGTAGGCTCTCAGTATCAATCTCGTCTATTTTTCACAGCTGCCTTGCATCTCGGTGCTATCAAGGGATTTCTGTGTGGTTTTTGTCTATGCAAAACCATAATTCCCTTCTCTGCTGTTCTACTAACAAGAATACTGAACAGTTGGGAGAATATTTTTCTGTCAACTCCTTTGCTGATCAGTGGGGGAGATGCTGCATTTCTTGTGGGGGAGAAGATACAAAAGCTGATGAATCTTCTCTAAAGGGAGTCTAATTTCATGTCTGAAAGTTGCTTGACCAGATATTATTGGCTTGATGGATGGCAGCCCCTTAGGAGCACATACAAATAAGCCTCCTTCATTATTTATGGGCATTCATTAAAGCGAGCAGCAAAAACCTTATTGATCCTCCAGATTCACCTCTGTGGAATTAGAGAAGTCTAGGTGAGAGTCCAGAATTGTTCAGACTATTTTTATGAGGAGGTAATATTGAAATATCATAACATTATAGGTTACAATATTTTTGACTGGATGAGCAATCTTTTTCAAAGTATGTACTTTACGTCAAAGCATGTATTTTTAATTTTATGGAAGATTAGGAAAAAATTTAGCTATCCAGGCAGTTAAGTTACACGAGAGTAAACATTTCACTCTAAATAATTTTATGCCTGCAATCCTCATCATTGCATTTTGAGACATTAAGTTAGATATTAAACTATTCTGGAGTAGTCTGAATTGCTTTATTCAGGTTAGGGCTATTATAGCCAATTTCTGGCGCAACCGGAAGATTATTTTGTTGTCTCTTGGCTAATTTTAGGCACCTCATTTGTGCAGCCTTCATTCCGTGGGCGTTAAGGAGTGGGAAACAAGCAAAACCATCTGTCAGCCCCATTTCTGTTGGTGTATGGTGTACCCCAGAGAAGGGGGAATCCTTGCAAGAGCACCGAAACTCCATTCCCTTGTGGGGCTGTCCAGAGGTGAGATTTGTAGTTGCCAGCCAGCCCCTTGGCAGGGCCATTCCCTCTGTAAATATGGGGTCGGGCAGGGGGGTGGCGGCAAGAAAGCCAAACCACTCTTTCCTTCATGAAAGTTTCTTAGCTAGATCCCTTGTATTTCTGGAAAGCGGGAAATACAGCAATAAATCAACCATGCCATAAGCAAATGATTTTGTTCCATTTGCCTCTAAAGGAGGTAAAGCATAACCAGTGTGACAGAAAGGGGACAGGGAAGAAGTGTAGACATTGACATAATTGAGCAAGTTAAGTCTAATTTTCCTAACTACACTCTCCCTTCATAGTTTTTCTCATTCCTTTGTGAACTATTTGCTTTAGCTGATGCCCACCTCCTCATCATGATTCTACTCTGCAAGTACCTCTCCTTCCAGGTCGTTGGGCATCCCCCTTCTGTCTGTTTTCTATCCTGTCTTCTTTCTATCTATCTTTCATTCTATCTCCTGTCTTTTTTCAAATCACATATCCTGGCATATAAAATGCTATAAACCAGCCACATAGTCTTCATTCCTGCAGAAGAAGCAATGTTGCAATGTTTCAGAATGGGACGTTCTTTTCATTAGTGGGAAAAGATGAACTCCTACGGATGCAGACTGAGTCCAGTGGTGAGAGCAGAGAGGTGGTAGGTCAGGATGACAGTACCAGGCCTGTGTTGTAAAATGGCTCCCTGGCAAAAACTGCAGATTTTATTTTCTTTATTTTTGATGGGGGGCAATGCTAGTCTCCTGAGTTAAGCTGAAACATGCTAACACTTGGATAATCATATGGATGATACATGATCAGATGAAGTTGCCTGTGCAGGACCCCAGACAGTTCATCATAAGGCTGAGGGTGGCACGCTCTGATTTCCTGGGTTACGGAGTCCTTGGGGGTAGGGATGCAAGGATGGGAGTTAAGCACACTAGCATATAAAGCACAGTGCCCTAAATTGAAACTCAAATCACTAGGCATATCCACAGCAAAAAGAATATGTGGTAACCATATAATGTACCATGTTTCAGGCCTGCTCACAGTTTTAGGTAGTTTTCACTTGTCAGTTCACTTCAGAACCCCCTGCCACTGTTGGAATACACTGCAGGAGGAAGGGCTTCATACAAACCTATCTGTTCATCTCCTTACAATGCAAGTTATCAAGATTGGCTTTAGGAAAGCTTTGAGGGATTTTCATGGCTCCTCCCATACAGCCTTAGGAAAGTGTAAAACTGCAGCTACGTCCTTCTCATCCTGCCTGAACTGCTCTTGCTACGTGCTGTTGGGTGGCTCTTGCTTGCCCCTCAAAGATGGCTGAACATCTGAGAGTTCAGAGAACAATTTTGCAGTTTCTTGGAGCTAAAGCCAGTAGGCGACTGGATGTTGTTACCAGTGTTCTTCTGGTCTTCAGCAGCAGAAGCCCAGCTCTCGTGCTTTGCCATAAGCAGCTGTGTCCCAGGTGCCAGGGAAGCTCCGGAGCAACAAGCCACACCAACCTCCTGGGTGTGCTTACACTGTGCAGGAGGCAGGAGCACCCATTTCACCTGTGCACCAGCAGGAACATACACCATAGCCAAAACTTGCTGCAGTCAACTGAACCCTGCTTCTTAAAATCAATGTTATGTTTTCATGACTTTATGTGCATGAAGGGTTGCGGTCATTCAGCTCCTTACATGATTTTGCCATCCTTTTGTTCCTCTTTTCTTTGTAGGTATTAGCTTTTCAGTGTGCAAGCTAAATTTTCCTCAGCAGAACGGCCATGCATTGAGCTGCAAGTTTTTTTACTTAAAGTGTATGTTCTACTTGTCAGTTTCATTATAATGTTTGAATGGTCAAAGGTTTTATGATTATATTTCAAATGTCATTAATCATTCACTGACTGTAGAATGCAAAGTGGTCTCTACTTAGGTAGGAGCTTCTGCAGCTTCTGAAAGCTCGCTTCCCAAGCACTTTTTAGCAGGAAAGGGCTGGGTGGCACATTGCTCATATAGGATTAGTTTTGCTTGAAGACAAAAAACTGTTTTTCATGTTTTCTTTTAAGGTGGAATGAAGCAAGTGTGTCTCCTGGTAAATGATTCTGTGATGTTACATTAAAAGGACATTGAATATATTCTTGCTTTGTGGCTCTTTGAGTGGTTTCCTTCTCTCCTCTCTCTCTCTTTCTTTTCTCTCTTTTTTTTTTTTTTTTTGGATTAAGTTGACTCCCTGTCATATAAAATGTTATAAACCAGCCACATAGTCTGCAAATCCCTAGTTAACAAACTTTTGTGCCAGAGCCCTATGGAGAATCAAGATTATGGAGTAGTAAAGAGCTACCCTTTAATCAGCGCAGCTCGGCAGGACGTGGGTGGGGTGATCCATGTGGCCTCCCCAGCCCAAGCGAAGGCCTCAATCCGGTGGGAAATCAGAGCGACCCGTGAAATGGCAAAACCTCTGCTGCACCCTGCGTTTCCTCATTCCACCTCGTGAATCAACGTGACCCTGCCTACGTCCTGCTCCTGCAGCCCTGCCCGGCTGTGCTTATAGGGTACAAAGTACAGTGGGGTTTGTGGTACTCCTGTCTCCTCACTGCAGGACACCGAATTGCTGAGGAAAGTCACTCTTAACACATCACTGGTAGCGTCGTTTGCTCTCATTTAATTGTCTGCTCCTATGCTATTTACACTGGCTTTTTAGCTGAAGGAGGGGAGAGCTGAAGAATCCTGCAGGTCACACACTGCCCTCTTCCTAAGTCTGTTTCACCTTGGCAAGCATATGATTTTTAAACTTTTATTAGTTTCTGAGTTGTACTGATGGTCTACAGTCTGCAAGGGTTTGTTTGTACTGTGTACAATAGGTAGAAAAGGAACTTCATTTCAGAAGCAGATCCAAATTGCTCTATAACTAATTAAGGTTAAAACACTCTTGCTCACAGAGTAATTTGGCCTATTTTATTTATCCCCTTTTGACTGTAATGAAAGAGTTTGTTGTTCATTGAGGGAGCCTTCATCGAGTACATTTGAACAATACTATTTTGTGCACATTTGTAAAATAGCGTTTTGCTAACTTCCACAGTTTCTCAGGAAAGCTTTTAATTTTTACTCCTGCCAGGTGATAAAACTTTGCAAAGGAATGTGAGGTAATTGCATGGATGGGTTCATCTGCAGCTAGATAATTTCATGGGTTGTTCACTTGGTTAGAGAGTGGGAGAGACAAGGAGGAAAAAAACAAAGAGAAGGCACTTTAAAACACAGTTTTGAAATTTCTTGCCTAATAGTGGCTGGCATTGGTGTTTGAATAGAGCTGCGTAGTTTTGACTCGCATAATTTGACTGCAGTGGTCTTATAGATATTCCTGTTTTGAAAAATACTTGTGATTGATGCTTCTTTTCCGACAATTTCCCTGATTTCTCTGCGTTTCTTTTTGATGCAACTTCTTTTGGAAGTCCCTTGTTTTCTTTTTATTTTCTCTCTAAAAATACTTTGGCGAGTAATAACCACAAAAAGCTTCTTTTGAATGTTCTCCCACGTGAGCTGCTCAGGAGTTGAGTAATCTTGTTTATTACCTATATGAAAAGAAAGATGGAAATGTCATTGTTACCCAAAGACATTGGAGGCACTGGTTTTTAAAACAGTTTGCTGTGGTCACTGTAAACGTTAAAAATAAATGTGCTAGCCTTTTCGGTTCAGGAGATGAAAGTTCATATTTGGCTTGGTCGGGAACGAGATTGTTTTGGTTCATTCCGCAGATGAAAACTCGCACTGAGAAAACTCCTCATTTCCTGTTTGAGGACGGCTTGGGTTAGCACGAGGTCGGGGAGGCGAGCTGGGAAGCCTTGCGGCGCGGTCGCTGGTCGCGACGGAGCCGGGTAGCTGCAAATTAACCCAGCTACTCCCTGCTGCCCGCCAGTCATTGTGGAGGACTGGACAAATAGGTGGACTTGAAAAGAGAGTCTTGCCGGGCGAGTCTTGACCCCGGCGAGCAGCTACCCGTGGGTGGGAACGCTCGCGCTGGGCAATGCGAGTTACCGAGGCCACTCGGGGCGAGCCGCAGAGGAGGATATCGGGAGCTATAGGAAACCCCAGGCACGCGGTGTTGAGAACTCACCTCCTCCGCTGTCCCTGCCTTTAGAGCACCCAGGCACCCGCCCTGCGTGGCGCCCGGGCGCGCCGAGGCCGGCGGGACCCACTCCCGTGTGCCCCGCGTGGGGTGTCTGAGCCGGCCCGCGCTGCGTCTCGTCGGCTTTATGATTCCGCGTAGAATTTCAGAGCTTTATTGAAACCATCTTAGCTGTTACAGGAGGTTGGTTTAGATTAAGGAGCAACAATAGAGTCCCTATGGCTGAGTCTGAGCAGCCTCCTGGCTACAGATCTGAAACACGGACGGCTAAAGAAGTGAACTTCTCAAAGTAAGATCTTTCCCTGTATATGTAAATATTTGTCAGCGTACTGTATCGCTTACTGTTACTAATGCTGCCTTAAAGCCCTCCACCCCTTCTTGATTTTCTACTATGTCAAGTGAGTGTCTAGTATAAATAAAAAGAAATATTGGAAGTGTCTCTGAGGAAGAGTATTTTGGAATCAGCTCTGTGAGCCTTGCCGATAGTGTGAGCGAATTGATCCTCCTGTCGTGACGGTTTTAAATCCTCTTTACCCAGTTCTGTGTTGTCCTTCATGGGGCAAAAGCTTCCCCTGCCTCCCTCCCTCCCTCTGCAGATTGTGTTAGCAGCATTTTAAAACAAGGCAGGGCTTGAAGAGTGTCTCACGGTCTGGGAGAACAGAATAATAATGTTATTGGACCAAGGGGAAGATGTGGATCTGACAGTTTTCTAAACGCACGGAACAAACTAATTTGTCAGACTGAGAAGCTGTTGAGTGCCCATATGGCCGAGAGAAAAGCCAACGTGCCGATTCCTCAAGTAAGACAGTTCTCAAAAAAAAAAAAAAGCAGCCAAACTATGCTGCCTGCATTTGTCCTCCAGCCAAGGCCTGCATTCCATTTTGATGAAGTGAAACTGTTCAGGTCTGGTTTTACCTGTTCTGCCACCTCCCCTTTCTTTTGCGCATAATATTTTCTTTTTTCCTTTTTCCTGCGTGCGTGCACCTCCTTGGTGTGGCTGCACTGTATGCAGCGCACCCCCCTGGGCGCCCAGGCCGCCGTGGCTCTAGCGCACCTCAGGCTCCCCTCGGAAGCACCTCCCGCCAGATCCCTGCGCCGGTTCCTGGGTTCACGGGAACCATCCCCCCGAGCTCGGCCCCGCTGCCAGGGCAGGGCGCTGCCAGCATTCGCTGTTCCCCAGAGCCCGGGGGTCCCCTTGCCCGCCTGCCCGGCCGTGCCCAGCGTGACTCGCGCTGAGCGGGCTGCTCTGGGCGCAGCCGCGAGGAGGTCTCCGCTCCACGTGCGCTCGCCCACCAGCTCCCTCTCGCCCGCCCGCTGCCCTGCGCAGCTCTACCGGCGTGGGGCTGTTCGGGGGACACGGCGGTCCCCTGTGGCAAACCGAGCTGGCCAAGGGCTGCCTGAGTCCATGCTGGACTCGAGTCCATCATCCCCCTCCGGGACTTCAGAGCTCTGCACTCGTGCCGAGCGGGTGCTCAGGATGGCAGCGGGGACGGGAACGTCTGGTTCACCTGCCGCTCCTCGGCTTTGCCGATCGCCTCACATCCTCCCGGGAGCTGCCCGGTTGGTATCAATGCCGTAGGCAGCCGGGTTTCTGCAGAGCGTGTCCGCAGAGAGACGTTCCCCTCTGCCGGATCGTCTGTGCCCAAGTGTGGGGTGAACCGCAGGCAGGGGGTGTCAGAAGGAGAGGTGGTGACAGATCACCGTCTGCACTGCGGGTCTGGGGCTAGGCTCACCCGGGTGTCATACTGAAATTCAAAACTGGTGGCTAAGGAAAGAGAAAAAAGTGTGTTTCTTTCTCCCTGCTCCCTTCCTCCTCCTTTCTTAACATCGATGTGTGCTCTGGGTTCTCATCTTTTTTTTTCCTTTTTTTTTTTTTTGGTTTGAGGCACCTTCCTGCCCTTCTGCTTCTCCTCAGTGGTTAGTTTTCAGTTTGCCTCTCTTTGCGTCGCTTTCTTCCCTCTGCATCACCTGACAAAACTCGTAGTTGTGGGATGATCTACCTAGCGAATCCCAAGTTCCTACTGATGGCAGCATCATTCCAGCACAGGAAGCTCCTTGACCACAAAAAGCCAGGGGAAAAGGGAGCGAGACGAGAAGGACGCGAGTAGCCGAGACAGGAGCCTGAATTTGCAAGGTGATGACTGAGTTCCCTAAGAACATGCCCACCCCTAGTTGTGTCTAGATTGGATTCATAGATGGGCCTTTAAGGTCCTCCTTGGCCGCAGCAGAACGGTTCTGAAGCGTGTGTGTGCAATGTGTAGCTAGCAAGAGGTACCTCGTGCCCCTCGGCGTGGCTCCCGCGCGCCTGCCCCTGCACGGGGCGGGCGAGGGGCGCGGCGGCCAGCGGCTCCCCACGCAGACGTGTTGCGGCACATCTGGTTCACATTGAGCCTGCTGCCTTTCTGCTGAGCCCTCCAGCACACAGGAGTCTTTGAGGCATTTCTTCTGCATTCCAGCTCTGAGCTATTTGCTACAGGAAGAGAAAGCGATGCTGTGTCCTTTTTTTTCCCTCTTTAATAAGGGCAGTGAGTACCTTTTGGAATGCATCTTGCCTTTCGTAGTATCCCACATGAAGGGGAAGGCTGGAAAGGAGTGAGAGCCGGTGCTCGGCTTCCCAGATGGAGCAACTCTGTTGTTTGGCTCTGCATGGTGCCGTAGTCTGTCTCCTGCGTCCTCCAAGGTAGTCTGCCTGCTGGCTCGTGTTTGCTTCCCCCTCATTCCTGTTTGTGTGTTTTGCTCCAAGTCATGTCTTTAGTTGAGGTGAACTGTCTCATAGAATATAGATTTCCTATAGTACCACTGGACTATATCGTATATGTGACTACTGAAGAGAGACCTCATGTGTCTTTGTCACTTGCAAAGGTATTTTGCAAGATAATCTTCTGGAGTTAATGAGCTAAAGTTATTGCTGTTGGCTCTCTTAATGAAAAATAGGTGTTTTAAGAGGCAAGACAAGACAACTTCTAGCTAGATATTTCCTTTTGCCTCCATTTACCTATATTTTGGTTTCCTCCAGAAACCTATGTATCATACAACTAAAAATTTAAGATACTTATTTTTTAAGAAACAAGCAAACAAAAAAGTACCCATGAAAAGAGCTCCAGTGCAAAGTGATATTGCTCTAGTTTGCCTTTCTGCTCAATTATTGTGTTCCAGGCTGCAAGCACTAAAACACTTCCTGTGGAAACTGGTAACTAAGTAAAATGGTCTCTTTAGTATTTAGAAGTGCAAATCTTGGTAGCTTTTGATTTACCTGGGACTAATTATCCTTCTTGGCAAATATTTTTTCAGTCTTTTCTGTCCTGTCTGCAGATGGTATGTCAGCAAAACTCTTGCAATGGTGTTTGAATCAAGCCTGCTGGCGGGGAGCAGGATGAGGAAGCAAAATTTTCATTTATTGCTCATGTTTATGTTTTCTTTGAGATTGTTGCTGGCAAAGTAATAAAATCACTAGCTTTTAATTAAAATAAAACAATAGTTTGTCTGAATTGCAAGTACTTAATTTTAAAGCAGCTCTATGCATTAAGCCTTCTTTTTAATTATGAATCCACCCAGAATCCTTCCCATAGCA
Source organism: Eudromia elegans (assembly GCA_003342815.1). Lineage (NCBI taxonomy): Eukaryota > Metazoa > Chordata > Aves > Tinamiformes > Tinamidae > Eudromia > Eudromia elegans. The sequence continues at coordinate 14,184,484 of PTEX01000001.1, read as the reverse complement.
TGCGGAACATGGACATCATTTTCCTGTGAACACCTACATCTGATGCAAATGTCCTGTTTATTTCTGTTTTGTGCACTTTGCTGATGTTTAATTCATTGGATTCTTTGATTCCTGCCGTCTCTCAGTTGCTTCTGACTCATTTATGCAATATATCAAAATCTGGTTGATAGTCACACTCACACTTGGTCTCAGAGGTGTAATGGTCCAGCTAGAAAAAGCTTTCAAAGGTAGGGAGACATAAGCAAATAATTTTTTAAAAGTACAGAAAAGGTCACAGTAAACCTTTTAAGCTGTGGCCCTCTCCTAATTTCTCAAAGTCTTTTTTGCTAATGGACAGTAAATGGATGGATCCTCTGCTCGTTTATCCTTCATACTTGGTCCTTCACGCTTGGCCTTCATTCATCCTGCGGACGGCCCTTGGAAGCTCCTGTCGCAGCCTTCACCTTCCACGCGCTGCAGACGATGAATGCGCAGGATGAACAAACAAGGACAAGAAGGAAGCACGCCCCTTTGGCAGGTTCTTGCTGGGTGTTTCCTCGCCTCCACCCGTGTGTTGGGTGCCCGGGGCCGGCTCACACGAAGCCTGGAGGTGCCAGACAGGGTGCAGCGCGGGCGCGGGGCCACCCCGGGAACACCTGCTCCTGGGACGGGCCCGCAGCGACAGCCGTCACTAATGAAGGACCCTGTGAAACCTCTTCCACGCCACGGCCTCCTCTCCCTGAAAAGGTTCGCGGCTCCGTTTGGAAAGCCTTGTTAAGCCCATCTGAGCACACGCCGCGGAGCTGCGTCTCAGTGTCCCTGCTGCAAGCGGTGCCCGTCTGCAGCGCTCTGCTCTTTGATGGAGAAGGCTTTGTTGCTCTTTGTCAAAGGAATTTCCATTAAAAGAAAAAAAAAGGAGAGTGAGAGCTGAAGAAATCAGAAGGATCTTTAATCCGCTGGTGGTCGTTTATAGATAGGAAAATAACATAGGTGACTTAAATCCCAGCTGCTGGAGCATGGTAGGATACGTCATTTCTGCCGCAGAAGAGTTGGAACCCAAATCCGATCTCTTTTGAAAGTTGGGAGATATCTTTTATTTTAATGAGAACCATATAGGCTTTTGTGTGTGTTCAGATGTGCAGAATAAATTGAAACTTGCATTCTGCGTGCTGTCACACATTAGGCCTGGAATGCGGTTGTACTTCTGGCCTGGTGAGATCAGGTTGTTTTTTCTGTCGTTCCAGCATGAGCGTAATTCATTCTTCATAGTCAATTGAACTGCAGCATTTTTCAAGCCAGCTGCCAGTTGTGATCCGTGCACAGCTTGCTTTGTGGTGCCTGCTTTTGTCCCCTGGTAAGAAACTGTGAGCACTAGCCTGGTGACCTTAACCTCTCCAGAAGTAAAAACGAGGCTCTTGTTTGTGGAGACTGAAGTTTTCACTATTTTTTTTTTTCTGCTTTTCTTCTTTTCCTGCTTTTCTTCTTTTCCTGTTATCCCTTTATACATACGAACATTGTGTAGCCTACTAAAAAGCAAAGAAACAAATTTATGGGCCTTGGCATCGTAGACCAACATTTTCTTGTTTCCGTTCACTAAGGCCACCTTGTTGTCCAGGACAGCAGTGCACTCACACTAGCAGCAAAGGGACATCCTTAGCTAAGCAAAAACGTCACCCTTAAAAGAAGGATCTCTTTTGGATCCATGACATTTTATGTTGGGATTCTTCCGTTTTTTGAATTATGACAAATGACTGCAGAAACATCATTCCAAAGGCCTAAATGTGAAGTTTATTTTCTTTCTCCCTCTCTCACTTTTTTTTTTTTAGGAGTTTTGCATAGTGATATCTAATGCATGACTTAAATTCATTCAGTATTGGCACTGTAAACTAGAGCCATGATTGAATTAGCTTTGTAATCAGTTCTGTATAGTTAGGGATTAAAAGAAAAATTATTTGTACAGTTCCAGTGTGCTTTAAGGGACGTGGTTGTCTCCTGTCTTGTTTCTTTTCAGCATATTAGACTGATTTCCTCATGTTCAAAAACATACAAAATATTCAATATTCAATGCAAAATATTGAATAGCTAAATTGGAAGTAAACATTTGGAAACAATCTAATTTCTTTCATTAAATAAATATGTTAAAAGAGAATCACACTGACAGAGATGGGTTATCCAGTGGCATTAGATAAAGTTTTGTTTCTCAAAAAGCTGGCCAAATCACTTCTTTCCAAATCAGATAAATTTTGGATCCACAGTAAGAAGGAATGTTCTTGAAATACCTTAAAAGGGGAGTGAGGGTAAAATTGAATTCTCTGACTGCTTGCCTTTGACCCCTGAAGAATGCCAAAGTTGCCTGCTTTTGTGAGATGAATTTGGTTGTAAATCTCAATAATTTTTGTTTATGGTTGAGCAATGTGAAGCAAGCAAGTAATGGCCTAATGTTGGGGCTCCTAGGAAATTCTTGCAATACCAATCATAATTACTGATTTTTATGGAATTTGAGTTGTTGGTGAGGCCTGCATTTGGAATAGTTTTAAATTACTGCCATATGTGTTTAAAAAATTATTTCTTTATATTAGAAAGGATTTTTTCTTGTAGCAGAAGGGACTGGTGCATATTCTAGAACTACAGTTTATGCTGTTGCTGTTCCATCACTGGACATGCACAAAGAAAGACAATGTAAAACCCAGGTAGAGTATTTACAGGGCAGTTATTTAGCCACATTTCACTGTTTTGAAATACACATCTGAAGTTTAGAGTCCATTTTTTTTTTTTTTTAATAGATACCCAATCTGGAAAGCTATCAGTCTTCCAAATGTTGAAGAGTCAGGCTGGTACATCCCAAGAATCTGAATCAGTGTTTTCAGAACTTTTTTTATCAGTAACTGTCTAACCAAAACACTGAGCTTTTTATATGACTATTGAAGACATTTATGGTTTGGGATTTTATAACAGTTTATATCTTCTTCCTTAGTGTTACATTATAGACTTTTGGGGGTTGTTTCTCAAAAACAGACCCTCTTCCACTCTTCAAGTGTTTTGCTTTTTCCTTCTATAACATATTGCCTTTGGTCACCAGACAAGAATGGAATAAATGCATTTATTAGTCTGGCATGAAAAGTCAACATCTGTTGTGCTTTAAAGCAGATCTCAAACTGAATCCAAGTAAACTGTAGAAAATGTGTAATCCTAATAAGAGGATGAACTTGACATAATCATTACATTTTAGTGAAATATTTCTTTTTCTGCTTTATTGGGGGATAATTTAGTGGAACATGCCTCAAAAGGGGGAGGGAAAGGGGGCTGAGGAAAATGTAACATAAGGATTATGCTGAAGGAAGAGGTGAACTTTAGCTGCGTTTGTTATTCCAGTATGATCAGGTCTGGCAAACTCACAGGATGAAGTCGTCCTGCGTGGAGAACTGGAGTTAAATACGAAGAGAGTTTTTTCCCTTCCACATGTCCCATGTTTAGGAAGAACAGAAACGCAAATACCGCCAGGAATCAGCATGAAGAGCTGGATGAGGAAACTGCTGAGAGAGGAGTGCTCAGGAGTCAGGAGTGCAGAAAACATGACCACCCCCAAAGAGCAGCTGTGGCTGCTCGTTGCTCTTCCCCGGTGCCTTGCCTTCCTTTGGCAGCTGATAGAGGAGAGAGGGGAGTGGACAGACTTTTCCTGGGAAAGCCTGGATAAAGGGGAACTATGGACTGCCTTCACTCTCTAGCCCCCTAAACTTGTAGCCTCTACTGCTTTGGTTGAGGCATGGTAGAAGGAGATAATACTCACATGGAACTGCAAGTAACCAGAAAAGAGAAGAAGGGAAGATCTTTTTGAGAGTTTTAGGCAAAGCTCTTGATATTTAGTCTTTTGTTTTATTTTGTTTTTAATTGGAAATTCTTCTGCTTTACAGGTAGAGATTTCCAAATCCCAAGAATGTTTTGAGATATGCTACAGAAAAATGATATGAACTAAGTATCAGTAGTATTAAAGACAGGCCTGCAAATCTTCATTTAATTTCTAAATAACAATTTTTCATTGTTCTTTCACCTCGCCTGGAAATGATGAGCAGCTCCTTAGGATTGTAAACAACCTTTAAAAAAAAGCATTTTTTGCTAGTATTTATACTAACTAGCATTATTTTTGTACACAAATGTGGACTATCTTCTTTAAAACCAAAACTAAATAGAAGTGCAAGATACTTAGGTGAAGGCTGGCAGTAGGTGTCAAAACTTCCCACCTCTAAGGTGTCCTTCTTTGTAGTTTCCTTTTAAAAAGTGTTTTTCTTGGGAACTTTGCGGTGAGTGTCTGAATGCATCCGCAATGACTTTCATTTCACCTCCTTGAGTCTTTTCTATAGCAACATCTGGGAAATTCATCTAATTTACTTCAAATGTGATATTACTTTCAATTTGTCAGACATCAGCTCTCTCCTTTAAGTGTTTAACTCCCAAGTGAAGCACATATCATTAGCAGATACTCTTTCAAGAGTTAACGTCTGTGTAAGTAATAGTCTAAAACTTAGCCAAATCCAAATATTTTGGTGACCATGCCCCTCAGATTATCCTATGATAAATGGAAATAATTAGGGGATACATCACAGTGTTGATGATTACAGCACAATTTTTGCCAGTCAGAAAGTGCTGTTGTAATAAAACTCATAGGGAAAAAGAAAACAACTACCAGGCGAGCGTGTTTAGCTTGCTTGGCATTTTCACTTCGCAGTTTCGTGGTGGTTTGGAAGGCGATCAAGAAGAGGTAGCAGTAAGATCCGACCTGTAATTCCTGAACACATGGGCTGCAAGCAATGAAAACACCCCGTTTAAAGCTACCTGTCTGAATGGTACAGTACGCAGTTTCCTCTCCTGCTCACTCTATTTTTCCACCGTGCTCTCACGTATGTGGTATGTGAGTATCTCCTGCAAAGTCTTCCCTCCACCCATCCTGCAGGAATGCTCGCGTGGGGTGGAAATCGATCCGGCCTGAAATGCAAACAGTTGTTTAAATAAGAGGTAGCGTTGGAGTTTACGTAAGCAGCAGGAGGTGTAAGGCAGTATTGTCCTTCTAGGTGTACACAGCAGAGACTGACACCCGCATCGTGAGTCAGTAGCTGGCCTTTGAGGTGCTGCGTGCCAGCCAGCCCAGCCCCTGCTCCGCTTTATTGCGCTGGGTGTCAGTGTCAGAGATGGGAATCCCTGCCGGAGATCTCCCGGCCCTTTCGCAGCCCCCTGCAGCGGCACCGCCTGCGTTCCAGGGTGCAATGCTGCCTGGCGTGGTGCTGCTCCGCGGTGCTGTGGGCAAGGGGGTGCTGCTGAGCGCTCCTCTTCACCCCTTCGAGGTGCTCTTCCCAGGCAGCTTCCCAAACACCAGGGGCTTTCCTCCCAAGAACCTCTCCCGTCTCCCTTCCCAGTGAGACCAGTGATAAGCCTCTTTGGGGAAAGAGCTGATGAAAGCCACTTAAGTACTTTCTGGTCTGTTAAAACAAGGACTCTAGGTAAAGATTACCATTTCCCATAAAATACTGTGCTTTTTTCTTGCCTTTTTTAAATCCCACTGAGTTGTCGATCTGCATTTGAGATGGTGCAGGGGGATCTCTGGGCTACTGACCTCCATGCTGGCCCACCCCAAGGGTGGTGGCGTTTGCTGCATCCGGGCACCAAAACTGGGATGTCCTGGACGTGTCTGGAATGTGCAAAGCGCAAATCCCCTCTGGAGCACTTAGCTGCATCACCGCGTTTAGGTAGCTCGCCTAATTCAGAGGTAATTATTGAATCCATGCTGAAAAGGAGCCTGCCGGGGCAGCTGAGCAGAGCAGCGGGGCCGTCTGAGGAGCGCTCCGGCAGGGCGCGTGCCTTTCCTCCCGTTGGGCGCCCCGCTCTCGGGGCAGGTCACGCTCGTGCTCGAACCAGGTGCGCTGGAAGGCAGAGCCACGAAGCGCCGCCGAGCTCTGTGAGGCGGGAAGTGATGAATAGAAGATGTGGTTATAACTACATCACCATTTAAAAACCCCTTTTTCCAATTATGCTTTGCACCACAAAGACTGTAAGCGCCCACAGAAGATGCAATTTTCGGAGCTGCAGGGATTTATTGATTTATTATAAATTTTCCCCCTCCTTCATGGAATGGGTAGGGAGGATTAACTTTCACTTAGACTCAGCTGTCATTTATCACCACTGCTATCCCCCCTCTTCTCCATCCAAACGTGCTGCTGAAATGTGGCAGGTGGTTTTGCCAGTAATTGCCTGCTATTTCATTCCATTTTAAATGAAAATATAGAGTAGAGTGGCCTTCCTCTCTCATCGCCAGAACACTTCACAGTCGCGTGGTATCGACTGAGAAGAGGCAGGGTGGTGGGCTCCCCTTTAAATTGGAGAGCTGTATTATCCTTCTGTACATTCCCTTAGGAGTGGATAACTTAATTTCAGGGCAATAAGCTTCTGACTCTGGCATTTATTTTTCATGACATACAAACCAATTTTTTTTCAAATGCCCCCAATTTCTCCAGATGAAGGAGGAAAGCGAGCAGAACCTGTGGCCGGCTTCGCGGCTGGAGCGTTTACAGCGAGCCTGGGCTGCTCCTGGGGCTTGTAGGGAACTTTCTTCCAGGGCATAAATATGTTGCTCTCGCTTGGAGGCCTGTCACCGTGCTTTTGTAGGTGGCTTTTCTTTGGCCCCAGCTGTGCTAAACACTATTATAATTAGCAGGATGGTTAACTTAATCAGAGCACTTGGCTCTGGAGAGAGGTGTTGCAGAGTGCACTGTAATTAGCATTTTTATTCCTTTGATCCTGAGCTTGCTCCTTATTGACAGAAGTATCAAGAGCCAGTTTAGCGGGGTTTTATTCCTTTTAACACTTCAGGAGGCGGAAATATATTTTGCTGCTGAGACTACGGATTTATTAAATTAATAGGGTCTTTTTTTTTTTTTTTTTTTAATACAAGCCTCCCTAGGGAAGCAGAAGAGGAAATGGTTTCCCTCCGTGAAGAGAGGGGCTCGGTCTTCGGCCCGGGCAGTTTTCACAGTGTCCGGGCAGTTTTGAGCTAGCTCTCGCTCCGGGCTGTTAGCTGTCTGCACGGCTGAGGAGGAGGAAGGGCTGCTGAAAGTGCGAGCCCTTCAGCAGAGAAACCCGAGGGTTCGGATGGCTGTTGCTGCCACGGCCTCCTAGGCACGGCGGCAGCGGCACCCGCTGCACGAGTGACACGAGTGGGCAGTTCGGGTGCCCTTTGTCACGGTGGGGTTTGAGCACTTGGCAAGCAGGGACAGCAGGTTGGTGCCTGCATGCGCCTCCAGCATACGGCTATGTTCCTGTCAGCTTTGGCAGGACAGTAGTTTGGCTGTGGGCGGACAGCCATGAGCGAGCAGCTCCTCCATACACAGGTTCCACAAGACCTCACTCATATTTAGAATTAGAAAAAAAAAGAATTGCAATTTTATTGCAAATTATGAGAAACAAAAGCATATGTAGGCCAGCGTCCCCCTGCAAGAACACTCTGTACGTCTGCACGCTTCCTTTATGTCTCTCCCTCTTTCCAGGCTGTTAGAGCAAGCGCTCATATCGTACCCCAGTGTTCCTGCAGTTCATTCACATCTGCTTTGCCAAGACAAAAATCATATGCTAAGGGAGGCTGAAGGGAAAGCAGCCGTCACTAAGGGGCTTCCTATAATATCCTCAACTTCACTAGATTAGTTTTATCTACTCAAGATGAAAAAGTAATTTTTAAAACATTTATGTAACTAGGTTTTAGGTCAATAGCAGGTTAAACGGTTTACTTAACTAATCTTTCCTGACAGTGAAAATATGTAGAAAGACCCTCTCTCAGTATTTTTCAAGATTATTTTCCTATCAGCATTAAAGCAGCAAGCAGCCTCCTTGACAGTAGGCTTGGAAGATACCCATTATTTGAGGGACATGATAGAAACAGTATTATCTCTTCCAATACCCATATAAAGCCAGCAATTGTCTGTTTTTGCTATTCCAGTTATTTGTGTAATTATACTTAATGCCACACAGATTTGAGAAGAAAAAGAAATTGTTGCTGCTGCTTCTGATTAATATTTTTCCATCCCGAACTTGTAAAAATAGTAAATGCCTGTAGAGAGAAGAAAGGGATATAGATTTGCAAACAATTTATCATAGGAACTGACCTGGAGCGGGGGGACTCCTTTTCTGAGTCTGTGCTCCTGTATAAAACATGATTCTTCAGGTTCACAGACTGCTCGAAAATACTGACATACCCTAATACAGCTCTTTATGTACAAATACTTTGATTAACTCAAAAGAAGTGGTAGCTTTGCAGTTGATTTTAAAGGTAGGAGGTGACGCTAAGCCAAACCTGGTTCTATCCAGGCCACCCTGTGTTACCCCGTTCTCCTGCGCTGCTCTCGGCCAAACTGTTGACCTGTTAGGTGATCAACAAGTATTTGAAGCCTGAGGTCCCTTCCAGCCTGTCCTGCTTAGCACAGCAAGGGCAGCCAGGGAGAAGGAGCTGCAGCTGGGAAGCACCTGCTCTCCGTCTGCTCCCACGGGCTGGAATGATCCCAGCTCCCTTGGAAATGCGCTCAGAGAGCGAGCCCAGGCCCTCCGGCTCCAGGGTTCAGGGCGCTGCCTCCTAACTTACTTCTAACTTAGTAACTTCCAACTCTGCTGTGTTCGCTTGTGCTCGGCCTTGGGTGTTTTTGCTGTGTTTACTCATATCCAGGCTTAGGTGAATTATTTAAAATTACTTCTTCATGGTATCTGAAGGAAAATGTATATATATATCAAGTTTACAGCAAAGGGCTTGAGTTACGGGTTCAAATCAGGCTCAACAAGAATATTAATTTAAAGCAGATTCAGGAAAAATAGAGTTTTGTAGACCTATTCAAGAACTGCATATATGCTGAGAGGTTTTATGATGATTATGATCATCTAGGTTGCTCAGCTATAGTATTATATACACTTATACAAATTCACCACTTCACTCAGCCTATAAGTTCTGCTTGAGCTGGATAATATCATTTTAAAAAGATACCAAATCTAGCTTTTTTAAAAGGCCTCAGGTAAATGGCAGATTTACTGCATGCAAATGTAAATGGTTCCAGTGACTTAACTGCATTCACTTCTAGCAACTTCTCCCATTCTTTAGCCTGAATTTTGCTTCAAAGTTCCATTTTCATCTTTTTATCTTTCTATGCCCTTTACTAAACGTCTCCCATTAATGTTAAGTATTTATGGACTGTGATCAAGACATTGTGCACTTCCTGTGAAACTAAGTAGACCCAGTTACTTCTGCCTCTTGCTTTAGGGCCTGTTTTCCTGACTGTCCTTCTTGCAGCGCTTTCCTGGAGCCTTTCCAGGCTGTCCACCTCTCCTGTGCAGTGCGGGTGCCCGCCGTGGATGTGTGTTCTTGTAGCACTTTCCATAACCAGGCCTAAGCTTCTCAGCAATTAGAGCGAAGCTGAATTTCTGCCACGGCCAGAATGAGGGTAAAGTGGATTCATCCTGGAGAGCTGGGCTGGGCTTGCAGCTGTGGGAGAGGGGCGGATGGGGCCGTGTGGAGAGGAGCCGCTTCCCCTCCTGCGGCCACCAATTCCGCCAGCAGTAAGAGCCAGAAGAGCAGCATCAGAGCAGGCCGAGCAGGCGGAGGCACCATGGCGCTCCTCGCGTCAGTACACGGCTTTGCTCGCCCTCCCGCCGCCCTGGATGACCGCCAGCCTTGCCTGCTGCTCACGCTGCCGCTCTGAAGTACCGCGGCAGCACCTCCTGCTTTGTGCGCCCCCTCGCTCGCGTCCCGAACGGGCTCGAGCTCGTTAGTTGTCCTAACCTAGTTGTAAGCTGTGCTGTTCAGGGAACCTGGATTAACACGTTTCCGAGTTCGCCCTGAGCTGACTTGCTGTTAGTCTTGCTGCTTTCCCCGTCACCTTGGCTGCCACAAGGATGTTTTCTTCCACGTCACTTAACACTGTAGCTTAGGAAAGGACCAAGACCTCTCTGTACACAAATCAACCAAAGTTACCTTCCATCTGGGAATCCCATTTTTAACAAAATCTTTCCTAATTAGTTGCAGCAGTTACTTACATTTTGTGCACGGCACCGCTTTGTGCTCACCTCTGAGTGGAAGACTCAAAAAGAAGAGCCACCTTTCATCGTACGGTTCTGCATGGGGTTCCTATGACTGCAATGCAGCTGAAGATACTGCAGAGGGATATTTAAATTCAAGCCCCAAAAAAAGCCTAATTAAAGTGAGAAAAAAATTATGAATGCATTTCTATTTTTAGGATTCATGAAACTTGCCTTAATGGAACCTTTGGGCTTAAATTAGGAGACATTCCATCTTTAATTGGAGCATTTTGCTGCATACTAGTGTTTAAAATAAAAGAGTGAGGTAATTAGGCATTTATGTAAAGATAAAGCATGCAGGGAAGCCAGTGAGCAGTTCTGGATGTGATGCTGACTGTGTAGAGAGCGAGGAGAGCCAAGGGAGGTAGCTGAGCAGCAATGAAGTTAGCTCTGCTTTGTGGGTGCTCCCTGTAGCTTGAAAACAGGACAAAGGCATCACAAAATGTACCAGAGATAATTCAAAATAATTGTTTTGCACCATCCCAAATTGCCATTTCGTACCTGCATCAGGAATTGCAGAATATCTCAAGTGTTTTGCTTTGCATGGACTCCCTCCCCATTCAAGGTTGTCATATTTGTGCTTTTTGCGGGCAGCTGCACTGTGCACACGCTAAAATAAAGGGGGATTTGCTGCCCAGGAGCAGTGGCAGCCCCGCAGTTTTCTGCGGTGGCCGGTACAAATAACGAGACCTTCTGTAGAAAGGGAATGTCGTCGGATACTCCGTGGTGGCCGGCGTTGGCCCAAGGGCTCATATGGGGAAGTCGTGCTGGCTCCCGGGCCCTAGGGGGTTTTGATTCCAGAAAGCTGGTCCTTTCCCAATATGCGAGATCTCAAAGGAGTTGGGTCCCGTTGCTGGTGTTCACCATGGAGGTCACAGGTCAGCAGGAGAGGAAGGGGCCCCTTCAGCCTGCGTGGCTCATTCTGTGTCACCAGGTCCCTCCGGCCGAGCCACCGCTGCTCTGACCGCCGCTCCCTCACACCAGCCTCAAAACCCGCCCCGAGCCGCTCACGGCCGTCAGACACCAGCAGTTGGGGCTTCTGTTGTCCATGCGTGATCGCAGGCCTCGGGAAATGGCCTTGTGCTTTTCCCAGGAAGCGAGGGACGAGCGCCACGAGGAGCCTCGAGCGCCACGAGGAGCCTCAAGGGCCATGAGGAGCCTCGAGTGCCCTGAGGAGAGCAGCTTCGCCAGGCTGCCCTCGGCTCCCCGCTGGGCGTCCCCTCGAGACGCTGCCCCCCTGCTGCCTCCTGCCCGTGGCTTTCCCGTCATTCCTCCCGTTGCTGCGGGAATGGAGAGCAGCGTTAGGCTGTTACTCTGCCAGGCAGCGGGGTACGTTTGAATTTGATAGCTGCAAGAATTGCCTGTCAGGATTAGTGATTGCCGTTGGCTTTGAAGGGATGAAATTGTTTACCGACATAAAAAATTTACAGTCCACGTTGAAGCGGTGAATACCTGGATTGTGACTGGTAGAGAATAAAGATTTTTTTTCTTTTTTTTTCTTTTTTTTCTGTTCATTCCAAATATTTGGCTTTCATGTGTTACTAAGTGCCTTATTTCTTAAAAATGGTCAGAGTCTTCCTTTGGTGTTAGAACGCATTATAATGCTGAAGTAACTTGCGTCCCTGCTCCGAGAATGCTTGTTTTCCGCTACATTTCTAAAACGTAATTAACAAGGGTTCAATTTTTATTCTAAGTGTCAACATGGAAATGGTAATATCACATCAAGAATCACTTTGTTTCATTATTCCTAATGACGATATTTGAAATCTGAACAGGGGCAATGTTGGAGGTCAACGATGGAGAGCAGAGAGGAATGGATGTTTCGAGTGTAGTGCTCTATTTTGATTCTTTTTTCCAACGAAAATACTGCCTTGTTGGTTTGCATAAAGACATGGTACAGTGCAACAGAATGAGCTTCCCTGGTGTGAAAGGGTCTTCTTAGGGTAGAGGACTAGTTTAAGCTTCCTATTTTTAGGAGGTTCATAGCCATCCTTGTTAGTCCTTTAAGCAGCGATTGATAACCAAGCAGTCATCTTGCCTTTCCACCTCCCTTTCCTTCTTTCTTCTTCTTTTTTCCCTTTTTCTCGCAAACCACTCCATCATTTTGGAGATACCGTGACAACAAACTTTCCTTTTCTAGCAGCTCTGCCAAGGGGCTCTCAAATCGGGTGGTTCATCATCAGACCCGTGCCGTTCAGACAGTCAAGGAGAACGTGTTTTAATGAGATTTATTCCAAGTTTAAGAGCGGAATCTTGGCAAATTATTACAATTACTCGTGTTTTAAAAAATGCAAATCTGCATAGTAATGTTGAACCTTCATTAAAGATTAGTATAAAGACAGGAGAAAAAAAGAGCTTTATGAATATATTTTTGAAAAAAATCAAACTGCACATTGTAGTTCTCCTTGCAAATTTGAAATGTGTTGTTTTTGTGGCATGCTCTTGCTTATAAAATATTAAGTATTATGTAGGCTAAATGGTAACAAATGAGCCAACGTTTACCATGGTAAGGAGTGCTTTGGGGACATAACCATTAGTCAAGGGTAATTTAGCTCTAGCATTATCAGTTAGAAATACTGCAGTTGGGTGGAATATTTTATTACATGAAAACATCTGTAACCAATATGTCCCTTGGGAAGCTTACGTGACCTGTGATCTGTTTGGAAAAAAATGCTTCAGTTTTACGAGGCTGTTCAAAAGAAACTATGCACAGCAGGCTACGTCTAAATGAATATGGAGAGTCCTCTCTCCTGCTTTATGCTCTTTTGCAGATTTCTGGGAGCATTAGCAAAGGGCCTGCATTCCAGACTGTGCTCTTGGAGCTTGCTCCATAATTCGCAGCTCACGGAAAGATCTAGATGTGTACAACCTTACACGGTACCTTTATCTGCGCCGCGCAGCCTTTGCATACGATTATCTCTGCTCTGAGATAGCCTAAAACTAATGTAAACACGGTCACTTCAATTCCAAAAAATGCAGTGAAGCCATCTGCAAATGTATGTGCATTCTTTTTGATGAAAGTGTGCCAGCGGTGCGCAAACTAATTGCATCTTTAATATATTCCTCAGTCCTGCTGGGTATCTGTTCTCTTTTTTTTTTTTTTTTTGCAAGGAATGCAGCCAGAATATGTAGCCCCAGCTTACAGTTGCTGTGCAGCCACCTCCGCTCAGGCCTTCGTGGTGCCTTGGCAGGGAAACAAAGTACCAGCTGCCGAGGACTGTCAGTCAAGGCCCGGGAACCTTGGGAGCTGGGAAGACGGGCGGGAATACTGCCTGAACTTGACAGTCCATTAGGTACCTGACCTTCTGCTTGAATTCCTGAAAAAAAAGTGGATTAATGCTTTCATTTGTTCTGCTAATTCGAAGGTGAAATAAGCAGATACGCTGACTAATTGCAGATGGCTTGGGAGTGGGGTTGCATGTGTCATATAGCATAAAAAACCAGACTGTGTTGTGGTATTTTAACATGGTATTTCTGCAGAAAGGAACCACTCAGAAAAAAAATGCAAATTCATTATATAATAGAGAAAAAAAAAGTCAAATTCACACAGAATCTCATTGCATTGTAATCCCTCATAATTAGAGGCAAAAACACTTGCTGCTAGTTACTTGGTTACTGCCAACACCCAAAATCAGCCAGAACAGCGTGGTAGGTCAAGCAGATACATTCAGAACATAGTATGTCTGGTGGCATTTCTTAGGGTAAGTGGGTGTCATGCCAGTCAGACCTCTCCGTTTCCATTCTGACCGTTTCTGGCGCTGCTCCAGTTCATGCTTCCGACGCAAGCTCCTGCAGCTGGTGGGGCCTGGATGCAGGAGAGCAGGGGGCTCTCCCCAGTCGAGTCTTAGACTGCTCTCAGACTGAGCTGGGGCTGCCTTTTAAAAAGTGTGTCTTGTTTTGTGAACGTTTACATCACAGTGTTGCCCACAAGTACTTCAACAGTGTAAGGGCAGAGCAAGCCTTTCTGGGCATAGGAAACAAATCCGTGGGATCGTTTTGCTCGTCTGCTGTGTTGATACCACTGTGCTCAGGACTGGCTTCAAGAGTCTGCCACTGAGTGTCATTCATCCCCAAACTTCCATCTGTTATTCTGTAGAAATAGATTCAAGGGTATGGTGGAGAGAAGCAAGAATTGGAAGGAGTTCTGAAACCCTGTGCTGCTGAGACAAGAGTGTAACTGTCTGTTTAGAACCAGCAAGCAGAGGTGCTGCAAGTTATTCACAGGTATCCTAGAACTCCATTATGCTCTGAGGGTTTTCCTGCCCTGGAAATTCCTGTGAAATGATGACACTTCATTCTGGGGAGTAGAGATGTGAATGCAATGATCCAGAGGGTGAAACTGTGCACACTGCAGGATTTCACCTCTGATTTTCAAAGAGCTGCTCCTACCTTTCAATCGGCGTGATAGGCAAATGGTGTGTGTATCCCAGCATCACATATGGCACAGTCTCACTACAACAGGAAAGGCTCGACCTGTGTAAATGCCCATTTTTAAAAGGCAGGAGGGAGAACCCCCATCCTCAGCAGCCGATGCCGGGAACTGGTGGCTCTGGAATGCAGCAGCGGCCAAGGGACCTGTCTTTGCACGGGATGTGTCTGGTTGCTGCAGACGGCGGGAGCAGCGGTATTCCTGAGGGAAGCCCACTCGCTGCCCTGTCCTGCGGAGCCAACATTCCCGTGTTAACAGCACCCAGCAAGGCGCTGCTGCAAGCCAGGTAGCTGCTGCAGGGTTAGCTGAGGAGCAAGGCTGAAGAGCCTTAAAATAGTGCTAGCCTTCTCTCAGGACCACATACTTACGTTTTCAGGCTAAAAACTCTTAGAAAGCCAAGATAAACATGGAAGAAGGGACTGGAGAGAGGAGATGTCCAAACTTGTGTCACCTTGGAATGAGCTGCAGTACTGAGGACTGTGACCTCGTCATGCGGAAGCACAATTGCCCTCAAAAATCACAGCAAGTTTTGTGGCTGCAATTAATGCACGTACGAGAGAGTTCTGAGCAAGGAGGGCTGCGCGTGACACAGTCGGCTGAGCCTCATTTGCAGAAAGTTGCATCATTTATCATGGACAAAGTCACATCGTTTATCATTTCCTAGCAGAAAAGGTTTCAGCTTTAAGACCAGTGCACAGACAATGTCTAGAAATGGGACGGCTTGTTTTGTCTAGTTCTTGAGTCCGCTAATGTCAGGAGGTAGAAAGTTCAGCGCTAACACTGTTAGCTGCTCACCGCCCTAGGCAGACTATGGGGCAAAGGACAAAAAACAAGAGGCAGAGAAAGTAACATAATGAGGGAAAGAGGAGGTGTGTTTGGTGCTTAATGGAGGAAGGTCACCTTCCCGTTTGGAGAAGAAAGGTGGCGCAAAGTCTGTGTCTCACAGTGTAAAGGTCTTGTGTCCTTGAAAAGAGGATTTGGTAACAGTGCAGAGGAAACTCTTTGATAATCTCCTATCCTAGGAAGTAATTTTTTAACTTTTCTGCTGTAATTTAGTGATTAAAAAGTAATGGATGTTTTCCAACAACAGCATTCTTTTAATCTCTGAAAATTCTTCAGAGAGATTCTCCAGTCATTGTGAAATAAAAAATAAACGTGTAAATACAACCGTTCCATTAAAATGGTGTAAAGATTTAATGGGTGAGAAATGGCTAAGTGCAGTGTAAGGCTAACTGGTATCAGACTAGTTATATTACTGTCATAGTTTGCCTGCTGCTCTGTTTTTACTTGGCTGATTCACACCCATAGACCCAAAGGAGAAGCTGAAGAAATGTTATAAGTAACACATTCAAAGTTTGTAATTGTGCAGCCATGAATCATTTATCCTATTGACCTCGTCTTGCTGCCCTGCAGTGCTCTATAACAAGAGGCAAGCACGCAGTTCTGGTAATCCCCAGGAAATCTGATGCTGTTTATCAAAACCCGCTATTTTAAAGAAGGAATGTGCCTTGCCAAGGGACCTGCAGCCTGTCAGGCCAGCAGCTTGCTTTTCCCGGTGCCTGGGAGGAGAACGCGTGCGAGCGGCTGCGTGTGAAGGCGCACGCGCGCCCTCACGGGAGGCAAGCACGGGGTGGCCAAGGGCGCGCGCTGGGCAGGCGCCGAGGGCTGCATCCTCCCGCGGGAATCTTCATCCCAGGTGTGGGGAAAAGAAAAAGGGAAAAAAAGGTGCTTTCTGAGAAGGCCCTAGCTTCTTATATCTGACAACAAGTATCACCTGCAGCACACAAGCCTAGAAGACAGCTCTGCTTTTCCTTTCCTCGTTGTCTTCTTTCCAAGTTAACAACATGATGTATTTGACTTCCTTCTCAGCCTGATACTGTGTTTTATTTTTTTTTTCCTGCAAACTTTCCACCTAGATAAGTTTAATGATTATAAATGTGTAATGTTCTATTTTGGCTCTACAATCCACTCATATTAATGACTTCTCTGTTTTACTACTTGGCACACGAGGTGAAACAAATGAAGAGCCGAATTAATTATTGATCAGCCAATGAATTTCTTTCTTTGTAACTCAGCTTCAGGTTTGTAGACCTCTTCGCATAAAGTAATTGATTTTAATACTAATATTCCAAGTGGTTTTAATTCATAATTTAAGTATAATTGCTTAGGGAAGTTTTTTAGCTTTTTGGGGCAGCTGGTTATGGAAAACAGATTTTAGCAATTATTTGATGGCTAAATTCATAATTTAACTTCAAAAATTCAGAATTGCTAGAAATATAATGATATATATTTATATATAGTGACAGGGAAAGTTATTTTTTACAGCTGGTATAAAATTAATAAATCAAAGGTATATGTTTTCCTTTCGGTGAAAGATTAATTAAGTCCAAATCCCATTGTGTTCTAATCTAAAGTTAAACATGAAAAGAAAAAGCAAGGTCAGGTTGGAGAGTTTGCTAAATCCTCACACCTCCCTGTGGGTCGGGAGAGGAGGGGAGAAGGGAGGAGAAACCTTCCAAAGGAGAGGGTTTGGCACTGGAAGGAGAAACTGGAAGGAGAAACCTTCCAGTGCCAAAGCAATCAAATCTTTTATCTCAAAAACTATTTCCAGCCAAGTATGCGGCCCTTGTTTTCCATCCTCCCACGCTTTGCATGGGGGTTTGGGAAGGATCTGTTCTTCCCGTGGTGGATGCGGGGCTGGGACCACCGTGAGCGCCAGGTGCCTCCCCGCCCGAGGCGAGCAGGGATGGTGCTGGCTGCGGCACGCGGCGGGTAGGGAGGCCACGGGTGGCGGAGGGGGACGCCTTGATGCCCGTTTTCGGGCACTTTGTCCCCGCCAGCCTGCTGCCCCCATGGGGGCTGCATGTCTGCTCCAGTTGCTCCCAGGATTGATCCATGGCTTGGCAAGCGGCTCCGCTCGGCGCTGGTGCGGGAGCGGGTCCGTATGGAGGGGTGCAGACCCCAGCCTCGGGATGCACAAAGGGAGCCGGGGGCGCGAGGGAGCCCCAGCCGGGGTGTCTGGGGAAGCTCTGGGCTTTCCGCAGGGCCAGTTTCAACAGCTTTAATTGCACTTGTGGTTTGGGCTGCTTGGGTCGGTCCTTACGATGGCCTCACAAAGGGGAGCATTGAAAGGAGCCCGGGATGCTTGTGGCCGCGGTGGGTTTCCTCCAGGCCTAGCCAAGGAGCAGATTGGTGACTCCAAACGTGACAGTTTGTGCCAAGTGCTTAACTCTTTCCTCTCTGGAAGTTGCCTTCTCATCAACAAGTAGCTCTGGAAGGAAATAATATACTTGCTACTTTTTTTTTTCCTTTCCTTTACGGTAGGGCTGTAATTGCAAGAGCAGTGAGGATCTGTTTGAACAGGAAGTGTGGGAACTTCCTTTATAAATATTGTCTTTCCCTTCATGTGGAACCAAGAGCGGCTTCCTCGGCTGGGGGAAGAAGTGCTTGAACTCAGCCCTGAGCGCTTTCCTCTCAGCTCATGCCCAACACGAAGGGAGAGTTTCACGAGAAACGAGGGGGAAACCAAGCAGCTCCTTAGACCGAGATGCCTGCGAAGGGCAGGGCGGCCATCGCATCGGCTGTTCGCTCCGTGCTTCCCTGCGGACACCGGTGCCTGACGCACGCTGGCTCCTTGTGCCTCCCCTCCGAGTCAGGAATTCCCTCCAGGAGCGCTGTGCTCCTGGTCCTGCGGGAGGTGTGGAGGGGGGTTAAAATCAGGATTTTGCCAAGTTTGCCTTTACGGAACCCGTCGCGACCTGTTCTGCAGGATAGGGCAGTATCAGAGTGCGCCGCGTTCCTGTCACTGCATGGAGCGGTGTCTGTTAAAGACAAATACAGAGACCCACATGTTTCCCAGCACAGTGGGCCCGTGGCCCTTCTCCCTCCGCCAGAGGTGCCCGTGAGTGATTTCCCACACCGTCGTTTTCCCCGTTTTTTCCCCCCTTGTTTTTTCCTTCTGATTTCTTCCAGCTTCTCCGTGGGGCAGGGGGATTTCCAGCAAGCCTCAGGCTTAGTGGCCGTTTGCTCTCCTTGTGCCCCTGTGGGACCGAATGGAAGGAGCAGCGTTGGCGGAGCGGAGTGGCAGGATGGCCGTGGTGGCAGGGTGCCCGCACGGCTCTATGCTTGGCACTTTTCCTCTTGTTTTTCCACCCCATCCTTTGCTGCTAGCTCCTTAGGTCACCTACTCCTTCTTCCACATCATATTCGCTCTATAGCAATCTTTTTTTACCTTTCTGTATATAATATTTTTTCCCTCTCCCTCTTCAATCTCCCACTGTCATGCCTCCTTCTTCTTTCAATAAGCAGACTGCATTTTATAATTTAGGGAGGCAGCCTTGAAATTCCTGTGCAAATACTCCCTCTCACTCCATGACTAAGGCCCTGCAGGCCTGGGCCGTAGCTTGTCACACATGTGAGGAAAGGTGGAAGTGCCGGTGAAGTCAGTGTTAAACCCGTCCTGATTACCTTGGTGGTTTGGATCTCTTTGGTTGACTATTAAACTTCATATTTCTAAAGCAATGTGTGCACCAGTGGCATTATATAAATAATAAAGCAGTTCAAGAGCTTGATATAAAACTCTTTATAGAGCTAATATATTACTTCCAGTCTGGAAAAATAGAGGACACTTTAAAATTAGTTTTACTAGCACTGTGTGCGCTTGAAAAAAACTTCTTTTTCCTTTTGTATAACCTCCTGTGCAAGCCTGGGCATGTTTGAGGCTCCCAGGATCCAATTTCATGTAGTATCCTATTTCAAATCCAGGCCAGCCCGGATCGATAGAAAATCAGCGCTCTCAGAAATAAAACTGCCCGTGGAATGCCTTCAATTGCGTGAAGATGAAAGGGGGGAATGGAGGAGAGCGGATACTGACTCTCTTTTTCCCTGAGATGTGTCCTTGGATGTCGCACGATTTAACTTGATTGAGCAGTAATAATCACAGGACAATTTGGGGGAATTTTTGTTCACTTCGTGGTTATCAGCCGCGTTGTGGGGAGGAGGGAGGGCGCTGGTTGTTGCTGGGCTTGTTTTAAGCCAAAACCGCAGCTGTAGGATATTTTTTGGCTGCACAGAGCTACCTGTAAGTCTAAAAATAGCTAGAATAACAAAATTCCTAGTAATTCCTGCTAGTGAGGTACTTACTGGTAATTTGAAGTGCTCATGCTGCTTTCATACTTTGAAAGCTGTAGGTGAATGCCGGCTGGTCTGTGACCTGCTTTGTGTTTATGCTGTTTTTTACAGCGGGCACAAGTGGGGAGGGAGATGTGTGCCTCCCCTTTCAGTTTCCTCCTTCTCATCCCCGCCGTCCAAAGGGGAGGCTGCCCTCAGCAGAAGGCAGCGACACGGAGCAGTCCTCCTGGGGTTTGTGAGGAGCAGGGAAGTGAAGCAAAGCCTCGGCTGTTGCTCGTTGTGAATGCGCGAGTCGTGCCAGTGTTGCTGTGGATTCCCAGGGAACTTTGCGCTGCGGCAGCGTCCCGCAGCGCCGCTCTGCATGCAGAAACCCACCCCAGGCCACCCGGGAGCATCGTGCGCTGGCACGGATGAATGTTGGGTCGACTCAGTGAGCAAACCTCTTGCATGGCCCCATGTCACAGCGGCTGCCTTGGCCCCATCACTGCCAGAGCAAAATTCAGTGTCCTCACATGCTGAAAAGGAGCCCTGAAGCCAGCCGAGAGGGTAGCAGTGAGCACGTTGAGTGCTTGGATTTGTTTTACACTCTTCTCCATAGAAAATAGTGGCTTGATAGAAAATTCAGGGCCTTCAGCACGGAGTCCTCTTCAAGGGTAGGTGTAAATAAGTAGCTGAGCACGGCTCAGTTAAGCACACTGGCTCATGGAAGTGGAAATGAGAGCGGATGTCCATGGGTTGCATCTGCAGCCTTTTCCTAGGGCAGCCTGTGGGCTTGCAGAGGTGCCCACAAGCGTGTGCACCCACACGCGGGCTCACACGGGGAATCCAGGCAGGAATTGGGGCTCTATGGGAGCTACCGCTTACTGCAGGCACCGTAGCGTTTCTATAAACTGCTTGATGAGTAACCCTCAACTGGAATATTAAGTCCGTGGCAAGTGTTTACCTAACAGTCGGAGATCTGATTTCCTGCTTCCAGGCAGCCTTTATTACTCAGGAAACTGGGTTGTAAGTGAAAGGTCTGAGGAGTTTTCAGTAAAGTCCACTCGGGACTTCTGGCAGAAATAGAGAAGGCAAAATGCCTAGAGAGGAGGCTAGTAAGGAGGCTGCTGACCGTCTTGAGGACCTCCAAAGGACTCAGAAGACCCAGATGAACTACTAAAGGGAGGTTTGTGGCTGTCACTGTGTGTTTATGCAGAGTATTCCAGGACATTGATGAGATTTTAACCAACTTCTGCTTTTTTTTCTCTCTCTTTTTTTTTTTTTTCCTTTAAGATAGAGGTCACCAAATTGGCCAGATTTGCTTCTGTTACATTGCCAAATTAGATATCTAACATGAGCATCTGGGATGGCTCTCCAGGCAATAGTAAGAGAAAAAGAAAAGACAAAAACAAAAGCCCTTTCCACTAACTTCTGGAATAGCCTGCCAGTCCAAGGAGGAATCTTTGGACTGTCCTGAGTGTAGAGAAAGTTACAGGTTTGATCCTAAACCTACACTAGTACAAACCTCTTGCATACTATAAAGAAAGCCCCTTTCATGGGATGCATTCTGAAGCAATTTGCCAAATGCCATTAAAACATTATAGGCATAGACTGTGCTGTTTATGATTTTGAGTTTATCACAGTAACTAGTGCCCTGGGACTCCAGCTGGAGCTCAAAATGAAACTAAAAGCATAATTATCTCTGATGTGTATTGATCTGCCTAACACGTGAAAAGATTGTGATGGTCTCACTCACATGCAGTGCTGAGCTCGCGATGTAGACTGGCCAAGTTTGCTTTCAGATGTGTTGAAACACGATGTGAGGTTTTGTTTGACCAAAAAATGTACAACCATCGGTTGTATTGAAAATCTGGCTCTCCTCTGCTGTTTGCTCTTTTAACACTTGTAGGTGTTGCTGCTGTGGCACTAACAGAATTAAACTTACTGTATAGTGTGGCTATTATGGTATGAGTTTAAAGCAATGGTGTTTCTTGCAATCAAAAATCAATAGTGAATTACTTTGGTCATCCAAAACGCATATCAATAAAATATTTTATATAACGCAGCTCCCTATTAGGGCGTATTTTTATGCCTCACAGGTGAGGGTGTCTTTCTGAAGACCCCCTAGCTGTTCCTATAAAGGCTTAAAATTTATTGATAGTATTTGTTGGTGTCCTTCACCTTATAAAGAAGCTATCCAAGTTGAATACATTGTTGGAAAAAGAGGAAATGAGGTTTCAAAGCAACCCTGTGCCATGTGCTCTGGGGATCTCTGCTGGAACAGGAGGTTGGACTGGATGATCTCTAGAGGTCCCTTCCAACCTCAACCATTCTGTGATTCAGAAAACTGGATTTGCTTCTCTATTGCCTTGCACTGGATTAAATCCTCATATCGAGTGGACAGGCGGCTGGGTTAACAGGCACTGAGTATTAGTGGTTCAGCCTGTGGTGTGGGATCAACCTCTTGCTGGTTGGGGATGGCCTGGGCAACAGGGCAGGGGACCATTTTGCTCAATATCAGCTGTTAGTTTGGTAACCAGCGACCTGAGGAAGCTGGAATGTGGTTTGTGCCACGGGAAAAAGGTGCATCTCACCAGGCCTCCCTGCTGACTCTCATCCTGAAACGTTGCCCTAATAACCTGTGAGATGCTGGATCTCGGGCTCTTGGCAGCTCACAGCACAATGTTCTTGCAGTTTGATCCTTGAGGTAAAATGCTGTTGAAAGAGCAGGTAGGATTTCTAGGCTGGTGAGAAGGCACGGCACATGAAAGAAGAGGAAACTTTGTGGCTGGTGCTTTCAGCAGCGCAGCCAGGAAATATCTCCGGAAAGTTTGTGGAGAGGTAAAGACCAACGTGAAGGGTATTTAGAGAGGCTAACGGAACATGTATTTTGGGTTTTCAGAATTGGGTTATGCTGTCTTTGTTCTCACGTTATGTCTGTAAAACTTAGTTGGTCTTTGACTTTTAGCTTAAATTTTAAGCACAGAAAACTCCTGCATGTGGGGTTTTGGGCTTTTCCCCCTGCTCCCCAGCAAACTAGAATAAGAACAACATGAAAAGACTGAATAAAAATGTTTGTTCTTTTGAGGTATATCGAGCAGTATTAAATACTTTCATCTTTATTTTAATATTCTCTAAATTTCTGCGCAGGCAAGATCACAGTCTTTTCACAGTTCATAAAACTGAGGACAAAAGAGTGTGAGACTGACTGGAAACCAAAGCTAAAAAAAAGTTTTAGCAGTATGAGATTTAAGTGAACTGAAGACCTAACTATGTAGAGCAGCTTTAGAAGAAGTGTGGTACTAAACCTGAGGGAGCCACGGGAGAGGGACAGACAAGAAGTCGGAAGTAACACTGTGGAGTTCCTGCGCCAGAAGTGGAATAGATGTCCCGGAGGTCAAAGAGTCGGAGGGAGCAGAATCTCAATTACCAAGAGCAACTTAGCAATTACCAACAGCAACTTAAAACAGGTAGCTGGAGGTAGCGGAAGATACTGGGGTAGCTGGCTATTTGTAGGTAGTACTTTAGCTGAATGTTAATTAGAGATATAAAGGCACTGTGATGTCTAGACTCTTAAGTTGATGTTTAATATTGGGCTACATTTTTACTAGTCAACACTGTATCTTGCTTTCATATGGACATAATCTCAGTGTTACAACATAATTTTCCTTGCTCTGAAATATGAAGGTCCCTTTTCAAAATTTGTCCCAAAAGGGAAGTTTTTAAAAATGTTATCCTGCATCCTAAGACCTATTAGGTGTCTACCACACTTGCTAGCCAGACAGCCAGATAGAAGCTCTCCGGGCTCATAAGAGCCCGTGCAGAAGATGTGTGCTCAGTGTGTTGTGTATAGCCCAAGACTCCAGGGAATACGGCCTGTTTCTGGGAACCGGATAGCACAACTTTCTATCCCTGACCTGTTGTGTGCCCTTTCTAGCAAGCAGACAGAAAAAAAATGCTCAAAGAAATGTGTTTCGTAGTCTGTTTTTAGCTCTAGAAATCCAGAGCTCTGCATGTGTTCTGCTCCTCTTGGTTAGAGCTGTGTTGGCCGGAGGCTGAGTTGGGCGAGTGCCGCATTCTGCTCCATGCCGGGCTCGGAAGCCGTCGTTGCTCCACGGTAGCCCGTTGTCCGCTCGGAAGAGTTTGCATTTCATCACGCCTGAGAGTTAACGATGGTTGTGAAATGGCTGTACCAAGGGTCCTGCTCCTTAGGCTGGTGCCGCCGTTGCCTCATGGGGGAGAGGGACTGCAGTTTCTTTGCAGCCCTCCTGGCTTGTTGGCTGTTTTGCTTGGTTGGATCATTGCAAGCATGTTGTCATCCACAATCTCTTCACCCGTGTGTCCTAATGAAATCCTGTGGTTTGAAGGGCGAGAATTGTGTCATATGAAAAGGTGGGAGTAGTTAGGTATGCTCAGGAGGGGCAGGAAACAAGCTAAAT
This sequence comes from Eudromia elegans, assembly GCA_003342815.1. Taxonomy (NCBI): domain Eukaryota; kingdom Metazoa; phylum Chordata; class Aves; order Tinamiformes; family Tinamidae; genus Eudromia; species Eudromia elegans. The sequence goes on along the minus strand of PTEX01000001.1, from coordinate 14,160,430 downwards.
TTAGTCCAGTGACGCTAATCTCCCTCCTGTTCTCTGTGGGTTGCAAAGGGGAGGGAGAGACTCCTCCAAAAAAGCAACTCGGGGAAGGTAGATGCCTCTTCCAGAAGGTGACTCACAGCAGCAACCTGCTTCTCTGTTCAGCAGAGAGGAGTGAAACGGGAAGATGAACCTTGTTAGACTGAAGTTAGCTTCTGTGGGTGTCCCCCATCCCACACATGCTCTGTTGGCTCTCACAGCTGCTGCCATGAGTTGCAGGGAGTGACGGTCCCATGTTACCTTTGTACTTCTGACTTCAGGCTGGTCTGTGAGAGCCGCCAGCTCTCGGGGCACAGATAATAGTGATGTGTCATTTAGCCCTTTCTGTTCAAGCTCTCCATCGCGACTGGCTAGCTGGCCAAACCCATGCGACAAAGAAAAGAACAGTTCTTCCTGTGTGCTCCATCTAAGAGGCTGAAAAAGAGCAGTTGCGATACGAGCAGGAGGTAAATGGAAGAAACAAAACGCAACAAAACAAGGAAGCCTCGTGGCAGATGGTACCACCTGTGTCCATCTAAACCTAGCCAAACAGTGTGCCATCCCAGAGCAGAGAAACCTGGAAAATCTGATGACTCAGTTTGAATAACTAGGGAGACACTGACTGAGATTTCTGGCTCGCCTCCCAAGCGTCTTATGAAAGAGGCTTCCTATGTTATAACGCAGAAAATTAAGTACCGTGCGATGGCATCGTTCTCTGGCACAGTTTGCAACCCACTGTAGACTGAATGCAGGGGTGTCCACGTGCACCCTCATGGAGAGCTGACACACAGGCAGTCTGCTTGCCCTCTGCCAGTTCCTGGCTTGTGGTTGAAGCATTTTTCCTAATAAATATGTTTGCAATGTTATTAGCAGGGCACATATTTCATCGCTGAGGGTAGGACTGGCTGACCACAATAGCCAAAGCACACAGAACTGAGTCTTTTTTTTTTCCAGGCTCAAATAAATACTGACTTCCAGGTACTTCAGTTGTTGCATCTGTGAGGTCGAAGTGTTAACCAACTGTGTAAGAAATGCTAAAGATAAAATTGTTAATGTTTGCAAAAAGATTCTAAAGAAAGAGATAGTGTAGAAGTATTAAGTGAACTCAGCAGGATGAAACCAGTTTTGCTGACTACTTCCTCCTCTCCTTCCTCCTCCACTGCTGTTGACAGTTGTCATGGTCTTCCACATCCCTGGTGCATCCTTTTGCCCCTGTGTTTCATTTTCCTGGATGTGCTTGGCTTGCAGATCCTTTCCTCCCTTTGCCAGCAAGGCTCCCTGGTACGTTATGTGGCGCTAGGCAATTCATATTGTCAGGAGCCTGCAGCACGAGATGAATGTACATAGTCCTAAGGAATGTGTTACCACAGCAACTAGATAGGGGAAATGCAAACAAGAATTTAAGCCCCGTTGAACATTAGCACCATAAACACACTTTGATACTGGGCAGCCTTCTAGGAACACGAGGGGGAAATTAAAACGCTGCCGATGCTGATTTCTTCCCTCCCTGCAGAGCCAGCGTTAGGCAAGTCCCAGCGTCAGGTCCAGCTGGGAGCTTTTCTGGAGATGAGGTCGTGGGGTGTCCTGCACGTTCAAGTCACTCTCCCCTGGGAACTGTCATTTTGTGGCCTTTCAGTGGGTATTTTGGCTGCAAACCAAGGAGCATGGCACGCTCTGCTGAAAAGGCAACCAATAAAACATCTGTGTGTAAGAAGCGGGCTGGGGGGTTCAGCATTCACTGCACATATTGATAAGGGTATTTTTTTGAGGACAGCAGTTGTCATCTTCATAGTCAAGCTGAACAGCCTACACAAGCCCTTGTGCTCTCACGTTCAGGCGCATGCAGTAATGCAGCGTGGCACCAGAGAGTACGTTATCCTTCCCTGGAGGGTCAGGCACTGTTTACCCTCCATGCTTACACGTTTGATCGTGGGAGGTGCCGAGTTCTGCCATTGAGAGGAGAGTGCAGGAGCCCTGGTCGGAGGAGAGCCGCCTCGTACAATACCCATCTGGAATGCAAAGCCTCCTTCCTGCTAGTGCATCCGTTGAGCTCACAGCTCTTCATTGGCAATTAGCTGTTCATCTGTGAGCAACCAACGTCCATCTGATTTATTATCTGAGCAACTACTGAGATTCAGAAAATTGCTCCATTTCGCTGCAGGATTGGAAGTTATGGTGTGCTAAAGTTGTGTTTAAAATGAAATCAAATTGGCTGTACATAAACCAAATTATAGATTTATGGAATGTAATAGACCATCCTAAATCAGTATTTTAAAGTTCATAAATTTGGGGTGATTTGGTGTAGTTAATGTTTATGGATATATTTGTAATGACTGCCTTCTTTTATTTAGTGAGTCAGAAAAAAAGAAGATTAAGCACTGTTCCGGAAAATAGTTTGACTGCAGTGAAGAAGACTTAGTAGAAACGTGAATGTAAGTATTTCATTGCATGCAACTCAGTTATTTATGTTTGCAAACCACCGACATTATTTGGTGATTTTACAGACTATGCTAAACTGAAGACCAAATTACCTAAAATGCCAAAAATCATGGTACTTTCAGTATGACAGGAGTGCTGGATCAGAGCACAGTGTATGAGGGTCTCTTAAATATTTCTAAATATGGGTCTGTATGCTATACATACCTATTAGCAGGGACACATGCTACCAATTATTTGCAAGCTTCTGAACTGTTTGTGGGAAAAACAGCAATATGAAGTTGTTACTTAGTGCTCTAAAAAAAAAAACAACACAGCAATCTTCTATATGGTACCCATGGGGACCTTTAAATCGTGTAACACAGACATATTTTCTGTTTCCAAAAGGACTTAGTTTACTTGGAATAAAGTAGACAATATATAGTATTTTTCTGTATACTTGCCCAAAAGATGTGAGTTTATAGGAGAAAAAGATTGCACTGTGGATTGGCAATTCAATTTAGAATGAAATACAGCGTCTGAAAGTTCCCGGCTAAGTGCATCATTGCTCACTTGAGGTCATTTCTTCAAACCTGGAGTCAATAGTTCTCTAACAATGAGAGCTTTGGTTCATTCTCTAGACCCTTTTGAAACTATTACTTTGTCAGTGAATACCCCCTTATTTTTCTTGAAGTAATTGCTTTCCCTAGCTCTATTTCATAATGTGGACTCCTTAACAAAGTGTGTGCGCATGGGTATGTGTACATATGTATTTGTGTGTGAAGCAGACACATATCTCAGCAAATCACAACCCTGCGTTTTAGCCCCGGAGGCTTTGAGTGGCTCCAGTTTGCAGGGCAGTGATAGTCATGAACTTCTAGCTGCCACAGATTTGTTTCAGTATTTTTTTCTGACTGCATTTTTCCCACGGTCTCACCTTCCCGTTCCCAGAGTCTGTCTGATGAGTCTGGAAGCAGTCAGCTAAGTCTTTCCAAATGCTGCATGGAGTACCTAAATCATAACTTAGATGACAAATAAGATGTTGATCCTGTTTGAAATACGTAACAAGCTGAAGCAGATTTAATTTTGGCTTTGGGTTTTTGTAACCTTGCCCTTTAAAATCACTGACCAACCAATAGTGCAGACACAGGAGCCACTACAGGACCATTAGGAAATGCTGTCTGCTTTATATATAGTTGTGTCTGCTGATACTAGATTTTCTGAAATGAAGGTCCTAAGATTTGACAACATTGTACCTAAGCTTGAGATTTACAGACTATGCTGTGCATTAGCTCTCCACATAGTGCTTCACTGATATCTGGCCCAGTGTATCAGCTTGTAAGGTATAAAATCAAATCTTTAAAACCTTCCAGTGTCTATTGAAAAAAAAAAAAGAAAAAAAAACCCTTTCAAAACAGTTACTGGAAATAATCATTTTAGTTGCTGCAGAATATCTAGAAGTAGATCTATAGAGTGACCTTGTTTTGGCTAGTGGCACCTCTTGATCAGTGTGTGGTGAGTTTGTACATGGAAGTTAATTTACTGAACTGCTTTCACATCATTCTCACCAACTCAGACTACAACAGGTTTTTCTGGGACATTTGGGAAAACGTGCTTCAGTTCCGTCAGATTTACAAAATAGGCAGAATGTTTGGGTCTTGTTTGGCTGGTTTTGGGAGTGGCTGGCAAAGGAGATCCATTTGGGTATGACTTAATTGTAGAAATAAGTGGCTAGTTAAAAATTTATTTTGCATATTTATGTGAAAACAAAATACATCAATGTTCAGTAAATAGAGCTGTATTTCAGGAAGTTCAGAAGTAGTGGACTGCTGACAACGTGTGATTACTACCCTTTGTTCTTGATATTAAAATGAATATGACCTGCAGAGGATGGTCTTTTTTTCTGATGTTTGGACTGTGGATCTGTAGACTGAGGTCTGTCTTTCTAGTCTGCCTCCTGCAACTATCAGGCTTTAAAATTAGAGATTTATTGTTCTAAACTAGTTGACTTCACACTGGCTAGGGTTTTGGAGTAACACCAAGTTAGCAAATGCATTAGAAGAGGAGAAAATACCTTTTCATAACCACCTTGTTGGGACCAGCGTGTGCTGTAATGGTTTGATAGGGTAGCTAGTAATGGCACTTGGGCTCAAAGGTGGAATAAACTTCCAGCAATCTCCTCTTTCCCATTCCTTTCTGTGAACATCCAGACTGAGCTTTCTTAGATGGGAAAATGGAAGTTGGGATGCTGGGTACTGTGAAATGTTGCTTTGCTGTGTTTTCTCAGCTGGTGGAGAGGGAGAGAGGATGGGGAGAGAGCACGAAAATTAAAAACAAAAAACCCTGAGTAGCATAGAAAGGCTGGGAAAAAATGTAAGAAGAACAGGAGGGGCTGCTAAGCTGATAATGGTGTTGCGTTATGCTGAGGATGTATTGTAATAATTTTGAGGCAATGAATGTGATTAGAAGGGAGAGGAGCGTGTGCCCAAGGGAAGTCAGAGCAGGTACCGTCAAGGCAGGCGAGTGCACGGGGAGAGGAGGAGAGCACCCAGCCCTCATTAGATACCAAAATGAGCTTCTTGCTGCACCTCTTGTAATCTGAGATTCCCAGAACAAGTTCTTAATGTAACAGCGAGGTTTCTGTTCGCTGTTCTCGACGGGAGTTATTATGTAAAACGTGTGCACCAGCACCATAAATAACCTGCTCCCGACGCCGCTTTGAGGGGCGAGGAGCACGTGATGGCGCGTGCCGTGCTCGTCAGCAGGCGGCTGCTCTGCAGCGACGGTGCAGAGGGGCCTTTTAGGCTTCTGGGTTTATCAAGTGGCTGCTCAAAAGCAGTGGCCATCCCCAAATTCTCAGCCTTGGTTTTGGGATTCAGGTGGGGATTGTAAAATTAATTGTTGTTTATAAGGGCTTGTCTCCTGTATCACGGATGCTATAAATAATTCTCAGCAGCCTCTGGATAGTGTGGTAAATAAGGCACAGAGGCACACGCTGAATAATGAGGAGAAAAATAAATATTGAAGAGTGGCTGGTTTATTAAGTAATGTTTATGCTGGACATGAAATGAAGCAGGGGAGCTATGAAAAAAGCCCTCTCATCACAGGGTTTATCATAAAGGAGTTGCACAAGAAATTCCTTTTTTTTGTATTTGTAGAATCTAGCTTTGCAACGCCACAAAAGTATTAGTGCATTTTTATCAGTATGTTCCTAAATTCTTTAAAGTAGCAAATTTTGCATGAACATGAACCACACTGAGCACCCGGGGCTACCTGTAGGATCCATGTGCTGATCCCTAGCACGGATTCCTTTTCCTGTGGTTATGGATGTGACATTTAGGGTGACGTGTGCTGGGCGTCCTACATGGGTTAGCAGGGGAGACGTGCTTAGTGACCAATCTTGGGTGCAGAGTGGCTCCTTTGGGGATCCTGTTGCGCCTTTCCCATGTGTTACCGAGTATGATCTTGCATGTCTTTCTAATCTGTGTGTGTGTGTGTGTGTATATATATAGTGTATATATATATATATATATATATTCTCTGGGCCTTTTAAAGGCCAGAGCCTGTGCTCTCAGACCTTTGCTGCAGAAAGCCCTTAAGGACCATGGCCACTGCGCTGTCAAGCACAGAGCAGCAGGAGAAAGCCCCTCGGAGGAGCCCTGGCTCCCTGTCCTCCCCCAGGAGCACTTCAGCACACTGTTTGTTTGTTTGTTTCTCCTTTTTTTTTTTTTTTTTCCATTTTCCTTTTATTTTTATAGACAGACCAGCAGCTTTGAGCATTTTATGTCACTAATTACGGATGAAACGGTAATGAGTTTCGCACATTAGGCACATATGTGAAGATACTAAGCCATGCTTTACAGGTAGATAGAGAACATGAATGACTGCAATGCACTAGGAACTTGTTATGGGTGTCTTTGAGACTGGCCTTGTAAGAAATACCGGTAGGTGAATTCTAAGAGAGCAGGGGAGAGGTCCCCTCTCCTTGTTCTCAGTAACTTTTGACCTGGGTCGAGAGGTCCAGCAGCAGGATCCACAGGAGATGCCTCTGCGGAGAGCTCTTACAGTGCCACACGCACAGACTTTTGTCCTGAGGTCTCCATTCTTCCCTCTTGAAACACAGATCTATCTGCTTATCTCTATTTCTCATATTGGTCCAAAATATTCTCCTGGGAAATATGTAGGAAAGCAAATAGGATATTCTTTGCCATTTTAGGAGAGGGATAAAAATGAATTCAGCTTCAAAATATTATCTACTTTATAGATAAAATCATCCTTCCCTAATTAATACTTGGCAAAGCATTCTAAAGATCAAAGTGTCAATATTAACTAATTCCAATGGCACACCTGTCAGGTAAGTAAAAATTATATCCATTTATAGCCCAGGAAGCTGAAATAGCAGCTAACATCAGCATTTCCAAAGTTGCCGCCTAGTTAAGTTATCTCAATAACCAGTCTAATTGTGAGCAGTTCTGCATGTTCTTGGCTGCCCTGGATTGCACTTGGAGCCGTGCACGTTCTTATAGCTTCGGTGCACATGTTCTGATACCAAAGCACAGATGTGGTGGCTGAACCGGACGCATCTACGCTTAAGACCCTCCATCTGGGTTCTTTCCAGAGATGAGCACCCAAAAACACTCTGGGGCTGGAAGTTGTGTTGTTGTTTGCCAAGCTGGGGTTTAGGCGCAGCGCGGTGCTCCCGTAGTTTAAGGCAAAAGGCAGTTCCTCGGCTGCTAAGATGTTTGAGGTGCAGACGGGCCTGGGACGAGTAGCTTTTGGAGAGGTTTTGCAAGCAGTCCCTGTATGAAGACTGTGCAGAGAGAGAGGGTGCCTGAAGTGGGAAAGAAACCTCCTGTGATTGCAGCTAATATTTCTACCTCCTACTACTTCTTTCATTAAAAAAAAAAGGGAAAAAAAAAGAAAGAAAAGCAGATTCCGTTGTTATTTCTTTCACGGCTCCTTCTCCTTTCACGGTGCAGAGAGGTGTAATGGGGTTGGAGGAGAAGTGTTTGCCGTGCTGCTCGGCAGTGCCCAGAGAGGAGAGGGGGGATGTTGAACAGCCATGGGGTCCCCTTCAGCACAGAGCAACGTGTTGCCCAGCGGGGTTCTCCTTGGAGCAGGGCTGGTGTCCAGGCGCGTGGCGTTGTCCCTGGCCAACGTTGGTGTCCCCGTGTGCTCGCTTCAGCGACGTGGGCACCGGCCTTGATTGCCCCGCTCAGAGCAAGTGCCACTGTGAGCAACCAAGCCCGCAGCAGAGGAGGATTAAAACCAGGGGACGGTGACTCACGCTCCCTGCCTCGCCGCCAGCCCCGTCCCTCCAAACCTCCTTTCCCTCACCAAAGCCCTGGTGGCGCGTCCTGTATAAATAGCCCTGTGTTTGAAATGTTAAAATGCACAGGCTGGAATTAAAAGGGTATGTGGCGCGGCAGCATTAAAACAGTGCATTCCTTCAAGGGAATTGTGAAGGAAAATTAAAATGTGGTTATTTTTGGCAGGCCATGCTGCTGCATCCTGTGGAAATGAAGAGAAAGCAGAAAAAAAGCAGCTTGCCCAATCCTGGTGCAACTGAACAGCAAAACTGGGTGCAGTAGAACAAGGGTTTCGTATCGGCTCTTGGCACTACTAAAGCCTAAGTTTTCAGTTTATCTCAATTTTGTGAGCGAGGGGAGGAGATTCACTGAGAAATTTCTAGGTAAGGTTCCAGCAGAGGCTGTGTTTCCTTTTCCTCTGTAAGTCATGGCTGGCACCTCTGCTGTGCCGTCGTCCCCGCTGCAGCGGATTTCTCCCGTGTCACCACCCAGGATGGAAGGGAGAGCGGGCGGCGGCAGCGCCCTGGGCTCGCTGGGTCAGCCCCCGGTGGCGACGCACCGTGCAGCCCCCAGCTCTTTGTGCAAGGGGCAGGTCATGATGCCCATCTCGGGCACGCAGATGTGACAATATTGGCACTTGGTTTCTTGTTGTCTCTTGGCAACTGAAATTGAGAATTATGTCCTCGTTCAGGAATAGAAATGCACTGTGGAGCTGAGCAGGCTTAGGGATCCGTTGCAGAGCGGGTGTCAGCGTTGCTGCCAGGGTGTAAGTGCTGTTTTTAGTGTCACTCGCAGATGCTGCAGGGCCTGTGTTTTGCAGACCTTGAAGTCCAAAGCAAGGCCCTCCCTGAGCTTGTTGGTACCTGAGTCAGTGAAAGGACATCCCCACGCCACCCAACCTGCTTTCTTTTAATGAGTTAATGATACCAGGGTGAATAGTCTTGCTCATGATGCAAATGCTGTTGCCTCCTTGTTGGTGTGGGGAAGTATCTGGGCATTGTACCTGTGGTGCACCTGCTAATAAATGAAGGATCTTAGGAGGCCCTGGTCTCTTCAGGTCTAGTCTCTTGAGGGCCTCCCAGCGGAGGTTGCAGACCCCAGGGCTTGGGGAGGTCCATGTGGTGCTGCCGGGCAGGGCTGCCCCTGCACGGGGCTCTTGGTGCACGGCTTGCGGAGCAGGACCGTGGTCTGGCAGAAGCCTGTGCCAAACCTTCCTGCTGCCGACCTGTGGCCTTGGTGCAGAGGAGCTGCAAGTGTCATTCCTACCCACCTGCCTAAAAGAAACCTGCAGGAGGGTTTCTACACTGTTCCTGCATTTCATCCTGCTTTTTTTTTTTATGATTATGATGTTGTTTTAAGCAATTGTTATATGAGCATGCATTCACATCTGTTGTATATGTTGCTTTGCTTAAACAGCAACAGTTTACACGGACATTGATGTGTGTGGAATGCGCCGCCTCCACTGCTCTCAGGCCTTGCTGTTACCTTTGTGCTAACAAACACGAGGAGAGTGCTCTGTGCTCTCAAGGTGTTGCTTTTTTAATGCCCTTTGTATGAGTCTATTTATGAAACCTGTTCTGTGTTCTTGTTTTGTTTTCCTCCCTACCTGAATGCTTTTGAACAGGTATTTCTCAACTAATACGTTTAATAATCTTCAGTTCAATTAATGCTATGTTTAATTAAAGGATTTAACAAGGCTGAAAGTAAGAATTAAATACTTGTCTGCTTGATAATTATTAAAGGCTAAATTCAAGGCACGTCTCAACCTTTTTTAATTCAGTTAATGCGATACATACAAAAGACAGTATATTTTAAAATATCTATTCTTTTGGCCATCCAGAGAATAATGTAGTGTCCTGTTACTGTGGCTTTTGATTTGGTCGAGCACAGTGTCGTGAAGTAGTTTCAGGAAGTAAATATATATATGTATGTATATATGTATCGTTTTCGGTATCAAATTTCTTATTGTCACTAAGTTAATGACTTAATAAACAGAAGTCTTCCAGGACACACAAAGTATACCCTTGTTTACCTCTGCTAGCTTTGCTGAAAATGGCATTGGTTTAATTTGTGACTAGTTAAATAAATTGAATTAAATGAGTTTCTGGGAACTTCTGAGCTTGCGAAACAGTGTAGCTCTAGTGTTTACACATAGCTAGTAGTTTCTTTAAAACAAGCCTGGAAATTTCCAGACAACTGAAGGGCCTGCCCCGATCCTCCGCAAGGCTGGACGGATGTTTTCAGAAAAGGGCCTGTGGGGCTCGTTGCTATTTTGAAGCTGGAGAGGGAAAGATGATGCTGGTTACACAGAGGCATGGAGGCATGCGTGGCTTTGAGGACTCGGTTTATTTTTCAGAGAGCTATGTTCAACTTCTTTATCTATATAGATTTTTTTTTTCCTCATGGAAGCAATGTCTTCATGAACCATAGTTTGCCTTATGGGCAGTTTAATGGGGATTCATACTCTGCTACCTCTTCTTATGACACCTCCTTTCTGCACCACAGAGGTGGCTCCTGCTACAATCCTTTTTCTGTGTACCGGAGGGCTTCTGATGACCAAGCAGGAGATGCTGAGGAGAATGTGGCTGAGGCCAGAAAACTGTCTCCAGCACCTTCTGCTTGTGCTTCACATCTATCATTCTCCATCAGATAGCACTACTATTTTGACCTTCCCTGGCTCTTCCTCCTTAGTTGTGGTGAAGGTAAAAGATGGCAATATTTTAAAGGTGATCTGTTTTATCAGCTGCACTTTTGTCCATTCGAAAGCAGAGCAGAGAGCTGCAGCCTAACTTGCAAGAACTTCATCTAAGAGGAAGGTACAGGTGAAGTGAAAGCAGTAGACCCTGTTCCTTGTCTGTGATACAAGTACATCTAGGGATGGTAGGACTCCGCATTCCTCAGCTGACTGAATTGAGATTTCCATTATAATGGGCAGAGACATGCAGCAGAGTCGATATCAGGGTTGGTGCAGCAGATTCCTAAAGTCCTTGAGACTTCCTACAGCCAGAGTCTTCAGAAAGCAGAGCTGTCTTGCTGTGTCCAGGAGAACCTGCCTGGATCTGCCTGCTCTCTGCTCTGCCAGTGGCTTCAATTCCATCCAGAGATGGAGCAACAGAACAGAGATCTGCGTAGAATCAAAGCCAAAGAGATTTACAAAAATTTCCAAATTTACAAAAGCCGTGGTAGTGCTAGGAAGAAGCGAAGGTGTGTGTGGTTGGTATCCGAGGGCTATGCTGATTCACTGCATTCCCAGCTTTTCATGCCCTTGAGTAAACTCACATCAGACCATCCATGTGTAAGCACTTTGGTTTATTGGCTTCAGAGATGCACTGGGTAGCATTTGTCTATAGCGGTCCCAGCTGCAGAGCATGGATTTTATCTGGTGTATAAACATATGCAGTGCTGCCCTGGTTTGCTTTGCAGGATATGATGGTTCCTCCTTGAGCTGTGCAGCAAGGGAATGTTCTACCTGTTTACATGGTTGCAGATGCTGCTTGGAGGAGCTCCACACAGAATTACCTCTGGCAAGGGAGGTATGTGTGAGGGCAGCTTTATGCGAGTGCAGCTTTTACAGCTATGGAGGCAAGTTACACTGGGAGAAATTGTTATTTGAAAATAATTACCTGAGGTATATATAGGGCTAGGAGGAAAAGATCAAGTGGTGTAGACTGAGAATGGAAACCAATAGCCAAAGAAAGGAAAACATGCCCAATATATCTATTTTACATGACTTAAATGATATTGAATAGGCCTGTGTATAATGATTCTGTGATTCTAAGAGAACTAAAATGCATGGGAAGAAAATGCTGTGTGTTAAATTCAGTAATCTCACCCAGTCAGAAATATTCAAAGCTCCCCACCAATGTGACGAGGGGGAGTGAGGAATTTGAAACAGAGGAAGTTCCATCTCCATGTGAGGAAGAACTTCTTTCCTGTGAGGGTGACAGAGCCCTGGAACAGGCTGCCCAGAGAGGCTGTGGAGTCTCCTTCTCTGGAGATCTTCAAAACTCGCCTGGATGCCACTCTGTGCCATGTGGTCCAGGTGTCCCTGCTGGAGCAGGAGGGATGGACTAGATGATCTCTAGAGGTCCCTTCCAACCTCAGCCATTCTGGGATTCTGGGATTATTGTAAGCACATCTGATACCCTGCAAATAGTCACACTACACAAAAGTGGCCATTTATTCTCACATAAGAAGAACAGGCAGAGCTAACATCCCCACCTAGCAGTTGTACATCTGCTTTCTCTGGCAAGGTGAGAAACATTTGTTTCTCCCATTCTGGGACACCTCGGAAGTTGTGTCGTTTGAGTTGTGTTGGGGCATGTTTGCACAGTCACTTTGTGGGGCACCCATCCATGCTGTCCCCAAACAAGGGGGCTTGATCCTCCATCTCCCCTAGCTGCTTTCTGCCTCTTGCTTGGGTGGTGTAAGCATGTCTGATCATACCTCAACCTCATGTCTGATCAGACTGCTGAGACTAACCTGTCCAGGACCTGGGAGATGGTTATTTCCTGCTGGAGCAGCCCAGCAGTGTGTTCATGCCATCTCTTGCATGCCAGAGGCGGAGAACATCCTCTGAGAGCCGTGGGCACTAAGGAGCATCTCTGTAGTGATGGGCTAGGTGTCAGTTACCCAAATGTTAGACAAAGAATAAAATTTACCATTCCTGTACTAGAAGTTTTACCCAGATCTTTCTTTGAACCGAACAGCAGGACGAGTGGTGGAGAGGGACAAGCTGCGCTCTGATTCACTGGATAAAACTGAGATGCTGACCTTGTGTGGGAGTAGAGGTGTCCCAGCTGAGGCACGCGGTGGTCTTCTTCTTGAGACATCTGAGCAGCTGACAGCAGCCTTGCCTGGGACAGCCGGGGGAGGAAAAGGACAGAGAAGGGAGGCGGCACGTTTGATGTTTTGTGACACATGACTCCAGTGCAAGTGCCTCTGCAAAAACGCTTTTAGACTCATTCTGCCGACCTGGTTGCCAAAGTTAGACTTCATTTATTGTCTCTGTCATTAATCTAATATATCCAATGTTCTTCCTAAAGGTAAAAATATGACCGCCCCTGCATAGTTAGTTCATCCAGTATTTTAAAGGTTTGCAGTGTCTCTAAAGTAGTCACACATATTAGTGGGTGGGATAGTGCATGCTATTGCAGTAGGGGGAATAGAGCCTTTCAAATATATTCCCTGAGCAGATATAGATTACAGCACAGAGATGTGTGTTTTAGAAGCGCTTGGAATTGCAGGAATTGCTTTTCCTCATTCACCAGCCCTGGAAAACATGTAAGCATCTAAGAGACATAAATTAGTACAAATGGGTGTCATAAGTGCAAATTTGATTAAAATTCTTGTCTGTCAGTGTGTGAGTGGTCTTGATAAATTAGATTACCAAATGATTTTGTTCATGACAAGTTTGCTTTCTTTATGGGTTAAATATGCAAAATAATACCTAAATAAAGACTAAGTTAAGCTGTTAAATGCAGCTTCCGGGAATAATCAGACGTTTTCTGGCTTGTGCACTGATTTGAAGGCTGTCTGTCAGCCTTCATCTTTATTCGTGGTAAATAAAACCTCTTCCCTGAAGGCATCAAGGTATAAGAGGATAAGAGCCATAATATTATGCCTGCCTCAGTCAGTGATGTTGTAGGGAGTTTGCTGAAGTTCTTTACCTGCAATACAGCCGAAATACTGATCTATACAGGAAGTAAAACTTGTTGCCAAGAAGGCTGATGGGATCCTGGTTGCATCAGGAAGAGCGTTGCTAGCAGGTCGAGGGACCAGAGTGTTCCACACCAAAGTGTTCCAATCACTTTTTCTAAGGAAAAGGCAGCAAATTATGATCAACAAAGAAAAATCAATTCATCACGCATTGTTTGCTGCCCCATTGTTTGCTGACATTTGTGACGCCCACAGATGTCCGCAAGGAGGAGCGGGGTCACCCCGCCGAGTAACGGCACCTGCCTCCTCGCCCAGGGGCCGTGCTGGCTCTTAGTGCAATGCGGGGGGTTAATTCCCCAAACAGCCCTGGCCACGGGTGCCCACGGGCCTCGTGGGTCCCTCTCGTGGGGCTGCCACGAGCCGTGTCCATCACAGCGAGAAACCACAGCAGGAAGCGTGAGGGGCGCTGGCAGCACCACAGGGTGACCCCATTTCTGTGCTTCATCCTCTGCATGTCCCAAAGGAAAAAGCTTAAAATCCAGGAGGACTGCTCAAGGCTGATGCCAGCACCTTTCTGGAGACAAAGGACTGAAAAAGGAAAGATAAGTGCTGTAGAGAGGTGCTTTTCTCCGTCAGCTCCTCCTCCACTCAGCAATTACTGGTAAGAGAAAACCCAGGAAGGGAACAAGCTGCTGAGGAAGCACGGAGGCTTTGTGGGATGCCTGCGGAGCAAAGCAAGACTAGCAGAAGGGCTGAAATTAAGGAATACCAGAAAAATAGTATCGTGTAAACCGTTATTGTTGGTGGCACAAATAGATAATGAAGGAATGTGAATATGGGACTGTGAATGGACTGAAGAAGTGGAGTTTTCTGAACATCGCACCCGCAGGTGACCTTCCTCAGTGAGGTGCCCTGGTGCGGTGCACTGGTCCCGAATATGGAGTTAGTCCAAGGGTAGCAGTGAAGGCTGCCTGCAGTCAGGAGCAAAAGACTAAGAAGTGCTGGATTTTGGTGAATGAGAAGCTGTTGACCTTGATCATCTGTGGCAAGCCAGATAGATCTGGGGAAAACTGAAGGGGAACTGATTGAGAAAATAGAAGGTGATTTAAGGAGGAGGCAACGTTTCCTAACATGCTTACATATGGACATGGAAAACTGATAGTGGTGGCCTGGAGAGGCCCAGCAGTGAGACACCCTGGGAGGAACAGGAGCCACGCTGCGTGTTTGGAAAGCCCCTGCTGAACACGAGTGGGTGGATGTGAAGCTGTGTGGGCCTGACTGATCCCGGAGCTGCTCCGTGCACAGAAGTGCCCGGCAGCGTCTGCTGATACGCTCTGGCTGGAGCGGGCTGCCTCGTGGCAGAACACCGATGGGCTCTCACACAGCGCTGTCCCTGGGCTGTGGCGGATCCGGCACGGCCCACACGGGCAGTTTTGGTGTCCCTCCCTGCTGGCTGGTGTCTGTGTGCGTGGCCACTGCACCGCAGTATTTGGTGTGCTGGTGGTGGAGGGACCGTCCCACGAGTTTCTCAAGAGCGTGCCAAGAGCGTGCATCGCTTGGCAGAGCATTGCCTTCATGGCTGGGCAAGTTCGACTCCCTTTGCTGAGAACGCATTAGGAGAGTATAGCTGCCATAAGGACAAACAGATTATATGAAGCACTTGGTGAAAATGTAAATTGCTTAAATATTTATGTTAACTTTTTTTCATAAGAAATGTCAGGCTTTGACTATCTGGTGAGTATTGTTGCACTACAGTGTTACTTTTAAAGGCACTTTTATCTTTTCATTTGTCCTTGTCCTTACTGCACAAATTAAGGATTTTGCAATACAGAAGCTGAGGATTTACCCTGTGGTGAAGAGTGAGCCACAAGAGACAGGGAGAGAAATTCCTGGGCTTATCTGCTACACCACCTCATTTCAGAGTCTAGCATCCAAAGCTTGCACCTCTTTCCTGCAGACTGTCTGCTCTCTGTATATCCATTTTCAGAAAGCTTCCACGTGAGTGGGTGTGTGGGTTATCCTACCTAATTTCCCTCTTGCTTTTGCCGGAGTATCACTTCTTTGTCCTGCTTTGGTCCCTCTGAGTTCGGAGCTCTCCAGGGATGGGTGTGCTGCAGATTTCCATGGCAACACCCAGGACGTGGCGCGGTGCCGGCGTCGCTGCGCTCTCCCCACGGGAGCTCCCATGTCCACAGGCTCCAGCGGGGCCGGCGGGGAGGCCGGCAGCACCAAGCGCCGCCACCGCAGCGTTCGGGGTGTAACTCGAGGCTCACTGCTCATCACGGGCGCTGACACGCGGCTCTTGCGTGTAGCCTTCCCATGGCTTACGCCGGGGTGTCCCCTGGTACCCTGCAAACCCTCTGCTTTTCTTCCAGCTGATTCTAATATTAGTCTCCTGTGTCTTTGCTCTCCCTGCATTCGCTCAAGAGGAGCCATTGCAAGGGCAAGAATTGCTGTCCTGGTTATAGCTGAAGGAGAGCTGGTGATAATCCACGCCACAGAGATTATGAGGCTGAGCTTAAAGGAGGTGGGTGTTGTGTCCCTGCTGTTCCCAAACCTTTCCTCAGGGAAAGCAAAGCCAAACACAAACAAGCGTCCAAGGAAGAGTTATTTTATAGAAGGGTGTTTTACAGCTGCAGTTGTGGAAGAACGGATTCTCTCCAGCAGTGGGAAATAACCAAGGCTGGATGAAAGTCTCTTGCCATCTGGGACAAGAATTACGGGCTCCAGGTTATTTTCTGATAGCAGAAATGTGACACTGGAGTTTTGCTTCACATTACTGAATTTAGAAGTGCAGTATATCCTGGTACAGGGAGGATTTTTTTTTAGCACTATCTCAGCCCACCAGACATGAGGCTAGACCAACAGGAGGACGTGGGCTCGTAATGCGCAGAGCAGTGCCCGATTCAAGTGTAATCAACAGCTAGAATGAGGAGCCTCGGCTTCCAGTTATTGCACGGGGAGCGCGAAGCCCATCAGAGCAGCTCTCGTGCACAAGCACAGCGCGAGCGGGCTGCCCGAAATAGCACAAAAGGCTTAGGAGGACGTTTCATCCTGAACCCTCCGTTCTCGGGGCATCGTCAGGCCCGTTGCTGGATGCCCAGCGGGACCCACAGCAAACGTCGTTCCGCAGCCTGGGCCTTTCTTGCCCCCAGAGCTGTTGCTCGGGGACATGGAGCCAGGCTCACTGTCCTCTTCTGAAATGCGTTTGAGCAAGACACGCAGCGAGGACATCGTGCCCTTTCCTTTGCACAGTTTTATCCTTCTATCAGTGGATAAAATGCACCAGCTGCTGCTGTGCCAGGGAGTACCAATCACCAGCACAAGTCAGTGCCCTACAAGTCAAGTCCCCTCTGCGTGCCCCATAAATCTAGAACTGTTTCTCCTACAGCACTGATTATTAAGTGAAAGGAGCAAAGAACTTCCCTTCGGGCAAAGGCATCGGGTCACCAGGCAGTAGAGAGATGGGGGCAGAGGCTCTGGCAGCCCGAGCTCTGGGTTTCCCACTTCCTAAACACATGTGGCAGCCGTGGATGCTTCGCTGATGCTGAACATGAGCAGTGCATCCTCCTCCTCCTCCTCTCCCCTCAGCTCACTTTCACACAGAAGGTACTTGTGGCATCTGAGTGCTGCTTAAGTGCTCTGAACCCCAGGGCTGAGACTCTGCTGGGGATGAGTATGGTAATGTTCAGTGTGGGACTCCTGCAGAGGCTTGAGCATGAGAAAAAGAGCAGGGCTGCCGAGCTCTGACAAGGTGGAAGGAGCTCGATTCCTGCACAGGTTGGAAGCCTTGGGACTTTGGCAAAAAACACTACAAACCAACGGCGTGTGTATAGGGAAAGGTCAGGAGCAATGCGCTCTGCTGTGGCAATTAAATATTAGCAAGGCTGCTTGGTTTTCTGTAGTTACAGGACTAAGAACAGAGCATTTCAGCAAACAAGCAAACATCAACATGAAAATAACATGGCCATTTTCCTCGTAAGGACATTTAACCAAATAGCACACTCACACACCCCCCTCTGAACGAAGCAGTAAAATTGTGAGTTACGCTACGTATTTAAACCCATTTATAGACAGAGAAACTTCAGCAATAAAGGGATGTTGAAACATTCCTGTAAATGCTGCTCAAAAAGCACAGCAGCCTTTAGGAGACTGGCGGGGGAGAAGCAAAGTTCATGGATTATTTTAACTTCCTGCTTGTCCGTTGAAAGTTCATATTTTAAAAACTGGATTGACAAATGGTGCCTTTCATTTGAGAAGGAGGGATTTCAGCTTCGTAAGAGTTTCCAAAGCGTAAGGTTAGAAATAGACACGTGTTGGTAGCGGTGCGGGCGCAGGCGGCGACGGGGCTCTGAGGGCAACTGGCAGGAACAGCAGAAGTCAAAAAACGTTCTGCCCGAGCCCTATTTTTCTCAAACTGGAAGGAAAAAAAGAAAAATATGAGGGTTGTGCAGGTCACTACTGTACCAGAATGCCTAATGTAAACAGGATGAAATGAACGAGAGGGAGTCCGTGGACTTATGAAGAAAGTTTTAAGAAGTGCTGACTTCCTATTCCAGCTGCTAGCATCAGCATTAATCCAGCCCAGCGTATTTATCTTCCTTTGCCATTATCCTCTAATTAGATTGTTTACATTTTAAAGCAAACTAATGGCATGGTCATTTCAGAAAAGGCCAGAAATGAAGCTCTCAGAGAAGCAACCTGCTCCGCTCGCCTCTGAACACATCACTGGGATAATAGTGAGACGTCTGATGTTTTATACTGAAAAGCAACTTCTAACTAACTCAGAAAGTGCAAGGTTTACAAAACAAAGCAAAAGTCTCTGGGCCTGTTATTGTGCTAGGATGATGTGGATGTCTCCTAAGATATGCAGCAGTGTTTCTGCCAGTTCCCCAGGGCTCTGCGGAAAATGAAGGGTAGAAAGATTTTAAGAAGCCTGCTGAGAAGAAGAGCCCATTGGCTTGGGTGCTGACCAAGATTAACAGCCAGCGTTGTACCCAGACCTGTTTGTTGCTAAAAGTATCAGTGTCTTACTTGTCTTTGAAGTTTTTATGTTATTTGTTTGCGGCTTGAATTTGCGGAAAAGCAATTTCTGCTGTGTATAAAGCATCATTTGGGGAAACACATTTTATTTCTTTTATAGTTAAAAGAGTTCTTCAATTCAGCCCCATTTCTCTACCTTGCCTCTATGCTTCTAATGATGCCTTCGCCTAGAAAACCCAGGCCTTGAAGAGAATAATGCAATAGGCAACACTTTTAATCAGAATAGGAAATATGAAACAGCGGGGAATACCTTTCCAACTGTGCAAACAAGGAAAAGAAAAAAAAACAGAAAAAAAAGGAAAAGCTCTTTTTTCATTTCTTTTTCCTCAGATTGGTCTTACCCATGAGGCTTTTATGGTGCCACGGTTGCATACTTACCAATAATTGTTCTGTAGTTCTGCTCCGTTTCTGCGCCGGAGCAGTATAAGATGCCGAGTTCCGCGCAGCCAGCCAGTTCTCAGGATCCTGTGTGGACAGTGGACACCGGTGTGCTGTTAGTAAACTCTTAAAAGGATAATTTTCCCCCTGTGTCCATGGTTAATTGGATGGAATCTCAAATCTTAATGGCACCTGCACCTCCTAAATAATATTCTCTCTGAGGGTACCAGAGCTGAAGGGAGAAGCCTGCTTGTTTAAATGGGGAGCTCCTACCTAAGCAGTGCAAGCCATTGAGAAGAGCTCACGGAAATCATTTCAGGACCCTGCGTCAGGAGAGGACGCTTTCTCTTGACGGCTCTCCGTGTATGTTGGGCTGTTATTTGGTGCTGTGTAAACCTGCCTCCTGTTTGAGGAAGGTTCTCACCCGCAGAGGTGCCAGCGGGAACGCCGGCGGTAGCGGTTCCTTGTCCCTGAAGAGCAGGTTGGATGAGACGTGGGTTTGGA
This sequence comes from Eudromia elegans, assembly GCA_003342815.1. Lineage (NCBI taxonomy): Eukaryota > Metazoa > Chordata > Aves > Tinamiformes > Tinamidae > Eudromia > Eudromia elegans. The sequence goes on along the minus strand of PTEX01000001.1, from coordinate 14,141,108 downwards.
CATAGGGCAGTATCTGTTGGCTTTTCCCGGTAGCCGGCACAGCCGGGGCCTGGATCACCCTGGAGCCTCACGTCGCTGTCACAGTCTAAAACTAACTGTTGTCTGAGGCTGTGCAGTGAAAGGCCTGAGAGAAGGCTGCAGCCTAGGGGCTGCACGAAGCCTGTGCCACTCCTTCATTTCGTTCATTGCCATTTGCATTTTGCCATTTCTATATACATTTTTCTCTCCAGCATAGGCTAAAAATAGCCTCACATATTTGTGCTCCGCTTCCGAAAAGGGAACTGCGTAAAAAAAGAGGACACTCGTTACAAGTTGGCTAATGTGGTGGTTGGAAATAAACCTGAGAAGGGCATCCAAGATGAGAGCATCCTTTGGAAGCAGAGGGTCGGCGTGCAGCAACTGTTCAGGCCAAAAGTGTGAGGAGGAGGAGGAGGAGGAGGAGGAGAGGCGGTGTGGTAGGAAAGGGTAGGTAAGGGACATGATTGTAAAGAAGAGATCGTCATTCAGAAACCTGATGTCATGTCCAAAAAAAGCGACTCAGAGGAGATTTTTAGCTGCAGTGGGGTGGAGGTTGGAGTCAGGCAGGCTCAGAAAGGGCAGTAAGTTACTCGAGTAAGCAGAGCCGATGCTCGGCCTTGCTCAGGTGTGCCAGCAAGGCCAAGCTCAGCGCGGGCTGGCGCGGCACCGGCCTGGAGAGGAGCAGGGGGACCAGGACAGACCCTGCCGTGTTTCCCTGCGTCCCGAGCCCTCTGGGAGACGTCGGGGCCCTCCTTGCTGTGACGGTCCATGGCGGGTGGCGTCGAGGAGGCTCAGCCCATGGGGGCTCCATGACCCCCGTCTGAACGAGGAATGGCTGCGGGGCCCTTCGTCCTTACACAGAAAAAGAGGATGGGGGGTTAATGGTGCAGAAAGGAGGTGTCTTTGGCTTCCCGATTCCGCGCGGAGGGGCTGAGGTTTATCCCCTCCCGCTGCGGTCCGGGCACTGCCATGACAGCTCTTCCCACACAGTCCTGCAGTGCTTCACGGTACGGCCAGGCAGCACTCAGGGAGAAATGCATATCTGAAAGTCCTCTCTGCACAGATTTCACTTTCTCCTCTGCCTTCCCTTAGGGAAAAATAGAGAGGGAAGGAAGTGAGGGATATGGGAAAGATGTTCAAATACTGCCTTAAAAAAATAAAGTTTGGCAATTCCTCCAAACTGAAGCAACACAGTCCTGATTTCTCTATTCTTGGTTAAAACAAATAAATGGGATTCGGTTAAGATATAGGGGATTAGGGGTGAAAAAAAAAATTATGTAGAAAGCTGTTTATTTCCAGCCCCCCTTTTCAGAGAGGCCACCCAACCGTAGACGTCCTGGTGGAGGGAGCGCTGTCACACTGGGGTGCCCCATGCCCCTGGGGCACTCTTGAAGGCTTCCCGTCCTTACACTTTCTGAACAACATGAAGCTTTGCTTTTTTTTTCTTTTTTTTTTTCCCCAAGAATGGTGCTCCTTCTTCACTGAGCTGGCCAGGTGCCAGCCCTAATCGTTACCTTCTGCCTATCTAAATTGCTCCGGGTGCTTAACAGGAGGAGGTCAGATGTCAGAAGATGTTCCTGGGTAGGGTTGCCGGATGCTGGGACAACAGCTCGATGCTGGGACAATAGCTCCTGTGTCACCCTCCTCATTGAGGGCTGGGTGAAGCGATTCCCGTGTGCAGATCATTTTGTGCAAGGGGCTCGGAAGCCCGCAAAGGGCTTCATAAACTAAGGCGCAGTGCAGCTAGGTTTAAACCGAGCATTATTAGTGAAAGTGCCGATCCCTGTCAGCCTGAGGAGACTGCTGTGGGCGTCCTATGTGGTCATTAGCATAGTGCTCAGAGTGGACAAAGCAGCAGCCTGGCTGGCACCAGGAGGGAGGACGCTTCTTGGGACCTGCCGCCCGTTCACGCGGTTCTGTGCTGAGACCCTCTATACGAGGATGGTTGCTCCTTTCAAATCGATTTTTACTGTCATGCTGCCCCTTGAAGGTACATTAAGCAATAAAACACCAAATTTGTGTCTGAAGACACCGAGTGAAGACACATGGTTCTTAGAGCACCTCCAGCAGCGCTTGCTGTGCAGGAGACACTCACAGATGCAGCTTGCTCCGTCGTGGTTAGAGCGTGAGCTCTAGTGGGGAAATCTGAAGCCGTCCCACACAAGATGCTGCGTGTGTTTTCCGCAGTTATTAGACTTATTCTCAGGATTCGACCTAGACTGGAAAGATATGAAAAAGATGTGACAAGTTAGGGAACTTTTTCAAACAAGCAAACAGTGTTCCTGCAGAGCAGAGCCGTTTTTGACAGGGGAGATGTTTGTTCAATTGGCCTGGTGCATTTTTCCAGGTGCGCTCAGATCAGGCCCTGGCCTATGAAACCAGCAGCTACATCTCTTAGCCTCAGCCTGAGCCTTGGAGTTTTCTTTTCGAGTTTTTTGGAATGGAGGTAGGGCATCTCTCCTTCTGCTGTGGCCGTTGTAGTGAGTGTTGCTCGCATAATGGTGAGGCTGCAAGGTGACCTTGCTCTGCTCTTTGCATCGTAACCTCCTCAGTCTGGATGCTGGCAGTGCTTTAATATTAAACCACGACTCTTTAGCTGAAGGCGCTGTGCGGCGGGAGCATGCCTACTTAACATCCATTGCTGGAGAGAGACTTCATTAAAGTCAGGAGTATTTGAATCCCACGAGCATTGCTGTCTTTAGCATCAGGAATCAATTATTTCAGTGCAATAACAAAAGCACCAAAGATAGGCAATTCTTATCACTATTCTATTTCACAGGCAAATTTTCAAGAGCTCTATTTTCTGGGTTGTTGTGTTGTGGGTTTTTTTTGTCCCAGAGGGTGGTCAGTTCCTCAAGACATTTAGAGAGTGAATTATTTCTTCTCATCGCATGCTCATATCATTCCTTTCTGCGAATCTTTGCGCACAATTAATGCTTCTCTTTTTCTGCATTCATAAGTTCTATTAATATAACCAAATGCCTGATTATATCAGTGTAATTGAATAGGCCAATTTGACATGAGTAAAGCTATGTCAACATAAATATTTATACCGAGCCTAAACAAATCTAAATTTTAAATATCGACTTCAAAATAACTTAAAAAACAAGGCAGACAGATAAGTATAGGCTAAGTTAAAATCTAAACAACGGTGATCATGTAGTTGTGTGCTTTTCCAACTGCTGGTTGTCATACTATAGGCAAAGCAGTGCAAATCTAGGGAAGCTGGGGCTAAAAACCTGTTGTCTTTTTCCAGTATAGGCAGTTCCTGCTTTCATTAAAATCAGTTGTTCTGAGGCGTTGCTGTAGGATGAGGCTGCATAAGAACTTACTGACATTTTGATGGTAAGAAGCGCTTTCAAACATCCCTAAGCAGACAAAGTAGCTTGACGTGTAGGTTCTGGACATGTCTTAGGAAATATGGACTAATTATTACAGCATTATAGTTTCCCGACTGCAGAGCTGTAGTTCTTAATGCAGGTAGGAAATGCTTTTGCTTACCGATAGATAAGTAGTGAGACACATTTCTGTTTGAAATAACATGATATTTTTGTCTAGAAGTTTACCCATACCTGTAAGGAAAGCTTAATAGGGTGGGTAGGTTTTTATATATATATGGCTTTTTACATTTACATATTCACTTTTCTTTTAACAGTTCATGCCTACTCCTTTCTCATGGTATGAACAGGGAATTTGAGCATCCCACCAGCTTTCCTTATGCCATCATTTGAGTCCTATAGAAAGTTATGGAGGAAAAAACATGCTGAGATATACATGTACAGCTCCCGCTGTCTTCTGTGGGGGGTGGTGTGTACTTATTTGACGGTAACTTGTGCTAACAAATCGTTTGCTGAGCGTCACAGGACATACAGGCACTTGCATCTCGGAGTGAAGCCTCCTCTGATGTGGCTGCGCAGCCACAGCAGAGGCTGGTTGAACATTTATCTCTTGTTGGGAGCTCCGTTCAGCCCCCGCTGGTGGAGATGGGATTTCTGGCCTCCTGGGTTGGTTTCCAGCTTCGTTTTTCAAGGGAAAGCTCTTCATAGAAGAGACTCCAGTGCTTCAAAACCTCACATGTGCTTGGCAGGTTGTAACCTCATTCTTTTAATAAACCTGTGTGGTCATATTACTGTCACAAGCTTGAGGAATAGGCCTATTATTTAAAGCCTGGAGATGCAATGTTTCTGACGGTAGCCAGAAGTGCCCAAGCTATTGGCATCTAAACGTGCATAGAAATTCACGGCAAAGGCCAGGGCCAGGGCTGGGATTTTTGGGTTGTGCCGGTGCTCAGTGTCACGGCTGAAGGGAGCAGGGGCCTCACGTCCCAGTCCCGGGTGTGCAGCAGGAACGGGAAACGTCTCCACACTAGGATGTGACTCATAACACTTAAGCAAGCGCCATACATTATCACTAATTGGATGCTATTACTACCTGATGCGTCGGTCATTGCTCCTAATTAATTAAGGGCCAGGAAGGTGCTTAGTACTTTACAAGATGCATATGAAGATAAATGTCTGCTCTGGAAATTAAAATGTAACAGTCCGAGGGGGTTATACAACACCAGATCAAGTATAAAAGTGTGATATCTGGACAGCCCTTCCTGGTGGAAATTAGGGAAATTAGATCTGCTTAAAGCTGATAACGCGTGATAGAAGTGTTCAAAGTCATTCACAGAAATGTTTTCAGGCAGAGGATTAGCAAGCAGCCTATCTTTGCAAGGATTAGGGAGAATATTTTACAGGGCAAACTGGACCATAAATTGGTTACTTTTCCTTTGAGTCTGCACAAGGACTTATCTCCTGAAATACACAGCCTGTACAAAACCTCACAGTCCTTGGCTGCTACAATAATATCTCCTCATGCACCACATGTAAAATCAGAAGTGTTTCTGAGACAGTTGCGACCTATGCAGTTTTCATTACTCGAAAGTAAAACTATCCAGATCCGTGCTTCGGAATCTCTATATTAAACACCTTGCTTAGCAAGGGAGTGCACATTCTCCTTGCAATGAGGTCATGCTTTGAGGCAGAGTTCCTATTACACATACACACCAGCACTATAAACTTTGTGTCTTAATATAGTCCAGTAAATTCTCAGCTTATTTGCTTTCAAACACTTCAGAAAAGTGTTTATGCATCGTGATCATGTTAAAGGAATTTTCTTGATATATATTCTCCATTAGAATGTGCACAGGCCGTGGTTCAAATTAGAGTTTATCTACTGTACAAAATTTCTGAGTATGTGGAGCAGCCACTGTAAATTCAAATTAGAGACATATATACCAAAGTACTCTACATACAAAGCAAACATTGTAAACTGTACTTGGATTGGACCTTTTAACCACATCAGTGGGTGCCATAAAAGAAACATTTAGCCTGAGAGCTGAGGGGATGCGTGACAAAAGCTGCCCAACAGAAATCTTTGAAGGTTGCCTGAATAATTAGGCATGTGGGATGGAACTAGTCAAGCAAGTAGGAGGATTTACATTGCTCTCTATTTGTCGCTGATAATGCGGCTGACCCTTATTGGCTGCACTAAACCGTGTGTCCAGAAATGCTTACCAGCCACAAAAAAACCAAAAATGCTCATTCCCAACGGCTGCTGCACAGCCGCTCGAGGTGGCCCTTCGCCCTGGGGTGGAGGTGCAGAGGAAGCCGCCCTGCTGCAGCTGCTTCAGACACGTCCTGCCCCAGCAGCGGTAACGCGCCTGGGAGCCGGCGGCCGCGGCTCGCCGGGAGCCTCCTCACCATGAACCTGCCCCGTCATGTGTTTTCCATCAGGGAGACTCGGGAGCGTTTCCTGAAGCCTAAGATTAAACAGGCCTTATGCTGCCAACGGCATGCAAGTGCCTAATTGGACTGTGGGTAGCCCTGCTCGTCGCTGGGGTATGGAGAGAGTCTAGAGTTACCAGCTCTCACAAAGGGTTAACTCTGGGGTGTTAGCAAAACGAAACCAGATGTTTTATTTACAGCATGAGGAGCTTTCATTTTTTATTTCTTTTCATCTTTTACTTTAAAGACACGTTTCTGAGTCGGTTGGTTGTTGGGGTCAGGAAGTGCTTTAAATCTGAGAATATTTCATCTCCAGGGTTTGAAAGCAGAGGAACATGTGCCCCAAACCTCAGGTTCTTGGTGGAAGGAGTGGAGGGTTGGTTGCTTTGTCTGGTGCTTTTCACTTCCATCCACCTAAATATCCCAGTTGGTTGTCTTTAAGGGCATGAGTTGTTGTTTGTGAATGCCTTTGAAGAGGGTGTCTGGCAGGAGAAAGTGGTAAATCTGGAACTAATAAATATGGGGACAAATTCTGGAATTTAGGCCTGGGGAGGGGAGTGCCAGGGGGTAGGAGGAAAGACCATTCCCCTGCACGCACCTCCTAGAGAGCAGCTTCCCCAGGTGAAACCTGCACCTTGCAGAGTGCCCCGGGCACAGGTTACACATCACCTAAATCCTACATGAGCCCTCAACACAGAACGTGAACAATTCCTGGGCCGAGCGTAGGGAGCTTTTGGTGGGGATGAACTCTGGGTGGTGCCAAGTGCACCGAGCCCCTCTGGGCAGGAGGGTGGAAATCCTGCGGTGACAAACTGGGAGACAGAGACGGAGAGTCAGTCCTAACTGCTTAAAAAGCAGCCAGCAATGCTCTGCTGGGACACAGGCCCTTGGAAACAGGTTGCTGGCTGTACCAGTGTGGGACCTGAGCCCATCTCACCCCCTGGTTCGATTGGCGCCCGTCCCAGGGCACTAGAGCTGCTGCAGTGAAGCTGCCGTTTGGTGTCGAGTGTGGCCGAGGGCTTGTGCTTTTAAAAGAAGGACCTCTCTTTTGGAGGGGTTAGGCAGGAATCAGTGTGAAATGGATGGTAATATGTTTTCATCACACGTTGTGCTGTGCTACTTTTAAAGATAAAGTGCTCCTGGAGATGGAATCATGTTGGACAATTTCGAAGTAGGAAAACACATTTTATGACTGTGTTATGCATCCATAAAAAGAGGATTTTATAATGGCATTGCCGACAGGCCGTTAAATAGATCAGTACAGGTAGGTGCTGCTGTCAGACCTGCACAAGTTGCTGGTTAACTGGCTGTATAAATTCGGAGTGAAATGTAACGCACAGAAACACAGAGCGAGCGCGCCCGGTTTCGGTGCAGGCAGCCTGGTTGTGCAAGCAGCTATGATATCATCAGGACAAAGCACATTCCTTTCATTTATTCCATCCTCCCATGCTTGGGAAAAGCGAAACATAAATGCAAGTCAAAATGCTGCAGTTCTGCTTTGCCTTCTTTCGCCTGTCACAGTAGGAAGTCATGATGGATAAACGAATGAATGCAGTCAAATACAACTCAGTAATGCACAGCCTGGTATTTATCACTGTCTCTGCTGCTTAACCCTTTGCACTGTGTGTGATATTTATTTTAGTGCATCTGAAAGAAAAGAGGTATTTCCAGACCAGGTATGATTCAAGTCAGTGAGTGTATCTTGAGTTTCAATGTGAGGCCTGGAAGTCACCTGAGGTCCCTGTCCTTTTATTTGCCCCTTTTTTTCCATCTGCCTCCTGCCTTCTTGTGAGAGCCTTTCCACAAGAGCACTCAAGCTGCAGTAGTAGCAGTGCAGGAGAGGAAAACTTGGATGTTGTGCCTGAGAGGACAAGGAGAAGGTGGGGGAAGCAGGAGCTGTGAGGAGAAAAGATCCATAAGGAAGGAAAAGTCAAATGGATTTTTAGGAAGTGTTATGGACATTAATTTTACGGTCAGAGGAAATAAAAAAAGCTTTAATCTCCAAGCAAACAGCATGAGCGACACCACAAAAATGGTCCGGATGAAAGTTTGAAGGCTTTAAAGGAAGGCAAGCCAGACACAGCCTCGCAGTTTGTCCCCCGCAGCCACGGCGGGAGCCAGGGATGTTCTCCGTTGCTCAGCTCTGCTCCTTGGCCCGGCCATGCCCGGACTTTCCGTTTGGGGCCGTTCCGCGTCGTGCCGCGCGCGGACCTGCAGCCGCCGCGGCTCCCGCTCCCGCGGCCGAGCGCGGATGCCCTCCGTGCGCGGGGGAAGAAAGGCCCCTCCGTTCTCGCTGCTCCCCGGGGAAGTCCGACACAGTCCTTGCCGGTGACCTTAGCGCTGGAAACAAGCGGTTCCTTGTTGCGGCGTGGAGCGGGTGACACAGAGGCCTTTTACTATCAGCATAAATGCATTTTTCTCCTTGAGCTGCAGCAGCCTCATTAGCACGGGGCAGGCCGATGAGTTAACGCTGTCCTGACACTCTGCTCCTTCCTCCCCACGCTCTGGGCTCTCCAGCATTTGCTGCTGGCTCCTCTGACACAAACAGCCGTTTTTCCGCAGTTGCAGAAGGGGCAAAACCAGCCGGTCCCTGCCCAGGGGTGGCCAGGGGCGCCGTGGTGCCCTGTCGCGTGGCTGGGACGTCCCCACCTCACCAGCGCGCTGGGACGCGCGGGTCCCGCGTGGGCAGCGGGCTGGTGTGCGGGTGGGAAAAGGGCCGAAATCTGGGCCATAAGGCAGCTTGGGGCTCAGTGCTCAACAACGTTTGAAAAGAGATGTATGCTTTATATATATGTACGTATTTTGTTGGGAGACCTTGTGGTTTCACCAAAACCAAGGAATGTCCTGTCTCAGATACCTGCCGGGGCAGCTGCCTGCTGGGAAGGCAGGACTGCAGGAAAATCAAGGAGACCAGCATAAAAACAATGGCATTTCTATTGAATATCTGAGGAGATGACAAAAAATTATGGGAGGGCTGAATATGGAAGCCCGAATTGAAATGAGTATGGTGGCCAAAGGCCAGTTTGTGTAGGGGATGTATAGGGCTTCTGGTGTTTTCTCTTTCGCTGGGGTTGCTGATGGGTGTATACGTGTATACATGGGACTGCAATTACACATACACAAGTGTTCTTATTTGAGATGATAATACAAACACTCTTCTGTATAATAAAAAACACAATAGTAAAAATGTGGGTTTGGAGAGCCCTTTTGACATAAGTTACCCAGTACCTCAGTGCTTTACACCCAGTAGATGCTAATATCTAATCCTATGGAATAAGGTCTTTTCACAGTAGCTATTTTATTGATTGTTCTTGAGCTAGTTGGCAGGATGAACCCTGCGAGCACTTGCTCATATGGAATTCTTCTGCGATTCCTGTGGGCTTGGAAAGAAAAAAAAAGGAGAAAGAGAAAGAGAAAGTCTTGGACTGTAGCAGAATCCATCGCAGAAGAGATTTTAGAAATCAAGACACTGGCTTATCTGGCTGCAATAAACCAGGGGATTCATTAGAGTTCAGTTTTGTGCAGCACAGCTCTGCCTCAGATTGTTCACATAAATCTATGAAATGCAGCTTTTTGGGCTTCCCTGCTGGTGTTGCAGAGACAGCACATTATTGCGGATCCTTGAGTTGGACTGCGAAATATTTAAGCATGCATTTTCTGAGTCTCATTAACTGCTGGTAATGCTCTTTTGAATGAGTACTAGTTGAAAAATAGAGTCGCACCCCCCCTTCTCCTCCTCCTCCTCCTTTCTTTTGGTCTGAATTTGCATCTGATCTGAATATTAAAGATTTTGTAGTTTAGGTGTATTTCTATGGGAGATTTTCATTCAGACTGCTAATAGTATATTAATTTAGCTTGAAGCTAATGGCATAATTATTACTGTGAACTCTGAATTTGCTAGCAATTTGACTCCTTTAAACTTTTCACTCAACCCAGCCATTTTTTCCCTGTGTCTGAGCATCCTTTGTGGGGAGACCCTGGGATCCCTGTGGATTCAGGCTCTGTGGTGGAAAGCAGTTGTGCTGCACAGCTGTTAGCTAAAGCTTCAGCTGCAAAGCCTCGAGTAATCTTTTTCATTTGGGGATAGGGAAGCATTTTGGAAGTGAGGGACTGATCGGGTTGCTGAACTGCTGATCCTGCTCAATTGCAGGAATGCAATTTGCCATAATTGCTAGAAATATGAGAGCTGGATGAAATTCCTTGATTGATTCCCCTCCACCCCCGTGACACCTTCCTTGAAGCCTCGAAGACGGGATGAGGGTGGCAGGTTTGGTGATCTCTGGTGCCATGGCTGGTGGTACCAACTCTCAGACTCATCATCATCATGTGATGATGACGATGATGATGATGATGTGTGGATAACCTTGGAAGTGAAGGTCCAGGAATGTCCTTAAAGCTCTTTGGGCAGCTGTGTATATGCCACGCTGCTTCGTCGTGCCCGAACCTTTAGTCTCTCATCTTGCACCATGTCCCACAATGTCCCTCCCTTCAGTCAATGCTCCGTCTCAGGACAGGAGATATACAAGCTCTTCTTGCAAGAGACACTGCTGATGCCTCAGGTCTTGTGAAAAAGGAGTTTCTTCAGAGACAGGACCATCTTCCTCCCGTCACCCCCTTCCCAGTGCAGCACCAGGTGGATGCTCGTGTGGACACGGCGATGGCTCCGCGCGCCGTGAGCCCTTGGGCACAGCTCTTGCTGCGCTCCTGCTGTGAACCCGTGGTGCGGGAAGCACGCGTCCTCTGTAACCTCACTGGACGGTTCTGTGCTTGGCCCGTTTATTCAGGGAATGCATCCCCAGAACGGGTGAGAGCGCAGGATTCAGCATTTCCATTGCAAACTCGTGATTTGCCATGCTCCTCGTGAAAAAAGATCCCCATCTCTCTCGGTGTAACTGTTAAAAAAAGAATAAAGCTTATATTATTTATGTTTACTCATTTAAAATTTAAGAAATATGTTTGAGATTTACCTTCTCTGGCAAACTGTTGTCTTCCACCTCAGGAATATAATCTGTGTGGTAATTTGTCCCTTTCAGTGCCAGATGTGATGATTTGTCCCATACCAAGATACCTTATACCCTAGCAAATTGTGTTTTGAGGAACAATGAATTAAGAAGGAAAACGAATCCTTTTATGTTTGAGCAGTAAAAGGTGTTACATCTTTTGAAGAAATGGATATTGTCTTTTTGTTTTCTGCGAAGTGACCTCCCAAAGAAGGAGCACTCCAACGGGAAGCCATCACGACCAAAGGGATAGCCCCCCTCGCAGCGGCCACTGTTCTGGTTCTTTCTACAAAGAAATGTTTGGATCTATGCCATAGTCTACAAAAGATGTTGTTCTTCGTCTCCTTCCAAAGGCTTTCCAGGATGTTGCCTCACTCTTAGGAAATGTGTGTGAATCCTGTGGAGTTTCTTTCTAGGTGATTCCTTCTCTGAAGCAGTGAACTGCATCTGTGGTGGGGTTTAGGGAATAGGAACAACAGTGGTGGTGGGAGGCAGCAGGAACTGCTCCCACTCCCCTGCAGATCACCCAGAAAGCAGCAACTTGGAAATGCCAACCAAATATCCGTTCCTCTCCTGTCTAACACAGGTCCTACAATTTCTGTTATGAATTGTTTTAGCTTAGAAATGAAAGCTGAATTATTTTTAACATGTGGAAAACCAGCTGAAACTAAAATCAAAGCTACCCTAAGGGAGGAAGAAATTTCTTTCCTCTTAATTTTCTTTTCCAAAAATCTGTGAGCCATTTTGGGTGGCTCCTTGGGACTTTTCCTTTTTCATATTGCAAGATCTAGGAGCCTTTCCTCCTGGTTAGGGGAAGGTTTGCAGGGGGAGCCAGGGTTCCCGGCACTGCTTGCTCTGAAAGCCAATCATCACATCAGTTTCGCAAACAGATCCGTTTGCAGAAGGGTTTACTACCTCATCGAGTCTAGCAAAGTTGTGTTACCTGAAATCCTGTGTTTAGAGGTGGAATTTAATTCAATATAGAATAGGTTAGCAAAGGAGCTCTCTACAGAAACCCCCCTGAAGATAAAAGACAGAATTATTCCTACATTAGCAAGTCTTTCCTGGGCAGCATTTTGGAGGATATCACTTGTTTTAGCATTCATTTCTTTAGATATCAGGCAAATTTTCTTATGCTTTGATGTCAGCTGAAATTAACATAAGAAAGCAAGTAGCATAGAGCTGAAGTTTGGTTTAAGTAGAAAATGGGAAACTGGTGATGGCTGAAAAGCTGCAGGTTTGTGCATGCAGCTGAAGGTGCAGCAGAGGGTAGGAGTAGGGGAGAGAAGCTGCAGGCATACCCATAGCAATGTCTGTAGGGAATTGCTGAGTGTATTTACAAGAGGATATGAAGTCAATTTGAAGCTCACTTTGTGGTAGTGGATTACAGATGCGCTTTACTTTCTGCCTTTCTTTTGAAGAATTGACTGTTACTTAAGGTTATTGGCCTTGTCCAAGGGGAAAAAAAAAAAAAAGCATGTATGTACTTACATTTAAATTGATCTGCTTAGAAACAGGCCAGGGTGCCGTTAGCTGTGTCGTTTCAGTGCCGTGTCACTTCGTAATGGTTTCTGCTGTCTGAAAATGTTCTCCTGGGCACCTGCACTTCCTGCACGTAGCTCACAGTGTTCCGTATTCCTTGTAAGCCCCAAGAAGTTGCCTCTTTTCCGTCAATCCCTTTCAAAGCACTTGGCTGCCAATATCACGCTGTCCATATCACCAAGTACCAGTCACCTGCCACGTCTTGGAGTGCCTGGAGAGCCGCTGTATGCTACCCACGCTGGTTTTATTTTAATTAACATGCACATTTTTATAATAAAATTCTTCTGCTTTGGGAATGTGTTTGCTGTTACTACCGTCCTTCCAGGATATTCACAGAAGAGGCTTTCAGCTCTGTATAAAGTAGAAGAGTCAGAGTAGCTTTGCAAGAAGAAGAGCCTGTGTTTGGGGAGGGGGGAAGCAGTGGGGAAGGCAGAGGTGGAAAAGGAAGGATTTGCTCCAAAGGCAGGAATTATGCAGTTCAGCTGGTCTGGATGGGAGAGTGATAACGATGATGTTAATAACATAGCAGGGCAGGGCAAGAAGCAGAACGGAGATGGGGCTTGTGAAAGGATGATGTGATAATCAACTCAGGCTTCTTCTCTTCTGATTGTGGCATGTGCTCAAAGCTGAATGCAGCGAGGTCAGTGCATGAGCTCTCAGGACCAGGGCTCGCCCTTGAGTAAGGCCCACAGGCCCGTGAACAGTTACAGGGTCGAGGCACTGGAAGTACCTTTGCTGTATCCTGCATTCCCCTCGGCAGCTCCAGCCTGGCTTCCTTGCTGCTTTTTCCTATCTTTGACTTGTTCATTTAACAGAGAAGCTTTTTGCAGCAGGAAGATGCTCCTCAAAACGTTTCCGCGGCACCAAACTCAGGAGGGCCCCTGTGCTGGTAGGTGGCCCATAGGACCTCCCGCAGGCGGCCGTCCAGAGCGGGAGTTTGCAGCTTAGCTGAGCTGAGAGCAGGGGAAGGAGCCGGGGCTGCAGTGCACCTCCTGTCACCAGGGCTTGCTTCCCCTCTCCTTACGCCCAGTCGTTTCAAATCGCGGGGGATTTAGTTTTGTACCTTGTCTTTAGGTTTTGTTTGCTGTTTGCTTTGATGAAAGTGGAGAAAAAGAAATCATAGATACGAAGAAGGTCAAACTGTTTCCATACCTGGAAGTCTGGAATAATCTGACTGTGTTCAATGTGAAACTAGGATGGCAGGGAGTAAATGCCAAAAATTTAAAAGAAAAAAAAAAAAGGAAAGGAAAGGAAAAAAAAAAAACCCACAAGAATAAAAAGAAACACTGAATTAATGGAGAATTCGTGTAGTTCTGAATATTTTGAATGCAGCTTTTCTTTCTAGTGCCTTGCAGGAGTTGTCTGGCCAGTTTTGCAAGCAACATTTTACTCTAGTAACTTTTTTAATGGGATTTGGATGTCATAGCCTTAATGATCTTCCTAACAAAGATTAAACGCTCATTACTTCATTGCTAGTATTCATTTTTCAGTCCCGAATGAAACTAGGGTTGCCATCTTCAAGGGGGGTGCATGCATGGTTAGTAAGAGGCCATCCTCGCTCAGATTTAAATTCTCAAGTAAACAAGGAAGCAGATAGCAGGGAGGAAGTGTTACCCGTCTCATACAGCGAGACTGCCTGCCCTGCTGGTAACACTCTGTTGTAGGGCTGCAGAAGTATTCATCTTCTTTAAGCATTGGCTCTGGCCTGGTCCAGCAAGACTGTTCCTCCTCCCTGTGGAACAAATCCATGTGTATTGGAAGTTCAGCTCCTGTGTCATGAAGCTGCATGCCACAAAGGGACAAAATGATGCAGGTAGGAGGGATTTAAATTAATGAGTACTGTTAAACAATTCATTACTAATACGTGTCTTAAAATTCGTTAATGCATCTTAAAGAGACACGTTTTACCCTTGATTTTTCTTTATTCCATTGTAAGAAATGAATGGAGGGGCGGTTAACTGCTTGCAGAATTTAAGGTACAAGAAATTGTTTTCCCTCCTTTGAGGCACAGTTTATAAGCAGAGCTATTTATGGCTTTTTTGATTGGCATCTGAGAGGGCAACAATCTGTTCATGGTTTTTTTACATTGTGGGAAGAACATGAGCAAATGAATCAGATTTTTTCTGCATTAGGTCCTTGGACAATAGATAGGAGAGTGATACAACTCTTAGGAAACAGCTCTGCAGAAGTATGTCAAGCTGTGTTTTCATCTCTTTGCAAATAACCATAAGAGACTATATTGGAAACGAGATGACATGCATTATGATATGCCATTTAGCCACTGAGATGTAAGCTGGAATCAAAGCTTGTTTGGAAAATTGAGGTCCTTGGGAGCAGGAAGAAAAGAATAATTTCTAACAAATAATGTACGGATTCGTCCAGGCTCTGTGGAGTGGGTCTGAGGTTACTCTAGGCACTGTAACACTTCGTTTTTCTCAAGGTATGTGCTGAAGTCAGTATATATAGGGTATAATTCTCAGACATTTTCTGGTCCTTCTGTCGGATGAGGTCAGCCTGTCATTAGAAGTTAGGTTTATGCCCTCTGTAATGTGCTGCCTCTTCTTTGACCTCCTTTCACAGTTAACTACTTCGGCTGACTTATGATAAGAGCTTTAGCACACCAAGATTGAAGATGGCTTTTCATTTTGTCTTCACCATTATTTTTGAGTTACGTCTAGCGGATTTGGGGTTGGTTCACAGGTTGGAGTCGCTCCGGCTTTGGAAAGGCTCTTCCCACTGTTGCGCCTTGGCTCGGGGCACGGAGGAGCCGGCGCTGGACCTGCAGGCGCGTTGTCCCTGCCCGCCCAAGCCCTCCGGCAGCCGGGTTGGTTGTTGGCATTCAGGTTCTCTTGTCCAGGATAAATGATGATTCAGGCAATTCCCTTTCACCACCGTTTATTGCCACTGCCAAAAGAGAAGCTTTGGCTGGCACAGGAGTACAGCTTTTTTTTATTTTATTATTGATATTATTTTTCTTTTATCTTTTCGGTTCCTCGTTTTGACATTTTATGCTATTTTCATACTCCTACAAGACTTTCCCCTGTTAAATTGATTTGTTAAAGTGTCTTCTGACTTTTCAGGGGTTTTTTTTTCCCCTTCTATTCACTGTTCCTGCTGTTTTCACATTTGGCTTGAGATTCCTTATGACTTCACAGATTCCTTCCCAAGCCGGCTATGAGATCGTGTGACTGCGTTTCAAAATGACAATACTGTGGATCATGTTTCAGCGTTTCCTCCAAATGTGGTTTATGCCTTTCCCCTGATGCCCAGATGTCCACACCTGCCTTGCTCTGTTTTCTGCTCTCCTACCCTGACACTCGCAGGTCTGAAGACAGTGTGTGCTCAGGAAGCCACTTCAGACTTGCCTCCTCACTTACCTCCTGGAGTTCAGATCAGGCCCCTTCTTGCAGGTTTCAGAAGGTGTTTGATCAAATGCGAGCAGCCAGGTGGTCTTCTTTGGAAGCAGAAAGTCTGAAAAAAGCAGGTTACAGAATCTTAAGCCCATGGAATTCTTTAGGTAATATTCTTAAAACAGATTTAAAATTGCTTAAGTGAATTGAAATGTGTGACCGTGATCCCTACCAGCAGTCAAAAGACATGTTGCCTACGAGGGCTTTTTTTGACTTTCCTGTAAAGCCTTGCAAATTGCCCCGAGGAATTTCATGCAACTACTGTCCCTCTGCTAAGGGAGAGCCATTGGAGACTCTGGGAATATTTTTACAGTCTCTGTAGCAAACTGGCCACAAAGCACGAGCCTCCTGGGGGAAGCTCCATGGCTCTCGCCGCGCTGCCCCACTGCAGTTTGTCTGCTGACCTCGCTGGGCTCCGGAGCAGGACTGATCATCTGGCTGGTTATATAATAACGAATGGGGTGTGTGGCCTTGTCTCATCCTCCCCCAACATACCGAATGGCTGCACAATTAACACGATCTGAGACTTACCCTAATCTTCATGATGTCTGCATATGCACAAGGATGGATATATTGGTGTTTGAAAACACTAAAAAAAATTCAGCCTTCATACTGTTGAATTTCATGTAAGGTTTGATTTTAAGTATGCTTTATGTTTTTCTTTTCTTTTCCTCTTCTAGGTATTACACAGAAATGGCTTTATGGACCTGGACACTAAGCATTTTGAGCTGCTTTTGCTTCACTGTATCCAAAAATGAGGAACTGAAATATTTTCAGAGTGCCACAGAACTGAATCACCTCTCGGTGGATAATGACACAGGAAGTATCTATTTGGGAGCAGTGAATGCTCTGTACCACCTCACGGAAAACATGGAGGTGCTTGAATTTGTAGAAACTGGTCCAAAAAAGGATAACAAAAAGTGCACTCCTCCAATAGATGAAAATCAGTGCAAAGAGGCAGTAATGACTGACAACTACAACAAGCTGCTGTTGCTGAACAAGGCTGATAACAAAATTGTGGTGTGTGGAAGCCTTTTTAAGGGAATCTGTGCCATCAGAAACCTAACAAACATTACAACAGTTGTGCATTATGTGGACAGTAGCGGGGAGAAGTCCTTTGTAGCAAGCAATGATGAGAATGTCTGGACTGTTGGACTCATCACTTCCTTGAATAATGACCGAGTCTTGTTTGTTGGGAAAGGCAATGGGCCAAATGATAACGGGATAATAATCAGCACTCGGCAGCTCTACGAAAGCGATGGGAAAGACATTTTTGAAATGTATACAGACTCAGCAGCTGTCAAGTCAGCGTATCACTCCTCAAGCACGCAACAATTTGTGGCCGTCTTTGAGTACAAAAATTATGTTTACTTTATTTTTAACCAGCAAGAGAAGCAGCCCGTCAATAACCGCACGCTCATCGCCCGTCTGTGCAAAGACGATGCCCATTATTACTCCTACTTTGAGATGGACCTGGGATGCAAAGACGATGATGGGGCTTATGATCACTGTCACTCTGCTTACGTCACTGCGCCAGGAGAGGAGCTGGCCCAGAGCATGGCTCAGCAACAGCAAACTGTGGGTGCTCTGCCGGATGACCAAGTGCTCCTTGCCCTCTACAGCAAAGTAAACAAAGACACTGGCTCGCTAAAATCGGCCATGTGCATGTTTTCCTTGAGGAGCATCAATGAAAAGATGGAAAAGAACCGGAACGATTGCTACACTAACCAGAATACCAGCTCGTTTTACAAACTCTTTGCAGTAGAAAACCCGTGTGGATTAAAGGGACTGGTAATGTCAGACTCAATTTTAGAATCTGTGTTAAAATTAGCGTAAAATAGACTGTGCTTTATCTTAGGTGACCTTGAGGCTCTGGGCTGGAGTATTGTCAGATAACTACTGAAAACTCAGGAGCTGGGATTGCTCTGGAAATGGAGTGTGATTGGGGGGTTACAGAGTAGGTCAAGCAAGAGATAGCAAGATTTGAATATGAATGACTGTGTTCCAAAGGATATATCTTTTTCGGTGTCATAAGTGTACTTCTTTTAAAAGGATCCTCCTGGTATGGAAATTACCAAGCCAAATGCAGTGGTCTGTCACACCCATGATCAGCCTCCAGATGATCACTATATGTATATAATTCTGGTGTCTGCCAGTCCATTTTTGATGTTTTTAGCAGTACTAAGAATCACTTCGGTAATATCTAGAGTTCAGTGCTGTTTCTCCCTTGGATTTGAGTTCTCAGAGCGAGCAGTGTGCCTGGGTGTTACATCCAAGTGGGATTCCTGCATTATTCTGGCCTCAAATATGTCCGTACACTAATGACCATCGGCCTCTTCTTTTTATGGCCTGTGATTACCATGGCAACAAAGTTTTGGAGGTCACTGCTTCGTGTTTTGAGGCCCTCACAACTGTGACTTTAAGAGCCATTCTTCAGCTTCCCTATTGGCCTTTTGATGTTCTTGCCTGCACCACTCAGTGTATTCCCAAACTCCACTTTAGCACGCGAGTCCTACACGAGGCTGAGGGTTTGAGTCAGCTTAAAAATAACTCAGCCAGCTTTTAAAAACATGAGTTAATTCCCCAACCTGCATAAGCTCCATGCTTGCATAAGCAGATGCTTCAGCGCAGCCTGAGAAGGTGGTGGGCAGCAGCCCAGGGGGAGGATGAGCAGCAGGAGACGGGGGGCATGGGGATACCTTGTGCTGGCTTTGGCCCCACATCCCTCATCTCCACACATTAGGTGTCTAGCACAGGTAAGAAGGAGGGAGGACACTGAAGTCCACGGCACAGTTGCCAGGGCATTGCTTTTCTATGGATAGAAACCAGCTAATAGAGAACACCAAGTAAGGACCAGCTTTCAGCAGTTACTTGGTAGGCTGTGCTGAAACAGAAGCAATGTGTTTTCTCCCTCCATCCCTCCTGGAAGGTGGAGAGGCACTGGAGCAGTGTGCAGGCTGCTGCAGTTTGCAGACTGCTTTCTGATTGCTGCCCCTTGGCTTGGGGAAAATAGCCAGACAACTCATTTCTCTGCATGTGTCTGAGGGATATTATAATTGTGGGAGTATGGTTGCACTGCACTCTTAGCTAGGAATTAGTGATCTGAATGTTTAACATCATTCTGTATTACTATTCCTTATTAGAATGCAAGCAAAAATTTCCCCTGTGGCTCTGAACACTTACCATACCTTTTGGGAAGTAAAAATGGTGTTATAGAGAAGCCGGTGTTACAAAAAGAAGGGATGAATCTCACGGCTGTCACTGTGACTGTGGAAAACGGGCATACGGTGGCATTTCTGGGAACTTCGGATGGTAAAATCCTTAAGGTAACATTTCTGACTTAAAAAAATGGAACATGTTTAAAATGTTGCAATTTATAGAAATAATATGCTTCTCCTCTAAAAGTAGCTGTGATTTGTAATATCACAGCTCAGGAATAGATTCGCTTGGTGTTTGGTATTTTTAATTTCAAAGGAAAAACAGCTCATCGCTGATGTACTTCAGTTTCTCTGATACACCGGTTGAATTAGCAACTCCTGAGTGACACCCTCCTCTCAGGCTTAGCTACCTACTGAGAGCCCTATATAAATAGCCTTTGGTGATATAACAGTTGCCTTCCTCCTAGCTCAGTTCAAGCCCTTATTTGTTTAAGAACAATTTTTCATTTTGTAATCAGTCAGTCTGTTCGATGAATATGGATAAGAATATAAAGCTAAAGGTGGAGCTCTGGTAAATTCTGGCTGAGGCTGAAGAGTTTATGTGTGTCTGCAGTGTTGAAGTGTCAAGAATGAAACCCAACTTAGGTCCTGTTATTTGAGATGAAGTGGTGACCTTGCATGTCTGTGTGGCTGGAGATTTGAAGCTGATGCTATTGCCTACCCTAAAAGAGAACAGCAGTTCTGAACACTGTCAAGTGCAAAGGCTCAAAGTGGAGAATCTGAATTTTACAGCATGAAAATAAATCAGTATTTTTAAAATATCAGTACAAATTTGAACTGTTGCAAGCAGAGGGAGATTCTGTGTCTTGTATTCTGTGCTTGATGTTTTTTATATCAAATGCTTCAAATTGAAATGTGGTCTCCAATATACATTTGTGAACTTGAGTAAACTCAAGAGTTTTCTGTCATAATCATTGAAAACAGTAAAATAGCAACATTAACCACATCTCTTTCTTCCATGGAACAGGTATTCCTGTCCTCCACTGCAACTGAATACAGCTCTCTTACTATTGAGCTAAACAAACCCATAAAGAAAGACATGGTCCTTGACAGAACCCAAGAGAATCTGTACGTGATGACCACAGACAAGGTAGAGTATCTGTCTTCCGGTTAGGGGTCAGCTCAAGCTTAACTCTCTCTGCCGTTTCACCCGAGGTCTGTACATCTCACAGTTCCTCTCAGAAGTTGTCCTGTTTGTCGTGGCTGCTTCTGCTCAAGGTTCATGTACGCGCCTTTGCAATGGGGGCAACATGTTACAAGATGAAATTGGTAGTGGTAGGAGGTGGATGTAAAAAGATGAAAGATCTTCTTTTATCAACCTCTGTATTCAGGCTCGCTCCATCATGGATGAGCAATAGCACTGTAGATGCCTCTAAAGGTAAGCGTAAGGGTTGATGTGATCCTGTTAGTGTTGGCAGTTCTTCTGGCTTCAAGATAAGTCTCTCCAAAACAGACGACCTTGCTCCAAGCTGGTGGACAATCACTCAGGAAAAAGTTATGGCCCTAATGAGTTTGGAAATAGGAAATAAGTTCTCAAAGGGGTCCATGAGGAGGATCAGATAATGTTTGGCACCAGAACACACCTCAGGGTCAGGCTGTGACATATCACAGGGCCCTGATAGGACTCAGGCTTTGCATGTAGTGATGTCAAGGGATGTTCTAGCTGGTAAGGAGCTCTGAAACGCTTCAAGAGTTTGCATGTTGGTGGTGGAGTAACAGCATTTACACACGTGTAAAACATCCCGGAATCCTTGTGAGTCTTGCTGTCAAAAGCTAAGACGAAACGGAAAGAACTGCAGCTTCTGGAAATACCTTTGCCTGAGTTATGAGTTCCTGCCTGGAGCTGAATCAGTGTGGCGGGAAAAATCAGGCACTGGAACAAAAGGAACAAACAGCCTTTCCTAGGCTTCCCTTCCCCATGCTGGCAGATGAGGCAGAGTGGAGATTTGTGAAGAAAGGAAGGAAGGAAGGAGCACAAACAAACAGGAAATGAGAGGGATGCTGTATTCCCACCTCGCCTCTGCAACCTGCTGCTGATACTAGCGTTTGTGGTCACTGGAGCTACCAGCCTCAAGCATGTGTTTCACCAGCTGTCCCAGACAGGATGGGTGACAGACTGCTGCTGTCTGCCCCTCTTCAACACTGCCAGTGGCACTGAACGGGACATGGGAACGGCACCAACAGCACTAGCTGAGGAAGGGCGATGGTGGCCTTGAGGAGGAGTGGGTGAAATACGATGTGTCTTGTGCTTCTGTTTTGTGGAGGGATTCATAATTTCTGCTGTGGGATTGTTATAGTCTAGCTGAGGGGTTTCAGTCTAGAAGCCACATCGGAAAACATGCCGGATTAGTAACCCATAAAGTGATTTAATAATCACTGATTTAATAATAATACCTCAGTGTATGAGAGGGGTTATGTCATTCTGTGGAGCGTCTGATACTTCTAATCTGCCTTCCGTCAGATTTGGAGCAGGACTCCAAATCCCACAGAGGACACGGCAGCCTGGCAGCCGGTTTGACAAATTAGCACCCCCTTTCAAAGCCCCCAGGCCATCTATTGAGCTGCTGAGCCTGAAGGAGGGAGCAACCCTGAAGGGCTTCTGGGTAGAGTCTGCCTGAAAAGGTAGCATTTAGGCAGGCCATAACCCAGTTTTTGAGGGAAGATTTGGAGGAATAATTCCACCTTTACAAAATGTTTAAATTTAGGGAGTGACAATTTGCTGGCAAAGAAAGTATTCCAAACTGCTTTCCCGAGTAGCTCGCGTAGCCACTGCAATTTCTGAATAATATGTCTGATAATTTTCTTTTACTGAATCTGTGCAGCTTAAGTATGAATAACTAAGCTGGGGAGCTCTGTAGTGGCATTACATTACTGTCATCGTCGGGAGTTAATTACAGTGAACGGTCCCACCCACTTGTGGAAGGAGATAGATGGCAGGAGAATGAGAGCCTTAATTGCTGCAAGCAATGAAGTGACATAGGCGGAGGGAGAAGAATAAGTGCTGGAATGTGCGCTTCTGTTGTCAGGAGGGCTGGGAGTTGTGGGAATAGACATATCAGAAGGCAGCGCTGGGAGTCGGAGAGGCTTGGAGTTGTTTGAGAAAGGCAGACACGTAAAGGGCACGATGGCTGTGCGTGCTGAACGCTGAGCTGCCGGCCCTGGGCAGAGTGCACGCGCTGCTGTGAGGGACGGATGGTGGCTGGGAGCAGTAAAGGAAACCGGATCCAGAGGAAACCAGGGAAGAATGCTGCAGTCGGGCAGAAATCAGCTCCCCCTTCCCCGTCTCACCCCTCCCCGTGTCTGCTGCTGCCTCCCTGTGCAGGGTTAGTCCGTGGCTGGCAGGGGGCAAAGTGTCGGGGAGGCGCCCCCATCCCCATCCTGCCCCTGTGGAGATGGGAGAGACCCCATGCAGCTTCCCGGGGAGACTGGAAGAGGCTGCGGCACCTCTGCCCTGCGTGTTCTGCCTCTCTAGAAGTAAATAGAAAGGGTTGAATCCCAGGCTCCTCTTGGAAGCCCTCAAGTTGGGAATAAAACAGAAGCCTGGGGCGTCACTTAGCCTTGCTACTAGTTCCTTTGCTTGTTTTCCTTTTTACTGGGCTCCCTGATTAAGAATATCAATTAGGAAATCTCTGAAGCTAGATTGGTTGCATTTTGAAGCTGACTGTAAACTGAGCAGCTCTTTTTTAAAATCCATTAAGTTTACATAAAACTTGGAGAGACTCTAGGGCTTGTTTCTGCCTGCCAGAGTTATGAAACAAATACTTTGTCATAAAAAAGCCATTCACTGGTACTAAATTACTCCCAAGAGGGGCACCAGTTAGTGAAACAGTGTTCCAGTAACTCAGCCCTAGTTAGCTAAGAATCCGTGGAAGGAAAAAGAAGTAGGAGAAGAGTGTTGAAAAGGAATACCTAAGTAATAATAAATACAGGAAACCTGTCAAATGCAACTTCCCGTTAACTGAGTCAGGCTGACCTTTCTTAGTGTGGAAGAAGGCCAAATTCAGACTTTTGAAGTATCTATCTTTGTAACTGCCAGTTGCTTTAAATGAGAGGAGAGGATGGAAGAGGGGAGCTCGTGCCTTGTAGCTACTGCTGCTAAGCGCTGTGCAGCCTTTGTCACTGGAGCAGTGACGGTAGCACCAAGAGGAAGGGTCGCCGTTCCCTCTTGCAGTGTCCCTGCCTTAATTAAGAGGGATGACTGCATACACCAAAGAGAAGCAAAATTGTTTATTCTCAGCACCGCAGGAGAGCAAAACCAGAAGCTATATATTCACTGAGCGTGTGAGAACGGGTAACACTCTCTTCCCTGCTGCTTCCGGTCACAATTATTTCCATTTTCCTTTCTTTTCCCTTTTATCCTCTCCCCCTGGAGGGAAGAGAGGATAGACTGGTTAAGAAATGATCTAGCTACGTAGCCACGTGACAGCGGCCACGGTGCAGTAGCTGTGTCGTGAGGTGGAAGGGCTGCAGATCGCTAGACATAACACAGTCTGGAGGAACTGAAACACTTCTTTAAAACATCACGATCCTGGAGAGAAAAACATCCTGTTCTACTTTGGAGAGAGATTAAAGAATACTTGCGAAAAGAGCAGGAAATGTGTAAACTTGGATTTTGTTAAGTCAGGGTGGTGGGGGCAGGCTTTGTTCATATGGATTTTGTTAAAATCAGACTGAGCTCTGGCCGTAGCAATACAGGCACAAGTCTGCTGCTGCCACAGGCCGCGGTGCAGCACAGTCCCACTCACTAACTCTTGAGCCTCCGGGCGCCTTCCCCAGACACACGACAACCTGTGGTACTTTTGGGTCCCCAGGTGTATCGACTTCCCGTACAGGACTGCCAGAAGTACTCGGACTGTGAAAAGTGTGCCCAGGCCCAGGACCCTTACTGCGGCTGGTGCGTGCGAGAGGACAGGTGAGTGGAGCAGGGGTGGTCCACGTGGCAGCGATGGCCTCCTGCGACATTGGGTCTTGCTTTGAGGTTAACCTGATGGTAAGTGGTAACATGGAGTTACTGCTCCTGACGGAGATTACATTTTAGCGAGCAAACATTTGCTGTCATGCTCCTACACACATATAAGTCCCCGTTTCCTTCTGCAGATTTGGTTAGTTTGGGAAAATACATATATATATTTCTGTGAGTACTGAAAATCAGTATATATCTTACCTGCATAAAACTGCATTTTTTATGATTCTGTGTACCATACAGTCAAATATTCACCCCAAAATTGAAAGACTATTCCTTATAAAAAATTTCATAAAATGCAGCATATATTTTACATGGACGAGAATAGAAAAGGAAGGGCAGCTAATGTCTGAAACACAGCCTGTAGATCAAACACCAGCTTTACACAACTGTGGTGTCGGAAGAAGTGTAGCTGCACCGCGCTCTCACCTGATTGCGGGAGAACAGGAACGGGCACTTGGCTGACCTCCCTGTGGAGGTTAACGGAATTAATATTCAAACATATGTAAACTAGGACAGCGCTGAGCGGCTCGGGAGCGTCGCTGCTCTGCGCTGGCCACGGCGGGCGTGGGGAGCGGGAGAGCTCCCTTCTTGCCTACTAAGTTAATTAACCCCTTGGCATGAGCGCTTGGGAATTGGTGATTCAACGGGCTTGCCGGTGGAACAAAGGCGCCGTTTGATTATAGCGCGCAGATGAATTTCAGGCTTCCAGCTTCCTGCCTCAAAATGTGAACGGTCCCATTAAGTGCCCTGACAGCAGAGCCTGACGTTGAGCGCCGCGGATGAAGCTCTGCGTTGCACATAGGTTTGTGTGACAGACTATAACTCTTCAGGCTGGGCTTGCTTCAGCTAGTGTGCGTGTGAAGCTGGGGAGTTGGAATATACGACCCGAGCTCCTCCCGGGCTACGGGGACTTGAAGGCTGGGTCATATATCATACAAAAGGCAATTTTCCCTAGTTTTCCCTTCAGGTTTCAGATATGACCGCTGACCTCAATATCTTAAAGTATTAATGGTCTCCGAGCACAGGCAAACATGAATTTTTGCATTTTCTGGCATTTTTTACAAAGGAAAGAAGAAATCTCCTTCATTGCTCATGTTTTTTTCCTCAGCCACACCAAATTGTGCCTTGTGACCTATGCAGTACTTCTTTTCTTTTGCAGATTTAGGGATTTGTTGCATGGATGCAGAGTCTGTATGTAGATAACACCCCTGAGGGCAGGGCTGACAGCACTGTGAGGTGATTGCGCCGCTTTAAAGCCCCCGACTTGTTAATGGTCTTTGGTAGGGGCAGCCAGCAGTGCCGGCAGCTCGCTGCTGCACCGCTCTGCCCGCGTCGTGACCAGTGTTAAAAGTTCTCCAAGAGCAACAGAAATAGTCAATCTTAAAGGAAATTCCCTCTGATCTAATCTTATGATTCCGGTTTCTAATGGTGAAAATGTTGGATAGAGCAGAGAAAGCAGTATCGTGCATTAATGGTGCTCTTTGTTTGCATTTTATCAGGTGCACAAGGAGGGCAGACTGTGAGACAGCTGATAAGGAGAACCACTGGCTGTGGAGTCCAAGTGGCACGTGCATGACTATCATCAGTGCTGAACCTCAAAACATGAGTCGCAGAGCCCCTGCTAAGGTATGGCAAGATGATGCTTGCCGTATACGCTCTTGTACACTACTGTGACGACCAGGAAAGTGGGTGTCTGTACTTCTTCATGCTCAATGGTGACTGGAAATAAAATTTTATGTTTTGGAGCCCTCAGTCTTTGATATTTCTCACAGTGCTGTTTTTGCAGGTTGTGGTTCATGTTTCTTCTAAGAAACAGTCCTTTTGACCTTCTCTATAAACCTGAATGATGTTGGTATGGGTGACAAACTGCTTACATGTATCTGAATATAGTGAAAATGTTATACAATATTATATTACTCATAAAAGGTAACTGATAGGGGAGAATTCATCATGCCCCTACATTCTGTCTCTCAGCTCACTTGAGCATAAATTGAAGTAAGCAGCAAAGCCATAAGCAATGCCTTTACAAGGAAGAATGGACTTCCCTACACAGGCAAGCGAGAGAGTGCACGCAGAACTCCTCTGTGGCAACAGGGCTAAGCATTTGCACTGTAATCAGGCTGTCATTTCTTGTGCTGATTCCAAATGGAGCATGCCAGTGCGGACTAAGGAGTTCCTGGCGATGTAAAATCAGATTAATTTTGAATAAAGTTATTAAATATGTTTTAATCCCCCTTAATCAGAAACAAGGAGACTTTAATTCATATTAGTTTAATTCCATTGCTAAGTGATCTAAACAGCGTTATGTTAAGACCGTTTCTGTGTTGAGTGAAAGTGTCAGTGGATTGTAATGGGTCCATCTCAGATCCACACCTTTTCTTACTTCCACTCGGCATTCTTGAGCACCTCTGTGTAGACAAGTTCCTGGTGTCTCAAATCAGGATCTTAGGCCAAAGCATTTAAAAAAAAAAAAAAACCTGAAATATAACTCAGCTTCAAATAGCATTTACACGATATCTAATGTCGCTTATCCTCATGATTCCTATGTTCACTGAAAATTTTGCAGCTCACCACATTTTGCATCAGTTTCAGTGCAAAAGAGGGTTGTAATTTCCAGTGTAACAGCAAACCATGTATGGTAAAGTAATACAATGGAAAATGGAAATTTTTAAACTCTGTAATTAACATGCCTGAAGAATTAAATCAAGGACAGCATCCAGGATTTCTTTTTTTCCTCCTGTTTCCTTTCTAAGTTTTGCCTTGGTATTTTGCTTTTAGTTTCTCACATGCACACTGACCCTCCCCAAGGTAAATCTCAGTAAAGTTCATTACTTTCTTCATATACTTTTTTCTGTGCCACTTCAGTAGTAAAAGTAGATCCCGGGTTGTTTCTTCCTGTGTGTGCAGTCTTGAGGAAGCCATTTTTCTCTTTAACCCTTTTAAACACCAGTATTTCCCGCCTATCCTGCCCTGTTTTCATTATCTGGTGACAATAATGTAAATCTACTTAAGGCCATCCAGGTTTAAGTGCTAACCACTCTGCCTGCTGTTCCTGAGGGCAAGAGCAAAAGGCAAGAGGCTGAGAAGGTGTCAGTAAAGGGTAAAAGACCCTTTAATCCCCATCTGATGATGTACATTGAGAGGACAAGAGGATTTTGTACCGGTCCAATTCAACACACCCAGCCTGCAAAAAATTACTAAAATATTAGGAAGGAAATATTTAAGAGATAGAACAAATACAAACTGAGAAGGAAACCATGTTCTGTGGCACTAGCCAAAAAATCAGCTTTAGCAAGAAAAAAGAGCAGCTGAAACTTCTCTGGACATAAATTTCGCTGGTCTCCAGTTAGTTTCTTTAATACTTTATCCTTTTAAAATCTTGCTTCCAGGTGGAGCTGACTGTAAGTCCATTGCCAACGTTAACCGACAATGACGAGCTTTTTTGCACGTTTGGTGAAACCACCCGTTCTGCTGAGCTGAAAGAAGGAGTTATTATCTGTGAGCCCCCCGACTGGATTCCTCCAACACCCAAAGGTCAAGGTAAGGAAATACTGCTGTCTTTCCTGAGTGAAAAAAGGAGGCGACGTAGCCTGCTGCTTCTGTTATACCTTTTTATACATGAGCTGCCTACAAGTATTTTTCTCTTCTAGTTCTTTTCCTCCAAGTAATCTGTCGTTGTTCTTTGATTTTGCACACTCAAACTTTAATATTTTAAATAAAGGATTTACTCAAGCTCCAAATTTGAAAATTTCAGTATTTGAAAGTTTTATCATTTCCAGTGTTGCTACCAGAAGCCTGAACTCAAAGAGGATTTTGTCAGAGGCATGGACAGGGGGACAGAAAGGTGCTACTCCCTGTCCCAGACAAAAAAACAAACCAAAAAGTGTTGGTGAGATCTGGCTGTGAGGCACATGCACTTCAGCCCTAGAGTTTTTTACCTCTGCTGTTTAGTTTTTGCTTTGCTCGGCTTTAGTGTGGTGTCTTGTTTTCCATGACATGTCACAAGGCTGTTTTTTCTCACAGTGTTTCTTATAACACCTTTGCTTCTTTTACTGTGTTTCTTCTGGCTTCTGCAATAGTAAGTCCGCTGGAAAAATGGGTGATCGTATAATTAAAGACTGCCTCGTGGTTCTGAACCACTGATTATATGCTTTGGGGTTTGTTGCCAACCATAATTCTTGTGCTATTTCTTAGTTAGCACTTGATTCACACTTCAAGTTCATAGATTTTGATACATAAGAGTGTGCAATAAAACCAGTAACACAACACTGATTATTATGTATCAAGTTAGAAAAGTGTGCTCTTTTTGAACTGTCACTTTTGAAGCACTTTGAGATAAATTTCAATTCTCTTCAGGACAAAACAGGCCAAAATGCAGTTTTATTTGCCCAGAGAAGAAAAAAATTTAAATCTTGCTCTTAAGTTTTAAAATAGAGGGTATGAAGGTGTCAGATTATTTTAAGTGTCGAAGCAGTGGTCCCTTAAGGAGGGCCAATTCGCGTTACCCAAATATTTTGTGAGGCAAGACCTAAGAGGACCAGGTTGATCAGCATGACTGGGTGCCCTCTTTCAGCAGGCCATGTGAGACTAGAAGCCTGACCAGAAGGGGTGGCATTAGAGTAACCCGGTCATCTCTGAATAACACATCCCTCTGAGGCTGGCACAGAGGGATCCATTTGAAAGGATGTTCAAAAATATTAGGAAGTGTTCGGAAGCTGGGCAGACCCTTCAGCAGACAGTCTGCAGTTAAGGCAGGCAGTGATTGTTGGGAGTGTGTTCACAAATCCTGAGACGTCCACATGCTGTCAAGAAACCCTACAGAGGCTGGATGGAGCCATCTTGCTGCAGCTGTGGTAATTTCCAAAGGGAATGGGACGTATCCTGGAAGGAAGGCTATTTTCTTGCAGTGCCATTTGTAGGAAATCCCCTGGCATGTCTACCAGTGTTGATATCTTCAATGGGACCCAGCAACAGTGAATTCCAGGCAAGCTGCTCACGCTCTTTCAAGAACCTGTTCAAGGAAAGCAGAGTTTGAAGTTGCCCAATAGCTTGTGAAATAGCTTGTCACAAGGGCTTAATGATTTCTGCGAAAGGTATTTCAGACGGCTTCGTTGGGGAAAACACCAGTTCCTAAAGATAAATTCTCCACTCTTGGCTCAGCAGCGATCCAGTTGGGAAGTACATTTGTGGAGAAATCATGCACAGCAAAGTGAAGCTTGCGAGTATTTGTGGTAGCTCAGCATTGCAGGCATTACTGAGCTGCAACCACAAAGATCGCTTGGTTTAATTCACATGACGATGACAATTCTAATACACAAATGAAACATGGAATTTTACATGAGGACACATTCATATTTGAGAAAATGTTTTATTTAAAATGACTGTTGTCGTGCCGGTTTTCATATGTGTTCAATTATCTCCTCTTTCCTTACTCTTTTAGACTCTAGTGTGATGTTAGTACTATGAAGAAACACTTCCCTAAACCAAAGCTACTCTGTGATTTTGCTTCTTTCATTTATTGCATCTGTGCTTTTCTTCCAAACACCATATACTGAAAAAAATGTAAAGGTCAAAAAGACAAATACAGAGCTCGTAGACCTGAAATGTAACAGGTCTTGAGATCCAGAGTGACAATTGTATAGTTGAATATTTACCTATGTCCTATACAAATAATAAAAAAGTTATCATCAAATCTTCCTACTCAAGAGCTAAAGAATCCAACAACTACTTAGATGATTTTTCTTTTCTTTTGTGATAGATCATGTTTCAGTTCCACTAAAGTTAACCTTTGGACAGAAAAATATATTTTTTGCATCACATACTTATCCTTTCTATGACTGTGAAGAAGCAATGAATCTCGTTGAAAATCAGCCGTAAGTACTTCAGCTTATTAAGTGTTTAGATACTGTGTTTCAGGCAGCTGAGCTGTTGAGGGGTTTTGTCATCAACTTGTGGCACTCCCACATTTTTCTAGTGTCCAAATTCCTTTCTTTATGTTTTAATGGAGTTAGAAAGGGCTGATGGGCACAGGTGAGCTGGTAATATAAAATACCAGGAATGTGAATATTCAGAGCATGTATGATCGAGATCAATTCACTGGGTTCCCATTTTTGTAGCTGCTAATGTATCTGAAGATGAGCTCGGTAGACATCCATGTTCCAACCATAAATATCAGATATGGAGTTTGGGTGGATGCGATAGGATGGGCAAAGCCAACTGTGCCACTGTTATCCTCCGTGCGCCTTCGGGAGACGTAGCTGCCCCAAGGCAGCACAGCCAGGTCAAACAACACGTTATCCAGCCTGGCACGTACAGGTTGATCAAGACCATTCCCAGATGTTGAGAGATGCCATCACCTTCTGAGCCTCGCTTATATGAAGGAGGGGAAGAAAGTCTTTCTGAGGTTCTTGACCTGTTTTCTCTGTATAGTTCTCAGCTTAATATAGTAATGATACTGTAACAGATTGAGCTACTCTGCATGAATAAAGATAGATTTTTTTTTCTTTTTTTGTCAATGGGGAAAAAAGGCTAACAGTTTGTCATGCCTATCGTGTTATATTTGTAGATGCTATTCCTGTGCAAGCAATAGATGGAATTGCCAGTGGGACTGGAAGAGGCATATATGTGAGGAGTCCTCTTCAAAACAGGATGTGATTAAACAAAATATGGTAATGTTTAAAAAAAATATATCAGGTTTCTATTAGACCACTTCAGTATTTTCTGTGCTTTTCCTCACAGATGAGTTGGTTGAATTACGGATTTTAAAATGATCTTAAATTTAATTCCAGAAGTGTAAGATTTTTTTTAGTGACAATGCGGAGGTGGGAATTTAAGGGTGTGATTGAGGAGGAGTAGTGAGACTGAAGAGCTCCTGAAAGGATATTTTTGTTCATTTTACTATTTTGCTTCAATGGGAGGAACAAGACTTCTAGGCTGGGAAAGATAATCACCCGCAGCTTTGACATATGTTGTAGTCATTTTTAGCATGTCTAATTTGAAAGGGTGTAATCAAATCTGTCACTGTATTTTAAGCATGAAGTTCTTCAGAACAATAATTTCATTGTCCGAAGGCCAATGAAGCTTGTTGTGGTAAGACTTTTTTATTTTAAATAACGTATGAAATGTTTCTCTCCCCAGGAAGAAGAATGCCCCCAGTTTCTAAACCCCAGTCCTTCAATAATACCTATGGAGTACGGAACAATGGTGTCTTTTGAGGGAAAACATCTAGCTTATTATCAGGTAAACAGATTAATTTGAAGCTGCCGTTTGAACTCCAGCCTCACCCATCCTTTAAGCTTTAGCATCTGTGTTCCTTGGTGATCTCACTCGCAATTAGTTTTAAAGAAGGAAAAGAGCTGTGCATTTCAACTTGATAAAACATTGGTTAGTGTAGTGTGGTCTCTAAATGAGAGGCCATCGCAAGGACAGAATTAGAGCAGGACAGAATATTGTAGCTATTAGCTGCCTCTGTAAAGAATGTTATTTGGACCCACTGAAATACCTTGGCAATTATTTTTTTCAGCTAATGAAAAGAGAAGAAATTCAGGATGTCTGAATGTTTCATATATTTTTCCGATTAAATGCCTGCATATTTTTCTTTTTTTTTTTTTTTTTTTTTTTGGTTCTAAACAGCATTCAATGTGCTGACTTGAATTTGCACTTTTCAAATGAAAAAATATGCACTTAGAAATTAAATGTCTTTAGTTTGGGTAAAATGACTTTTTGTATTCAGCCTTTTTTAATTTGACCGTCAAACCAGAAGATCTGGTATTTGCTGAGCTGTAGCAGAGGTTTCTTCAGTTCAGAACTTGCCTCCAGAAAGTTAATTACAGGGCTTTCAGGAAGCCTGAATTTAACTGCAAGCTTCTAATTGTTGTTTAATAATGTACTTGAGGCATAAATGTTGTTGTTAACTTGATAAAAGTGAAGCTTAAAAATCACTTTTTTTTGCCTAGATGATGCTTCAGGTACTGTTAGTTTCGAATGTTTGATTCTGCGATGTCTTTGTATGAATATGAATTGATGGTAGATGGTAGATACACGGAATTCATTGATTGCTTAAACTACCCACCATTTATCAAAGGAAAGAAGGCTCTTGGTTTTTTGAGAGGTTTTCTTCCCTTTTGTCAATTTGAAGTGCTGTGCAGCTTGCAAGGCTCTTCCATCACTGCCTGCCGAGGGTGCAAAAGGCTCAGCAGGTCTGCAGTCTAAAGACAATACAAAAAGTGTTCAGGGAAGGGTCAGCTCATAAACACTGAAGTAACGTGCATTGTACCAACATATGTTCAAATTTTTGCCTGAGGATCTTAAGATACCTGCAACCAATGAGAGGTGGGGTTTGTGATTTTTATTGGTTGTCTGAAGTGTCTGGGTCTGGCCACAGAAGGGATGAGCGTGATTTTGGGGGTGGAAAGCTGCTCCGAGCTCGCCCCTGGTGAGCGGAGCTGCTGTCTCAGCGCGGAGGCAGAGCGCGGGGACGTTCGCGCACGAGGCTCCTGCTGGGCAGAGCTGGCAGACTGAGGCTGTGCACGCAGGAAGGGCTCTCTGTGCTCCCCGGGTAACGAGTCGGGGAGCCCGTTTTCTCTCGAGAACAAATTCAGGGCAGAGGCATAATGCAGATCATAGAATCATAGAATCATAGAACGGCTAGGGTTGGAAGGGACCTGTAGAGGTCATCTAGTCCAACCCCCCTGCACACGCAGGGTCACCTAGAGCATGTGGCACAGGGTGATGTCCAGGCGGGTTTTGAAGATCTCCAGAGAAAGAGACTCCACCACCTCTCTGGGCAGCCTGTTCCAGGGCTCTGCTCAGATGTGCTGAATTTGCCTTCTGGAGGACCCTCTTTCTCTGCAGAGGAGAAATAGCAGAAGGAACCCCGCCCCCCCCCAAGAGTCTCGTGTGTCTAGTTTATCATTTCTTTGAATAAGCACTTAAATCCCTCTGTAGTAGTAGACAAAAAGAAAAGCAAATGTCTCTGCAAGCCCTTTTTCCTGTTAAATATCAATTACCTTTAACAAAGCCAGACACATACGGTGGATTTGAGTGCTTTATCGGCAGTATTAAACAGGGTGCCTGCAGACCAGACCTTGTATGCATTTGTTTAACTGGGACCTCTAAGACGTAAAATAAATGTATAGGCCCTAGGCTGGAAAGGCACTATAGGGAAGTGAGTGTCAAATGATGTTAGAATAATTTTTCGTAGATAAGAGCCATGTGGGAACGTCTCTGTCATGGGAGCAGCCCCATATGCACATATCCTGATACAGATGTTCATTTTTAAATGAAAATAATAACACTTTCGCTGCCAGGGCTTGAAGGGCACGCACAGTTACTAACAGCTGTATGCACAGACTTCTAAGTTTGTATGAAAAAAAACATAAAAGGCATGAAACAGACATAATCCTGCAGGAATTTCTGTCTATGGGTGATGATAGTTGAAGCAATAACTTTGATTGAATGAGTTCATTTGAGTAAGGGCATAATTTATGCTTGGCCTTTGGGTGAAATTCTCCTGGTGGGCAAGGTGGCTCAGCAGAAGCATATTTAGGAGAAGAATTTTTTACAGGGGTTGGCCTAAAGCCCATACATAGCATGAGCCTTGGCCCAGCATAGCACAAGGCTTCTCATGTGGAATGATTTTGCTGTAGGATATGATGGATATAATAGCTTATTTGGAGGTATTTTTTTTTCAGACTTTGTTGATTAGAACATGGGTATATATACAATTTTTTTCGTCCTGCTTTCCTTGCTGACATTTTTCGTTAGATAAAAGTTGATCAGCAAAAATGAATGTTCTGTTGTCACTTTTGAATAATAGCTCCATTTCCTTGATCTAATCGGTGCCTTGCTTAAAAGGACAGTGCGCAGCCTGTCTCATTATGGATGTGCAAATGTACCAGCCAGCAAAACGCACATAAGCATCTCTGCTTGTATGGAGATTAGCAGTGCAGCTTTGGGCTTTTCACAGCGAGGAAGAAAAGTAGAAAGCTGCTAAACCTGCCTTTGCAGAACTGACAATGGAAGAATAAGCTAAGAATTGTTTAGGCTCTTCTTTGCCTGCGAACACTTGTCTTACACTGATTGTTGGATCTCCTTGTGGGGGCCTTTGCTGAGGAGGAGGAGGCAGACTAGAAGAAGACTTGTTTACTATTTTTCTCCTCCTTTCTCTGAAAGAATTTCAATATAAAATAAAAGTGAGTCATCATTCTTTTGGGAACGGCAGCATCCGGAACATACAGTTGAGAGAGGCACCAAAGAAAAGTTTAGTATCGATCTGTTGTATCGCATGCAACTTCTAAGAGATATTCTCCATCTGAGTGCCCAGGAGACTGGTACAACAGAGGAAATGGGTACACCAGCATCGAGATAACCTTATTAGCCTCCAATACTTTAGTTAAAAGCAGTTTCCCAGTCGGACTTGCCTTTGTCTTGTGTGTCTGAGGTATAACCCACTCCTCAGTGTTTGTTATGTGTCTCCTATTGCACCCAGAGTAATGAACGTGTGCAGCTTCAGAGCCTTCTGCTAGGGAGTCTAGCAGCTCCTCGTTTCGTTTCCCTCCAAGCTGGCAGCTGCCACACACAGAAGCTTCCCTCCATCCCCAATGTGTTCTGCAAAGCATGTGGGGAAGCTTTGTACAGCAGCAGCTACAGAATTTGAACACTTTGGAAAAACACATGATATACTGAAATGCAGAATAAAGCAAGCAAGGCAGCGCTTCTCAGGAGGAGAGATTTAAAAGGTGCTTTAAAATTGAGGAGGCACACGTTTTCTGTAAAATCGAATAGGCTGTAAAGCCTTCAGAGCAGACTTTGCAGCAGCTCCTTCTCCCTGTGTGCTTCCTGAGAAGGTCGTGTTCCTTCCACAGTGCAGAGCTCTTGGAGACAGGAGCAAGGTCCCTGGCCTGGTTCCCAGCCCCAGGGCTGGGTAGGATCTCCGGTGTCTTCTGCCCTTCCTGGCAGGTGAAGGGGCAATGGGAAAGGCTGCTGCTTTGCACTGCTCTGGTTAGATA
The DNA here is from genome assembly GCA_003342815.1 of Eudromia elegans. Lineage (NCBI taxonomy): Eukaryota > Metazoa > Chordata > Aves > Tinamiformes > Tinamidae > Eudromia > Eudromia elegans. The sequence continues at coordinate 14,106,174 of PTEX01000001.1, read as the reverse complement.
ATTAGGTAGTGGATCCTTGGGTTACCTGTGATTCCAGTATTGAAAAAGTATCTGCAGATGAACAGGATAAGATCTGATATCCTGCGGTATGAGGTTTGCTGGCAGCAAGGGAGGACTTGCTAACGCTTGGAGCAGGATGGAGGAGTACAACAATCTTGTTTGTTGCTTTGTTGTGTTCTCCAAGATTCACACAGTTCTGGGTGCAAGCAGGGAGCACTCCTTCGCCTGAAGGCTTCAGAAGGGAAGGTGGTCTTGTTTCCTCATGGACTGCCGTTAGTTTTACAAATATTTGGCAATAGCACAGGCTTAAAATATCCTCACTACTTGTTTCTGTGTCTTCTCTGCTTGCAAAACCACTTGCCCGGCTGTGCTCTGGGCCAGGAAAGTGACCCGACGCAGCACCAGCGCTGTGGTGTGAGTTGTTTTAGTTGGCCAGGTTAGTTCTAGTGAGCTCAGTTCCCTGATCCCAGTTCCCTGCCACGGAAGAGCCATGCCAAGAGCTTTCCCAGCGTGGAACGGGTGCCACAGCCTAAAGGTAGGATTTCAGGCCTGGGGAAGAGCAGGGGGAAAGTTGTGCAGGAGACAGGAATGCTTTTAAGCTGTCACTGCCGTCACAGATGGACCTGTGAAAACCCAGCCGGGGTCTTGGGGAGGCAGAAGACATAAAGTGTCAAGGCTGGAGAGATGCTCGCTCCAGTTTCCTGTGCAATTCCTGCTCTGCCCAGCCTCCCTGCCGAGGAAGCCTTCAAGGGCAGCGCTCACACAGCTCCGCGAATAGCACATCGGATGTGTGAAGCTACGCCGTGCTCACATCCCTGCCCCCTTCCCTCGTGGCTCCGGGAAGCGGAGCGCCCGCGCTGCTTCTGCCTGGGTTGTGCTGCACTGGCACCGTGGAGCAGGAGCAGGGGCCACTCACGCATCCTGTTGCCCTTCTCCGTTGCATCCTGTTACTGCCAGGGCTCAGCAGGACCTCGCCGGGTGCTGTTATTTCATTGTGTTCTATTGTTAAGGTTTTAAGCTGGACTTTTCTCCTCCGTAGGATAAAGAATTCGTGGTCGGAAACAGGCAGTTTAAATTTGAAGCTCTGGTGGATGAATCAGAAGAGGGAATATTCTCATTCATGACTAAAGAGGTAAAGGTGAAAGTGTGTTTTGCCTACCATGTATATTCAGTTCTTCTAATCTTCCTCCATTACCCACATGTGTCCAGAATCATACAAGAACTGTTGTTTTCTGCTAGAAGTAAAAGATAGTGTCTTCTAAAGGGTCTCCTATAGCACTAGTGTTCAAAGGCAGCAAAGTTCCTGGGGTCTCTCCTTAAAGCTCTGTGTCGTGTTCTTTAGATCCTTTACGTATGGCGTTCTTGGGTTTATTATTAGAACTGTCCCTGGAGAAATTCTGGGTGGCTGCTCTTTTTTTTTCTTCATTTGTATGCAATCTAGTGAAATCGTCCAGGATAGAAGATGAGTATTTCAGAATTCTTCCTGTCCACACACCAGTTCGTTACCTTTCCTGTGACATACTTTCTTTCATTTGTAAAAACGGGAATGGTGATCACATGTCTGCTCACTTGCCAGCTATACATCTTTCACTCAGGTTTCTTGAACAGAGAAAAGAAATGACATTCAAAATAGCAGTCTAGCTACCAAGTTCAAAATGAGGTTCACAAATATTATTCTGACTTTAACCTTATTTTAAACTTATAAACTTAGTCTTACCAGCTAAGTAACAGCCTTAGTTTAGAGAACTAGTTAGGATTTATTCAGCACTTGAGCCTGGCACAAAGCACACAATTTATAAAGCCTCTTTTTTTTCTTTTTTTGGCTCCTTTTTCCTTCCCACCTGTTGCTGCTGCTGCTGCCTTTTTCAACCCTAGCAGGAGCTCATGCCTTGGAGCCCGTGAACCTTGTGCTCTGGTTGTAATGAGAGGGTTGCTCTGCCAAAGATGCAAGAGATTCCCCCTCCATGTGGCCCGTGTGGAGGCTGCTGCATCCGTGCAGGTCCTGGGGCCAGATGGCTCGGGAAGGGGAGTGCAGCGGGCCCAGCAGCAATTGCTACTGAACCTGTGCACTACCCCAGCCACTTGGGTGCTCCTAGCCAGGCGTAAATTAAATTAATGAAAATTAATGATTCAGGAGGTGTTCAGGTATTGCTCTCCTTTGGCACTTAAAAATTCTGTTTGTGAAGCATTAGCTTCATTAAAAGATTTTTCTGGTGATTATAATTGGCCAAGAAACAAAAACAGGCCATATGTATCAGATCTGGGGTAGTTTCTAATACCTTCCTAGATGTGGTTGTTAAGAATTATGGGATGCATGAAATTAACTTTGCAAAATGAAACCATGAATGTCTTAGTGCTATGTCCTCTTTTCCAGTTCTCCTATAGTGCAAATGAAACCCTGCAACTAAACTTGTCCATGAGAACAGGAAAGGTCAAGATTGACAGCAAGCTGATGGGTAAGTATGAAAAATGGGATTGAAGGGAGGTGAATTAGAGTAAATTAAAATTGGCTGCTTTGTAAGTTTGGGAGCTTTTAAGATTTCTTGCACAGTCACTAGTCTTGGGAAAACAATTCTGAGCAAGTGTTATAAATACTAAGCTCATGAATTAAGAGCCAGCATTTTTTATTTTGAAGGCTATTTTAAAATGTTGCAAGTATTTTCAACTTTGTTTTTTCTCTGAAAAGGAATCCTAATAGGAAAGCTTCGTAGTCCTGCTGTCAAAAAGTACTTCAGTAGTTTGTTTTCCAAATGGCTGTTTGCCACTCTCTGAAAGGTGAAAGCAATGAACTGGCTCCCTCCATTAGCAGAAAAGTAATCTTTCTTACTGCCACCGCTATAGACTTTATCTGAAATCTGAACTTTAAACAGTGTCTTAGCCCCTGAGTGTCAGGCTCTGTCTGCAGCCTTCCTGTCTGCTGGCAACCCACAATGCACAGAAGCGTTGCTTGTGCTCTCATCTTTTTGCTTTATTCATTTATTTCTATGGCAACAAAAAGTGTATTAAGTGTTCATAGCATAAATAAATACCTGGTCTCTGATGGAAATTGACCATTTCTTTATTTTTAGTTCTTTCAACTTGTAATGATGAAGCAATTATGTCTGTGGGCCTAGTCTAGAGCTGAGCCGAGAAGGTCCATTAAAATCAGGGGAGAGCAGTATCTGGGAATTGGGATGACCCTACAGGTCTCCGGATTGAAGTTTGAGGCATAATCTTGCAAAAAGAACTAGGCAACTTGCTTGTTACTTAAGTGATGAGTCAACATCAGGAGAGCTAACACTTCCCCCAAGTAATTTCCCCTGTGAATTAAATCTTCAGACCATATTTTTTCCATCTGTACAGTATTTAATTGATTCCCTTCCTTATAAGCAGCACAGAAGTGGGTTTTTAGAAGGCTCTCCCTAGGGTTCTGTATGCAGTGCTGAAAGCACTTAAGAGAGGATGTGGCGTGAATGTTTTGGGGAGGTCATATTACAATGTCACAGTGTCTTAATTTCCATTCTCAAGGCTGTGTTTTTTTGAATTGCAGAATTTTGACCAAACGTTCTCAACTTCTATTATGCAGCCTGGAAAGAAAGTCTAAAAGTAGTAGCTGAGTTATTAAAGAGAGGGCATCATTCAGATCAAAATAGAGAACTCTTGCAAAAACGGAAGGAAAAATTATCAATAAGTGCCTCTTTCTATTATAAAAGTTTTTCATCCAAATTCTCTCCTGCTTTAAAATTTCCCTGTCATCTGAAGTCCAGAGCATAATGGTCTTTTTGCGCCTTGAAAAGACCTGACTTTGGGTGCGCAGGAGCTGCTGAGAAGCTCATTTGAACTTGCCAGCCAAAGAAACCTTTCTTTGTATAAAGCACTTAGTGAATACTAAGTTGTGGTAGCGTTTTTACATCTCGAGCCATCGGGGGTTCTGAACAGTGTGGAATCCAATATCTCCCTTTTATCCTTTGTCCTTTTTATCAATGATTTCACAGCTGGTATCTCAAGGTGATGGATAAGAGTCTGAATCTAATGAGTGGCTTGCTGCTGGTACATTTAATGAGCTGATCAGTGAGCGGGGGGAGTGTTTCAGGCTTTAAGGCTCAGCTTTCTGGGTTGCTGTTGTGCATGTGCATGTGAGGGACTTCAAGACTCTGTTAGTGCTGTTTACCAAGGGATGGGGTGAAAATGCTGCCCACCAACCAGGAATAGCCAGGTCATTCAGTAAGTGCCTTCCCTTGGTGGGAAGGGTGGGTAGGACAGGGTTTGGGAAGGCAAACGTATCCCAGTAGTTTCCCCCAGCGCTTGGGTCACATTCAGAATTCAGAGTGAATAACACACTCTTGAAAATATTATGTGGGCTGTGTTTGTTACTTACCATGACTTATGTATTGACGTGCTCGATATATAAGGTAAATAATGCTGCTCTTACCTTGTGTTCATCGATTCCTTGTAAAGCCAAGATTGGAGTTGAGTCAAGTGGACGCTTTTTCTTATTGATTATTGTTACAAATGTCAAAGCCTTTCAGCTTTCCACATGCCTCCAATAATGTCTCGACTGGTTTTGTGCTGGTAAAGCTACTTGTAATCAGGTGGATATGCTGATTAGGGGTAAGAAAGGTTAAAATCTGGATCAGCCTTCACTTCTGTATTAACTCCTCAGTAAAAGGGAAAGAACAAAACTGAGTTAATCTAATAAAGGCTGTGGCTGGGAAAATGAATGGGAGATTTTTAAGCACACAGCATTCAGAGAACTGCCCTTGAGAGGCTGTCCACTCTCATGCAAATGGCAGAGACGGTGCCCAAATCCTGGGCATATTATTCTCACTAAACAGTGAAAAAATAGTGGTATTCTCAATTTATTTTCTCATTTTGATAGGAATGCAACGTGGTAGCTTATTGGAGTTAGACATCAGAAGCTACTGCTGGTGCTCTAACCTAGCAGGGTATCCAGGAGGATCGTGCACTGAAGCGCCGGGGGCTGGAGGGTGTTTTGCTGGTGCCCTTCCTAGTGTGCTCCGAGACTCCTCCGAGACTGAACGTTTCAGCATGTGCCTTCCTGAAATAGACGTTTTTGTGGCCTTTGCCATATGCAGTCTCAGATGGATTATTCTAGTTTCTCTTCCACACTTCTGAGCATATCTGTTTATCCCAGTTTACTGACTGAATCTCACTTTAAGGATGAACCTTTTTGAGAAAGAAAAAAACATTAAAGGGTGCAGTTTCCTGAGACTTAGCACATAAAACAGCTCATCAGCGTGGAAAACGGGAGGTGTTGATTACCCGTGTTTTAATCCCCGCTCCCATCTGTGCATACATTTAACTCTTGAAAGAGCACAGGAGGAGACCTGGATAGCTTTCTGCTGTTGCAGGAAGTTGAGTCGATTCACAAATAGACCCAACAAGTGCCAAGCCTTGGTGACAGAGGGTGAGTCTCTGTGGCCAGAAAAACAGCAGCCCAAGGGCAGAGAGAAGCGGGGATGAAGGGATGGGGCAGGGAAACAAGTGCACAAAAAAGTTCTGTTTATTATAATCCACTGCCTGGGGAATCAGGGCACTCATGGCCTGACTAGTTGAGTTATCTGCGCAACATGCACACTTCCCCCAGAGAAACATGTGGCAGCTTTTCAGCCTGTTTGTTTTCCTCTGGGCTGGCTCTCAAGAGCATCTTCCCTTCCAAATTCAGGCTTTCCTTATGGTGCTGAAGCCCACCGCTGCATCCCGGCGCTCGTGTTTACTTGGGAAAATTAGTTTTGTTCAGTGGCTCCGTGTTGTTCTCGAAGAGCGACGGGGGCCCAGCCCAGCTTAGTGTCCGGGGCACTTAGAGCATGGTTCAGCAGTGACGGGCGCGACGCGGCTCTTGTCTCTGACGACACAGGGTTAAAGCAGGCTACACCAGGGGTAATGTGTGCAACAGGGCGGCAGCTCCAGGCAAAAGGGGAAACAAAAGCAAAAAAAACCCAGTTTGTTATGGAAAGGATAGAAAGGATAACCCTAGTTAGGTTTCAGTGGTGCCTTTGCAGAGGCCCAAGCGGCCAGCAGCAGCCCTGTGCCAGCGGATATTTGCTCGTAGCAGCACACACATGAGAGCTATACCTGTCCCTGAGGACATTCCTGGCTTCCTTTTTGGTGCCCCAGGGAGATCTGTTTATTTGAACTTGTGTTTGAACAGATGCACAGCCAGGTTCGTTGTGGATGTTTGGGCTTTGGACTTGGACTGTAAAACACAGTATTTGTATTTAAATGCTTGACACAGCCTGAGTGATAAAGGTGTATTGGGCTTCTACACGGTCGTTTGTGGATGGTTTTGAAGTTTTTCTGTATAATCAGAAATAGTTTTCTTGTGGCATCATTCAGGAGTTAAGTGCATATTCTTCACAGGACTGAACTGAGCAGCAGGGAGGCTTTGTGCACAGGATTAGTTTTTCTTCCAATCGTACCCTGCATATCCTTGAAGCAGAGGGAAGTGTCTGAGTGCATTTACTGTTCATATTTCAGTGACTCTGTACAACTGCTCGTACGGACGAAGCGACTGCAGTTTGTGCCTGGCGGCCAGCGATGACTACAACTGTGTGTGGTGTGAAGAGGAAGGCAAGCCAAGCAAATGTGTTTATGAGAAACTCTGTCGTGCTCCTCCTACCGAAACGTGCCCTAATCCAGAAATTACTCACGTAAGATTGCTTTTTTTTTTTTTTTCTTCCTCCCAGTATATTATTTTTCAGTAGAAAAAAAGCATCTAAGAGAGCTCATCCTGAAAGGCATTTCTTTTTTTCCAAGGGCATTAAGCAAACCTCTAAATAGCTGCAAGGAAATAATGCCGGTAGTGATGTGTGTGAAAGGTTTGTAAAGACCCCTAATAAGAGGGTGAATGGAGTCTTTGAGACTCCTTGCTCTGTAAGCCTTGTTCTCCCTGTGCTGGGAGCCAGGCTAGCAGTGCATGCTTAAACACGGCTCTTGATTCTTGGGAATTAGCACGGATTTTTTTTCCTGTCCTGAAATCTGTTCTACCTAAAAGATGTCTATAAAAGAGGTTCACCACATGTGAGCCCTTAGCAGGCTCATTAACAGCCTTCAAACTGGCCTGTTTCACAGCATTTAAAAAGGGAGCAGGTTGTTTCTGTGTCGTGATTTGTTTTCCAGGTGCCAGTGATTTTTTTCAGCTCATTTTGGACTGAAAGCCTGGGCTGTAGAAGCTCAATGTAAGAAGTCAGAGAGAGAGAGAGGCCGAATGTGCCCCGCCATTGCACAGCACTAGTTCAGTGGCTGCGGCGCTCGCCCAGGAGGAGGGAAAGGCATCGCTTTGCCTTGGCTTCAGCTTCAGCTTGTCAGCAGCTGAAGCAAAGGGTGTCAGAGCCTGCTCTGCTCTCGGCGGTTGCTTTTCAGCAGCAAGCCAAATGCTGCTTTTCTGGGTACAAAGCAGAGGTACCTACTGCTACCGGGCGAGCCCCAGTCCCTGCGACGGCGAGGTTAGCAGGCAAAACTCAGACGTGCAGTTTGATAAAAGTGTGTCTTAAGCTATCAAAAAATGCCACCACTGTGTGACGGAGGCTCTGAACCCTAAAGGGGATATATTTCACTCAAATAAGATAAGAACAGCTTGATTCTGGAGTCTGTGGCTGCAGCTGACAGAGACGTGAAGAGCCTCCTGAGCGTGTGGTAGGGCCTGTGAGAGGGGCCGTGGTGCCACGTCCGAGACGAAGCGGCGGGTAGATGCTTGAAGTCTGCTCAGGAAGGCAGATATCCTGAAGTCTTGGCTGAACGCATAGAGAGAAACACTCCCCAATGCCTCTGCCACTGTAAGGGTGGTGTGAAGGAGCAGGAAACGCAGAACAGAGAAGGAAAATAGTTTCACCCTGAGATACTGCTTGTCCATTGTGCTGGATTTAACAGTAAATACCAAAGATGTTCTGATGGCTTTAAAAGCTTTTGTTGCTTTCAAATTAGTGCAAAATAATTTGTAAAACAAGCTGGTCAGTCTTAGTTTTTGCACCTAGTATGTTTATGGGTTCAGTGCAAAGGAATGGCCAGTGGGTAAAAGAGCCAGCTTTGGAAATTTGAAAGTGTGGGCAAATAGTCAGAAAATTGATTCTGGAGCTGGGTTGCACAGTGAGCAACAAGCAAGCCATGCCCTGTGCTCAGGCTTGCTGCCACTTAGGCACACAGATTACTGAACAAGCGTCGGTTCATGCTCCCGTTTGGTGCAGCAGGGAAGACCAGGGGACTGAAGAAGCTCCTGCACAGGCTGCATGGGGCACATTTCTGCTCGGAAGGCTTGGTGGGCTAGCAGGGACCCAAACGGTGAAAACCATGGGGAAAACAAGCAACGAAACACAAAATAAAATCTGGAAACAGCAATGCTCAGTGAAATACTTACTGGGTTACCTGTTGGATTATTAATCCTTTGTATTTGCTTTTCAAAATCACAGTACTTTAAGGGAAAGAGCAAATTTAAGGCAGAATAAACACCAGGCAGGAACTTTGCACATAAATGTCTGCCACAGGATCTCTCTGGAATTGTGTGCTGTGTGTTTAGGTTGAGGACAAGAAATCTGAAGCTAATTAATATGTGTTATGAGGTAATAAATAACTAGTAACATTAATTATATTTACATGGGTCTTAAAAAAATCTTCATTTTAAGTGCTGGTAAGTCAAAGCAATTTTGAATGATACAAAAGAGCAACATGGTCACTAGTATTTAAATGACGTTTTTTTGTTGTGGTGTTTTTTTGTTTTTTTTTTTCCCAAACACAGATTGAGCCAAAAACTGGACCACTAAGTGGCGGAATTCTTTTGACCATAATGGGATCTAACTTGGGTATAAAAGCAGAAGATGTAAAGAATATAACAGTGGTAGACCAGGAATGTCTTTTTAAAAAGGAATTCTACTCTGTTTCCACAAGGTAATTGCTGCCTATTTTTCACAAGATTATAGGATAAAATAGGAACTTCTGTGCTCTTTCAAGAGAAAAGAAAGATTGCCTTGCTATTACAAGAAATTATCAATAGAAAAAAAACTGGTGCAATGTATTTGTAACAGCTCATTCTAACATGTCTGAGGATTTATTTAAGATTGTTACAGATTCTAATGCAGCAGCAAATTTCTGATAGAGTCCATTGGGATTTGGATTGTTTTTTCCTGTTAGGTGTTTTAAAACATTGTATTTGTTTCAAATTCAAGGCACTGTAGGTGTACCGCCACTCATTACAATCATGACAAACACTGAACCAGAGTGCAGGCAAGCATACAAGTTTGTAGGAAAGTCAGGCAAAGCAGGAGGGAGCTTGACTTTTTTGTGGTTGTTTTAGCCACAAAGATTCTTTCTTGGGGCAGGGAGGGAGCCCGAGGTCTGGTGAAACTTTCGATGACTAACTTTGATGACAGAACCACCAAGGCTGTGGAGGTGGAATTGCCTAAGCAGGTTAGCAGATGCTTTGTGGATTACTTGTCACGCTCTTTGACACCGCCAAGAGTGAAGATGAGATGCCTAAATCCTTCTAGAGATCTAGTGCTTAGTCCAGTTTTTGTCAAGCATCTAAAATCACGAGAGAAACGCCCTTTTGATACTAGCTGACCAAAAGCATAGCATGAGGGATCGGTGTATTAATAGTAATGATGCATTTCAAACAGTTTGATCTTTTTTTCTCTCTCTTGATGTTTCAAACTGCTACTGAAACCTTGACTTCCTTTCCCTTCGTTTACTTTTAAGTGTAATGCAGTAACTTCTTGCTATTGTTGTGGCTTGTTTTGAAAGGTCTTTTGAAGATGCCTGAGTAATTTTTTGCTTTAGAAAAGTCAGATTGTGAATCAGGCAGATTGAGAAGCTTCCTCACCCCAGTGACCTGGAATGTATATACACGTGCATCTCTTACTGTTTCCCATCCCATCCACATTAATTTCCAAACTTCCTATAGTCATCTTTTCTCATTCTCTGCTTTCCACGTGTGCAGAAGCTGCACTGAAACACAGCATCGTCCTGCAAGGATTTTCCCCAGCCTCTTGGCTATTTCTAAAGCTTTCTGATATTTTTAAATACATGGAAAGAAATCATCATGGGATGACTGCTGCCTTGTATCGTAGCTGGTTTAGGCCATTACTGGTTTCCTAATTTCTGCCCATGTAGTAATGGGTGAGGATAAATGCAACTTGCATGATGTGATTTACCAACAAATTAGGGTCTTTTGAAGGATGTTCTCCATTAGGGAAGCCTTGAAAAATGAGTTATTCAGAATCTCCAAATAGGTGTCTCTGATCTGCTTTCTGTATCTTCCTCCCTTCTTTTGTTTTATTCTTACCCCTTTTTAAGATGAGGGAGTAGAAAAAGCACCCAGTCCTTCCCCCTTGTCCTTTGCAGTAAAAAGCCATCCTTAGGAGACGCTTCTTCCATGGGGATGGGCGAGCAGGGAGGCTTCAGGCACTGGAGGCTGCTTCCTCTCCCGTCTCCCTCTCTGCTAGTTCCGCCTTAGCAGCAAGGAGTAAGGGAGGACAAGGCAACCCTGGGGAGGCAGGGGGAGCTTTTTTCCTATTAAAATCCCTAAAATCGTGTGTGCCGTGGTGCATTCTTCCCACCCCCGCCCCAACTGCTTTCCTTAGCTTGACACAGGGTCGAAATTCTTCCGAAGGCGCCGCTTCCTCCGGCTGCGTGACGAGGAGCTGTGACTTCCACGGATACAGCAGGGCTGAGGAGGAGCAGCCTGCAGGCACATGCCAGGGCATGCAAGAATTCAGGGAATTTTGTCCCTTTGCCAGTACCCAGGCTCAGCATTGCAGAGGGCTCTGCTGGGAGGCTTCACAAGCCTTAAGTACATTATTCCCAGTAAATGTGGAGGGGGAGGTTCTGGAGAGGGCACTCTTTTTTTGGGAGAAAATCGTGTGTTTCGGAAGAACAGCAGTGATCCCAAGAGCGACGGAAATGCACCGGGCTGCTCAGGCTGTGCCGGGTGCGGAACCCGCTGCCTGCCAAGGCTGCAGACCTCACATGCAGCCTGAGCTGACAGCTCTGCGTTAAGAGTTTGCCCCAGTTTTCGACTCTGTTGACTCCCTACCCACCTGATGCCCATCCCCGACAGTGTTCTGCCCATCACTGTTGGGTCAAAAAGTTGAAGGCGCGCAGCTGTAGCGCGGCGGCGGTGGCGGTTCTTGCAGGACGTTTTCCCCTCCAGCATTCCTTGACCTCTGGTTTTGCGTGAGTTACCTAGGATTTGCTTTCAGTGAACAGCAATTTTAAGGGGATTTGGAGAGTAGGTGTGAAAATGTAGTCGTTTAAATCTGCAAGATGACAGGAGGCACAGGAAGGGTGTTATAAGCTGAAGTACACCAAGTTGCAAGATAGCTGATGGCCTGATAGTTCCATCAAGGTGGCAGGTTTCTTTGTATCTTTTTTTTTTTTACCATTACCATATACAATGAAAACTGTGCTTGGGATTGGATAGTTTCATAGCTGATTTTGGAGTGAATTTTATTTTTTCAGCAGAAGTCATCTCTGCTCACTGACTACTAATTAGCTGCAGTGCAGGCTTCAGTTTTGCTTTGGGGCAGAGACAAGGCTGAAATATTCTTGGGGGGTTTTGCTGGGGATCTCTGAGCCAGAACTCAAGTGTATTTGGTGGTATAAAAACATTTGTGCTTTTGCTTGCACTGTGTGTGGCAGCTAATAAAAACTTGCTTTTGGTGTAATGCATTCCTCTTGTATTGCAGCTGTTATTTTTAACAGATAAACTTACATTGTTCCTTGATAGGATTGTATGTGAAGTTGGAAGAATGACTGAACCAAAAGAAGGTCAAATTGAGGTTAACGTCAATGGAAAATTGGGCAAATCCCCGAGTGACGTGAAATTTACCTACCAGGTAGGTGCATTTCTTTAAGTGACCTCTCATACCTAGTGCATAACTTATGTCTAAAATGTACCTGTTAAGCCCTTGTGCTTGCCAAACAAACTTTGTTTCGTCAACAGGGTTATCATTCCAGTATGTTAGCAAACATGGAAGCATTTCCATTTACTAAAAACACACCAAAAATCTTTTCCCAACTGCATAACTAGAGTCCCAGAATAAACACAATATCGTTACTGAACAAAAAAAAAATCTGCAATGGAAAAAATGAGGTGTTCTTTAGACACACGGTGACTGCACTGCTTTAATGGTTGTGTTTAGATTAGCTGGCATTCTTAACTGTGAGAATTAATGCACAGCCACTGAGGAATAAGTAATGAAGGTGCATTTTTAAATAATTTATTTAATTCAAAAATGTAGCATGCAGAGAAATAAGCAGAGCCCCAGACAGCGTGATGAATGTTCCCATTACACATGCACTTTATTTTCGGTGTCACCGTGAAGAAGAGTTCCAGTTGTGTCTTAATCGCTTTACCCCAAGTGTGGTCCCAGGTTATGGCTGTTTTAGCCTGTGGTTTAGTAGCAAGTAGCTGTAGCTATGAGGTCTTCAAAATTTATAATAGCCGGTGGGAGCAGAAATGTTTAAATAATCTCTGTTCTCATATTGATATTCGAAATTACCCCTATAAACTGTAAAACTGTAAAACATGAAGAGTGTGTTAGGTTTTATCGTCTCTCTCGTTGTAACTTCTGTCTCATTAATTCTGGATTTCTTATGAGGAGGAAATGAAGGGAATCAGCAGTAAGAGCTGGAGTAAGTCAGGAATAGGAGGCAACTGAGAGGAGCATGTCCTGTTTTCACAGAACAGGCCGTGACTGTCTTCCCAGGCGCTCTCCCAGGTGGGATCTCTGCAAAACTACTTCTTACTTGAAGTGTGATCTTTTGGTGTCAACAACCTCTTGTGTTTCTTTATGAAGATGTAGGTTACAGTTAAACTTGCCTTTGTCGGTGTCATTCCTGTCGCCTGGAGAATGAAATGTGCAGAAACATCCTGTTCCATGTTGCCTGTTAAGACCTCCAGGACGGAGGTTTTGTAGGAACGCCAAAATGGGCTGAGATTTTGACATCCATTGTGTGGGATAAATTTTGCACAAACTCTCCTCTGCTTCCCCAGAATGTAAAGATTCTTTCATGGTTTGCATGAAAACCCTGTAGAAAAACTATACTGTGCTTTTAAAGGCAATTTGAAGCTTCCATGTATGCTTAAAAGACCTGTCTGGGATCCTGGTCGGATGTGATTGACTCCTCATCACGTCTGGGAGAGGAGATAAGCAGCCCCTGTGTTTTGTTACTGAAAAGAAAATCTCTCCAATGCGTCTCAGTGAGAGTCTAGACAAAGCTGCTCTACTTAGGTGTCATCCAGGCAGATGCTTCCATGAAAGTCCAAGTCTTCTTATGTGCCAATCTTGAACAAAGCTGCTTGCTGCTGAAGAACATTTTTATTTACTGCAAAAACCTTTCCGTACGGGCTCTATTTACAAAGCACGAGGCAATGGCAGGTGATAGGAAATCCTGAAGTACTGCACTGCATGCCTTAAAATAGTGAAATAATAGTTTCTAATTTCATTTCCTTATTTTTGTTCAATGAGAAGATGAAGCCAAGTGTGGACAGCAGCAGGATTAAAATTGGCAAGGAGGTGTCATGTTCGTGCAGACCTCTACAGGTGTCTTATAGGCTTTTTGGCTTTTGACCTGATCAGAGCCAACAATCAGTGAGTTTATATTATCTTAAAAGCTACAGTCTTGTTTCACTGTTGTTTTCAGGCTGTTCCTCTGTAATTTGTTTCAGAAGACATGTGAAATCTGTGTTTTGTTTAAAAACTCTTCTATTTAACATACACAAGGAAAAGAAAACATTCTTCTTTCAAAAGCCTTGCTAAAATATTTTATATTATGTGAGTTTTTTTCCTGTTCTTGAGCACATTATCTGGCTGCCCTCCTGCTGGCAGATATTGCTGTTTCTACTGTCTGCTTTAATCACCATAAGCATAATAGCTTCAGCAGTGATCGTTTCAGACACGATGCACAAGGAGGCAGAGCAGCTACCAGCCTGTTGGGTCTGGGCTTGCTAGAAGTGTCTACCCGCTCTCTGGCCAAATTCCAGCCTGGTGTGTGTGGCTGGTGGCTGCAACCAAGAACACAGGACCAGGCTCAGTGGGTCTACCTGAGCCTGGGTGATGAGGTGGGTTTTTGAAGGTGCTTGAAGGAGTTTGTAGGGGATCCATTGACAGGAGAACGTCGGGCTTCCACTTCTACTTCTGCCCCGCTTTACCTGCACAGCTCATTTCTGAGCCAGCGAACAAGTGAGACTTCCATTAAATGAGTGAGAAATCCAGTTAGCAAGGGAGCTGTGGTTTCAATTTAAAACACTTCTTCAACTATGCTGGCCCGTAGGGGTGCGTGCTGCATACTTAGTACCTATATTTGCTGAATACCAAGGAAACAAAAAGTCCTGTTTCTCCCTATGCTTCATACTTTCTTCTCTGCAACTCAAGTGCTGTATTTAGGTCCAGACCTTCCATCGAAATTAAATTCCGGTAGCCTCGTCCTCCTCTGCTGACCTTTCCCTTGTTTGTTTGACTATAAGCAGAAGTGGGCAGCAGCCATTCTCCTTTTTGGTGAAATAGCAATGAAATGAAGCTGAGTTTTCATATGCAGCTCTGCAATACATTTGGAATATTGACAGCTCTGCTGGTCCCTGAGAAAAGAGAGCAGCAGCAGAGCTAAAGGGCTGTCCGGGGTGGTTTTGGTTGATTGTTTCACTCTGATTTGCTTGTTACTGTGGCGATGAGAAACAGAACCAGGGTGCAAAGGAAGGAGATGCTCTTCCTAAGTACAGGGCTCAGGTATGCTGCTCACGTGCAAGCGTGGTCCCTTTCTCATGCCCCCAAAACAGAGCACTGCAGCTGATTCGGGTGTCTCCAGTGTTGGTTTGCAAGAGCAATTCGGTGAGCTTTAGCCCCCTGTAGATTAGAAAGAATGTGTGGTTTCAGGAAACTCAAGTACGTGTAAAGTGATTAAACTGAAGGTAACACCTTGCAAAAATTCGAGTGCATTTCTGTAACTATAGCATTTCTGTAGCGATATTGTTCATCTTAGAGGGACTAAAGATATTTTAAGGATTTATTTTGAAAATAAGGAGGTGCAGTAGATCAGGAAGTTTGTTTACCTAAACAAGGTGAGGTGAATAACCAAAAAGAGGAACAAATGGAGCCAAATCCTGGTCTGCTCGAAAACACAATGAAGCTGACTACTCACTACACTGGAAACTCAAAGGTGAGCATGGGCAGCACAGATGCATTTAACATGCTGCACTCTCCCACTTTAATTTTCTACCAGGTTGGCAGTTTCCTCCTACCTTCGTCCAGGTCTGGTTTCTTTCTTGCTGTTTGAGGCAGGCCCTCTGGGAGCTCTCATGCCCAGTGCCAGTAGCGCCAGGAGGCTCTGGCAGAGGGCTGCAGCTCCCTCCTTGATGCTTCTCCCTGAACATGTCTTCACCTGGGCAGATTCAGTGTAGTCCAGATTTTTCTTTACATGGTTTGTTACCGTCTCGAGCGATGCTGCTAGGCCAGACATCCGTAGTGGTCTGCATGTGCCAGCTTCCAGAGGACCATGGCTTGTGCACTTAAATATATGCCCCACCATTCAGTGCTTATAGTGCCTGTCAAGAGCTGCCAGGGAGCGCTGGGTCATTATAGCTGAACATTATTCAATATTATGAAGTTGTAAGGAGCAAGTCCTAGTGGCGCGTGTTTGCACTTCTCCATCCGCGCTCTGTGTCAGCAAGGCTCTGGGGTTTTTCATAGAAATGGGTTGTCGCTGCCCCAGGATGAGACGTTGCTGCCGTGAGTCACACAGAAGACGGTTCTTTACCATGTCAGCCACGTGCAGGAGCCTCCCGAGCAGCGCAGGGCGCGAGCGCGACCTCCCGGGGCTGCTCCTTGCCAGCCCGTGCCCGGCGCGGACCGGCCACGTGTTTGCAGCGGGAGGGCAGAGCGATGCCCTGGTGCAGCCATGGGCGCTGCGGGGCGGATATCCCGAGCTGGGGGGTGCCTCTGGAGGGACGGGAAGCGGTTCCCTCGAGTCCGAGGAAGGGCGGGAGCGGGAGCAAAGAGCAGCTCCCCGGGACCGGCCCTCCCTGCCCAGCAGTCTGACTGGACCCCCGTGGGTGTCCAGTGGTCAGTGGAGGGGCATTTCCACCTCCGAGAGGGTGGCCGGTGCCTCCAGCGCTGCAGGGACTCTGGCACGTTCCTGCCTGTGGCTTTCGTATACGTTATATGCCAGACTAATTCGGCCGTGAGTGAGGGGTGGGCGGTTTTGGTAGCAAGGGGTGGTTTTACAGACCTGCTGCAAGAACCAGAACTAATTGCAGCTGGGTGTGGGATAAGGAAGAGGGTGTTCTATGTTTCCATATTGCTCATTGGAAGGCAGAAGTGGAGGGAAGGAAGGACGGGGTGAACTCAGAGCAGCTCTGTGTGCTGACAGTACACGTTCATGGAGGCCCCATGTGCGTGCGTGGTCATGAGGCCCTTGGTGCAGCCTCCCCGTGCCGCCGCTCGGGATCGCCGGAGCCCATCCACACCGGTGAGGACGTGCGCGGACACCCGGGGCAAGCCCAGCTCAGCTGCCGGGCTGGGCCTTGCCTGCCCTCACCCTGTGCTGCCCTCGTGTCCCTTGGAGCACATCCATCCGGTGCCACGGCCCCCGGGCTGCACCTCGCGCAGCCCCATCGTGGGGATTTACTCGACCGCCGGCCTCTTCTCCTTCACCAGTCGTTTCTCTGCTGGGGTCTGGCAAAGCTGCTTTTCCTCCAGCACCCCCTCTGGAGCCCCAGCTTTCTGCCAGGGTTTTTTTGCACCTCCCCTCCTCTGATCCCTTCTACTGCTTCTGAATTCGTGACCCGTTGGGGGAGTCACCACTGGCCTTCTTGGTGGCTGCCTGTTTCTCTACTCGACTTTCTGCGCTACTGAAGGATAAAGAGCAACCACTTTTAGCAGCCTGGGTAGTTCTTGGGCTGGAAACCTCCCACCACAGAGAACTATGGTAGGAGATGGCCTCCTTATTTACAGAGTCGTGCCCAGGAGCACAGACAGGTCAGGATCTGCTTGTCACCAGAGAGGTGAAAAAGCAGAGAAATGAAAAACATTAGAGATGCAGAACCTGAATGGAACTGCAGGAGCGCGCTCTTATTTATTCTTGAACGCTGTGCAAAGGGCCAGAATCGAGTTGGTGCCACGTGACACTGTAAACCGAGAAGCAAATAGACAAAACCAGTGGAAAGGAGCGTTAGTCAGAGTGGCGTATTGGGTCCTGACTGCCGGGTGGGCGGATGAGAGGGGCCGGGGATTGGCTTGGGTTAGCCCTCCAAAAGCACTTACAGCCAATAAAAAGTATGTTTTAATAAAGTAGCAATCAGAAACCTAAAGAAATAATAGATCACCCTTTGCAAATTTTTTAAAAAACTGCAAGTGATAAAATTTTGAAGATGAAAAAGTTCGTTCTAGATTAGTAAACAGGATGAAAAATGTGAATGCTCAGAGAGTCTGCAGTAACTCTATCAAGAGCAACAGCCATGTACATTGCTAATAAATAACTTCATTTCTAAATGTGATTATAGCTGAGACAGGCATGGAAATAATTCACCCTCCAGCACACAGCAAGCACCAAACTACAAGGAAAAATGTATCAATATTTTTGTGAAACAGATTTGTAACAACAAGGCAAAGGATACAAACAGAACGCAAGGGAAAGACTTCCAAGGGCTTTGGAGAAAACATGAGGCTGGAAAATGGCCCGAACGTGAAGTCATACACGTTCTAGGGCCAGCGGAGGCTGTGTTGCCAGCACTTACCCTTTTTGTTCCTGATACTGCAGTGCTGATGAGGTACAGAGTGCCTGGGAGGAGAGGCTGTTGTTATCATGAGGCAACAAAAATACAGTTTGAGAAGCTCAGAAGAGTCCCTCATGCAAAGAGGAGGCAGTAGCACACAGGAGAGAAAACGCTCAGTTGCAAAGACTTCACTGCTGTTGCACAGAGAGCAGGTGAATTTGCTGCCAAACAAGCTGGTGCTGCGAGAACGTGTTGCTTCACAGGCAGGGTGCAGGGATGTCACTTAGAAACTGACTTTCCTGCCACCGCATTTTGCAGCATATAGCCACAGCCTTCACTATATGAACGCGCTGAGCACTGACCAGAGTCACATAAGGCCTCGACGTAGCTCTGCTATCAGCAAAGCTGCCTGATGCTCGTTCCAGGTCTGCAGGAAACGCTCCTCGTGCAGGGGTGGGTGCTGGCACAGCAGCACGGTGCAACAGGCAATGCTGAGCTGCAGTGCTTGGACTTTGCCTCCTCTAGCCCTGCATCGTCACACCCAGCTAGCATTTAAGGAAAACACGTAGCTAAGGTTTCTAAATGCTACAGCTTCCCGTGGCTTGCAAGCTAAAATCTGGCCATGAGCAAGAAATATTGTCCAGATCAAATTATTTCTTCAGGATAAACTAAGCAGCAAGGAGCAAGCTGCATCTGTTGTCAGTAGATCCTTGCCCAAATAGCACAAACGTGGATGGGCATGTGATTTAGCAGAACTACAACACAACTACAGTGCTGCTACAAACACAGAACACGGTCAGTGTAAGGGGTGAAACAGTCGCTCTGCTGGTGTATGGACAACAAGACTCACCAGGAGACAGGCACTGAGCGACTGGTAGACACTGGAACACACTTTTCAAAAGCAGGAAGCCCATATGCAAGGAAATCTGTTACTGCAGAAAAGGAAAGGTTTGTTCGCATTCAAACATTAAGCTGTCTGGGGGAATGAACCATGCTTGTATCATGACAAGGCAGAAAGACAGACCACTGAAATCAGAAAGTAAATTCCTCCATTTCAAGCAAAAGGAGGAAAGGACTGAAATATATGTGAATTACGATATTGTGCACTTCAAGGAATTTTAAAGCCAAGGTTAAATTAGTGTTTGTAGGCTTGCTCAAATTACACTGTGTCCATGAGAAATGAAATATTGCCAAGTCCTCGCGAAGAATGAGGTTTTCCAGAAGAGTTATTTTAGAGCTCGTATAAACTCCGTGCAGGCCCCACGATCAGAATGTCTGCTCGGCTTCGTAATTGCAGCAGTCTCGGAGGTGTCTTGCTGCAGAACGTGTCACCTCCCCTGGGTGCCGTCTCACTGAGCGAGCAGGGAGGGAGCCGAGTGCTGAACATGAAATGGGGTGTTTATGATGATCCAGGGGCTGAAACAATAAAAGGGAGGAAGCGAGAAGAAAACAGACGGGTCCTGGAGGTGTTTTTGAAAAGGTGGTGTCACTGGTCTAACAGCTCTTGAGATCTTGGGTTTCTACTGCCTGACCTTTCAGTATTGCTCAACATTCAGTGCAAATTAAAGAGTTTTGTGTCTTGGTAAAGGCAGCGTTTTTATGCTGCGTTTATATAGCTCCAGCAAGGGTTGCAGGACAGAGTGTGCCCTCTGCCCCTCGTTTTCCTTTGCAGGGAGGAGGAATCTTGGCTGACGTTTACCGAGGGGCTGTGTGGCCGTGCCCGGGAGCGGGGAGGTGGGCCGCCTGGCTGGGGTGCGTGAGCCTAGAGCAGCCCCGGCAGGCGCCGAGCTCCCGCGCCGCTCTGTGCGCGCGCTGGGGTGCCCTCGGTGCTGGGAACAGGCTCACGTAGCATGGCCCTTCCTGAGGGCTTGCACCGCCCCCGAAGGCACCTTCTCAATTACGCTGGCATTCAGCAAAAGGTGTTTTCCTGTTAATCTTGTCTGACTGACTTTCAGGATCAAAAATTGCTTTCTGGCTATGCGTTTAGATGGTGCAGGTTCCTTGCTGGTCCTCTGAGAGGACCCCCAGGTTAGCTGATACAGCTCTGCTCTTTGAGCCATCCATGAACATCTTAGGAGAGCACTGAAAGGTGCTTGGGCTGCTCTGGCTTTGCTGTAAATTGGTTATTAAAGTTTTTAAAATAATTGATAATATCCTTAAAATACTTACTCATTCTGGCAGACCATTTAAAGAGCAGGGAGACAAAAAATAATAATGTGAAACAGAAAATAGCTGGTTAAAATTAATCAAATTCCTTTCCTGATAAGTTTACGATAATGAACTGTTATTATGCGATGCTTTGTCTTAACAATCGTCCTGAAGAATTCCCCTGCACATGGGGGACGCTTGAGTTCCTCCTTATTAGATCATCTTTATGAAGCATCCACATTACTCAGTCCCTGGAGTGCTCTTGGTATTTGCAAAATTACTTTAAATAAGTTAAATATGAATATTTCAAATTAGGCTACTTTAAAATGGTCCTTTGAGGAGTAGCTGCAGAATTTCAGAGAAAATAAGGGTTAAATTTAGCTCTTCCACCTCTTCGTTGGTGGGTACCTCACGTTAGCTGCCACAGTGATCCTTGTCCTCAATTTTTAATTCTGTCCCAGGTTAGTTTAAGATGTGCCAACTCCCCTGCTCTTACTTACCTCGTTATGTTATTTAAGATAACTTTGTTTGTCAATAGTTATGTATTTACCTAGACAGTGTATGCTTGTCCAGACAGATAAAAACATAGGCCACAACTGAAAGATCCCTCATGGAAAATTGTGCTGGACAACTCTGTTCCAAGTATGAGGCTTGCTCGATACACAGTTAGCCGCATAGCCAGCCGACACTCTGCCAGATTTCCTGATCACACAGCCCAGCTGAGCTTTATTAGAGTAATTGTTTACAACTGTGCAGGAAAAAGGGTTGCAAGGATCTAGCAGAAGTTTCTAGCAAAAATTGGGTTTTTATGTGTGGTGACAGAGGACAGTGATGTGGGCTGTATCAGAAACCCCTTCCCCTTCCTCTCCTTACTAGGTCTGTAATAGAAGTTTTAGCTCTAAACAGAGGTAGTACTAAAGAAAAAGGCCACATGTTTTAAATAGTTTTCCTGAGGTTCACGAATAAAGATTTTGGCCACTCCTTAGTGGTTCTTGGGGGAAGTTTTCTTGTGAAAACTTCTCATATGTGTTAGGTGGCAAATGATTGCTGTGGCTTTTAGTACAGATGAGGGACTGGTCCAACACACTTAACATTTTATGATAATAAAGGCCTAAAGTTAATTACAGCTACCACCCTCGGTGTGATAGGGTTACAGTTAAAATATTTGATGCATTTTTATAAGTGATTTATTTAGCTTGCATTTCATATATAATATAATATTGATAGCAATGTTTATCAACAAAATTGTTTTATGAAAAAAACACAAAGGAGCTTTTATGTGGAATGCATGTCCGGATTCGTGTCAACGTAAGCCTCAAGTGCAATTTTTAGACTGAACCAGTTATAACACCACAAATTTACTATTTACTCTTCCATGACCTAGCTCAATTTAACTTAAATCGGCGGAAGAGTACAGACAGAGGGGCAAGCAAGCTCTACTGAGATACGTTATATTGAATCCAGGGTGCTTTTTTTTCCTTTTTGACTTAAGCCACTTTTTTAACAGTGACTTTGATTCACTTCCCTACATAAAACCCTGTAACCCGGGTGACGTATTCAATTTAAAACAAAATCAAGGGTTAGTGTGTGCAAGCAGTCATATGCTGAAGCAGTATAGCTCTCGAGGAGGGAAGGGTTTACAAACATTTCTCTTAGGGAAGAACAGCAATTGACACCCAATTAGTGTTAAAGCATATTCCTAAGGCTCTGTGACTTCCGAGCAAATTGCGGTTGTCACTGTGGATTTATGAAGTGTGCTGAACCGTGCTGCGTGCTGCATTCCTCCTAGGAGAGGGTGTTCCGACATGGAGCATGCAGCCAGCACGGCAAGTACTAGTCATGGGTGCTTCTGCAGCACCTGTGCTTCAGTAAAACATGTGTAAAAGGTGTTTGTAAAGTAAACGCAAGGTCAGTTGAATGCATTTCTGCTGATTTCTTCTCTTTGAGGGAAACCTGGAAGGGACTCTCTAAGCTTGAACCAAGCTGTGGTGCCCCATTCCCTCACCTCCCAGCCTTCTCTGAGCCTTCATTCCTATAAACTGGCCAAAGACCATGGCCTAGGCAAGAGCAAAATAGCATGGGAATGGCTTTCTGCTGCTTGCTGACCATGGTTCACTTTACTCGGAGAGAACACCACAAAATTTCTCTAAACATCCATCCCACTAAGGTGATGTTTAACTTCCATTGAAGTTGGCTGGACCCCTTTGCTCCCCATTTCCAAATGGAGATGTGGCTTCTCCTTGCTGGAGAAGTGGAAGGGGTGGCAATCTGGCAAACTCCCACCACCTAGGAGACCCTCCAGCCTCCTTGCCCTTGCTCTGTTTATACTCGTTTCATACTGAATAGCACCAGCTGAGGGCTTCATTATCAGCGGCTTGGTTCAGTGAGGCAGGGCAAGTGGAGAAGATCCTGTTTGTAAATACACAGGAGCAGGGACTCATTGCTCTGGTGTTTGAGGAACATCCATGTTTGAACATAGATCAAGATGCATGATTATACATCAGAAAAGCACTGGCTGTGTCACAGCCCATGGGGCTGAGACATCTCCCCCTGCACAACAGCCTGGCTGGGGGGCCTCACCCTGCTGCAAGATTTCAGCACCTACGTGAGCGTCCCGGCCAGCCGCGGGAGGCACGAGGCGGGATCCATCCCTGCCAGCCCCGGCGGCCGCGGGCTGGTGCGGGAAGGAGCCCTGTGCGAGTCAGGAGACTCCGTTCACACCCTCGATCCGGGAGCTCCAGTGCTGCCCGGAAGAGTGCTGCTTTTCTGAGCTGGACCCAGGGACTGCTTAAGTATGAAGTAATTAAATTGCATCATTCGTGAAAATCACCCTCGCTGTGAATTTCCATTTGACAATTATCCAGGAATAGCAACTGTGATCGCTGGAATGAAGACTGAATTGAGAACAAAAGGAGTGTCATTATTTGAGAAATTTAAATTTCTGATGAATTTGATAATCATTTGCAGCATGTCTGCTTGTTTCCATTGATTTAAAAAAAAATGGTCTCTGAGATTCTAGATGAGTAGAGAAAATTAATGTCTTCAGATTTTTTTTCCAAGCTCACTGCTCACTAAAGGAGATAAAACTCATTTTCCATGACTGCAAGCCTTATGAGATAAATGAAATCTTAATATCCTTTCTTTTTAATAGCGGTTTTGAAAACTTCACTTTGCCTCTCTTCTAGTTGATGTGGAATATGTTCAAAGGGGAAGGAAAGGCTGAGGTACACTCAGCCATAAAGGAGAGGAAAATCAGAAAATAAGTGTGAAAACAAGAAGCTGAGAGGAAGCTCCTACAAACCTAATGGCCACTAACTCTGTGCATATTGCAAATTTAACTCTGTAGAAAGCCTCGTGAAGCACAGTTTGGGAAAAAATCACATTATTTGTCACTTCTTCCTTTGCTCACATGGACAGTGCTGTGTGGTGGAAGATTTGCGGAGTTTTGTGTTCTTTTGATTTTATTATTTTGCAGATAATATTATGTATATATTATTATATATAAATTATTATATTATTATATAATATATCCATATTAATACTAGTGTAAATATGGATTGAGTCTCGTAATGCATCTGCCTGCTTCCACTTTGCAGGAACCTCAGCCCACCGGAATAAGCCCTGAACGAGGTCCGCAGGCGGGTGGCACCACACTTACCATCACTGGTACTAACCTGGCTACGGGCTCCCAGAAGGACGTTCACGTTTTCGTCGGCAGCGAGCCGTGCAATGTGTACGTACGAGACGCTGGGGACTCCACGCAGGGCTCCATCCTAAGCAGGCAGCAAGCAAGCGCGGTCTTTCGGGATGACACGGAGCTGCAGCGTGTCCCGCAGCGCACGGAGTGCTTGGGTGGAAACTCCAGGCTCCAGCTGGATGGAGCAGCTGCAAAAACACCAGAGTGGGAGAGCCCGGATATCGGCACAGCCTGCCAGTGTCAGCTTTCCCTGCCTCACTGGCTGTCCCAAAGGCCTCCGTGCTTTCCCACGCTGGCTTCTCTGTGGTTCCATATAAAATTGTAGTCTTGTAGCGTCTCTTGACTTGTTCCTCTCTCCTTTTTGTTCTTATTCATTAATATATAATAATTAACACATAATTAATTATAATGACTTCCCCTTCCTCGCCCACCAAAAGGAGTGCCATAAAGTGTGCTGATGTAGTGTTGTTCCTGTGGGTCTATGCAGTTCTTTTTTTATATCACATATCTTTTTTGTGATTTTAAGTGACCTGGAGAAACTATCATCTCCTCTTGTAACTACTCAGTACCTAACAAATTAGGATTCATTCTTGTTGGTTCTGGAGTACTACAGTAGTAAATGTGAATTATAGTAACGTTAGTAACAGAAGCTCTTTCCTCATCTCTTTCTTCTTGGATTTAGCACTGAATTTGGAGATGAGATAGTGTGCATCACAGGACCCAACAGCAGGGTTGAAGATGTTGACGTGAGAGTGCACTATGGAGACACAGCAAGTAACGTGCCAGGGAAGTTTTCCTACAGGGAGAATCCCACTGTCACCAGGTTCCTGCCAGTAAATAGCTTCAGCAGGTAATGAAATGCTGGTCAGAACTTCATTTGTGATTGAGTTAAAATGTATGTAATGGGTTTTCTTCCATATATAAATGTTTAAAATAAAAACTGTTGTTCCCTATTGATACACAAATTTAGATACATAGATTTTGAAGTTCTAAATCACGGGTGGCATTTGAAAGTATTGTTTACCCCGGACTTTAAACCCCACTTCAAAGCTAAATCTTGAAAGCAGAAGAAGTAATGAGCTTCTTTTAAATGAGATGTTTTAAAGGGAAAGATTTGAAGCATTTAAGTATGATGTCAAACCACGTGCTCTTTGCATTACTTTCACATCCTTACTCTCTCTAAAGAATATTCTTGTATTCTTACATTCTTATTCTCGCTAAAGGAGAGATCATCTTCTGCAAATATTGTAGAAGAGTCAGAAAGGTTTCTAATAGTTCTCCTCTTCAGCTTTTAGTAAGTAAGATGGAAATAGAAAAAGTGACTTATGGCTTCCCAGAAGGAACAGTTTCTTTTTAGGAAATCTAGATGAGAATTCAACAAAGCCTTTAAAAGTGGTCGCCTCTGCCCCTACTCGTTTCGTGTCCCAGCTCGTAGGTGTTCACTCAAACCACATTCTGTTCTGTCTAGTGCTCACTGTGAGCCAAGGGAGGATGCGCCACTGCTGGGCTTGTAGCAGAAGGGCGAATCACCGTGTTTAACAGTGGGCAGTTTAGTGTGCCACTGGTTTTGAGAGGAGTTCCACAGCTGATATAGGGACCAACTTTACTCATGCTGGTCTCCGCTGCCCCCTAATATTCCAACCTTTCTGCCTTGTGAGAAGCAATTGACATTTTCATATTTTGGAATATGAAAAGAGATCAAGATGCTTCCTTTTTTTTTTTTTTTTTTAAGGGTGGGTGTTTCCTTCATGGACCAGTAATTATTTACTCGAGGCTTCTTTCTTCCTTCTCTCTTTCTTGTTTTTCTCCTTCTTTTTTTTTTTTTTCTCTGTCTCTTCCCTTTTTTTTTCTTTTTTTCTCCTTTTTTCTTATTTTTCTCCTTCTCTTTCTCTTTCTCTCTCCTTCTCCCTCTCTCTCTCTATCTTCTTATCTACTCTTTTTTCCTTTTCCTTTTCCTTTTAATAGTAATTTGCAGGTCTCTAGAGATTTATAGGAGATATATTTTGATATTTGTGTGTATGTGAGGAGGGGAAGGGATTTCAAAATAAAAAAAAGTGAGAAATGAAGCACAGTGAAAGAGGCATCAATAACAAGTCTCAAATATAGACAAAAGGATTTGTATTCTATTCATAAGGCTATTCAAAAACTATTTTAAAATTCACATTGCTGCATTTAAAAGATGGCTTTACCAGAAGTTCTTTGTGTGAGTGATAGAATTATCATATAGATGTAATTATCATACGACTATTTGCAGTGGAATTAATAGTGGTTCAGGATGAAGTAGTCTATAGCTGTAGTATTTTGTCAACGACTTTATTTCTTTGTTAATTTCACCTTTCAGTGGAGGGAGAAATATTACAGTAACTGGAACTGGATTTGACATCATCCAGAAGTTCTCACTGGTGGTCTATGCAGAGCATCCAGAAGCAGGAAAACAAAATTCCAAAAGGGTAATTTTCTTTTTTTCCTCCTTGACAAAGGCATCATGATAGACACACAAAATACAATCTGTTCCAAATAAAAGAGAAATACATTTAAGTTTCCCCACTTGACTTCACTGGGCTTGGAGGGGAATAAGGCTTGAACAGACCTGGCTCTATTTCTAACTACATAAAAGTCTGACTCCTTCCATCTATACTTACATTTACTAGTACCTTATAGCTTTCTGCTTAAAACTTGATCAGCATGAATAAGGATGGAAGCTTTCAATGGTAAACTGAATATATTTCAGAATTTGAAAGTGTTGTAACTTGTTTCCCCTCTCTCTCTTTCTCCTCCCCCTTCAATGTTTAGAGGTTTGCTTGAAGCAGGACTCAAGTACAGACAGTCCTGAGTAGTTGGTTTTGCACAGTCAGAGCCTTTTATTTTCTCACACCTCAAAGAGCAAAATCTTTCCCTTTTCTTTCCTGCAGTATGCTTCAGGCATATTGCAGTTACAGCATGTGCACGATTATGAGTTGTAAAATATAAAACAACCCCTTTTTGCACTCATGTTAAGAAGAACGACATTTCCAAAAGAGCTGAATTTCTCACTTTTCTAATGAAGGTCACAATTTAAAATAACAATTAAGAAGCTGGATGTGATCTTCCAGAAAGAACATGTTTTAAATTATGGACAATTTTAAAGGCTGGTTCTGGAATTTCTTTTGATCATATGTTTAACAAATGATGATCATTAAATGGAACTGGTAACATATCTATTTTTTATATGTATGTGCAAGTCAATGTTAATATATGCCAAAGCCTGGTGGATTTGGCTCCATTAACACTGTATTCCTTTAAGAAGAAAAATTGCATACATTTCATACTCCATAAGCTGCAACTTACAATTCTTCTGTATCCTGCTTACCTTAAACCTCAGAATAATCTCAAAGTCTATTTAGCATTCTTGACAGTGTTTATTCAACATTTTTCCCACCTCTCCTTATGTGTCCTAGCATCTCCCAAACATGTTAGCTTAATTCAGTGTTATGCACTGGGCATATTCTTGGTTAAGTCTAGCAGCTCCTATTTTAATCTTTTGTTTTACTCACATTTACTTAATCATGATGTCAGAAATGTGAGGGAGAAGGTTTCAGATTACATTTTCTTTCTCAAAAATAAAACTGAGGTGATGCTGTAAGAAATTTTAAAGATTCTTGCTAGTGTTGCTGGCTGCAATTGGCATTACTTGATTACTGAAGGACTTTCTGGGATTTGTGTTGTTCGGGAGAGGCTAGGGAAGGATATTAACAACGCTGTTAATTTGGGATGTTGATTAACAATTGGTAAATTTAATTCAGACGTTATACTTAGTACTTACATTGATTTCCATGAGGTATTTCATACTGACAGTAGAAAAGCATTCACCTGAGATCCTTAATGGTGCAGAAGACAGGCTTGATTAAAGCTCCCATGTTAACTTCTTAATCTTAGAGCAATTTAATGATGCCAGTGTGGACAAGAGCCAGAAAATGTGGAGTCAGATAAAAGCAGAGCTGTAGCCAAAGCCTGGAGGGGTAGAGCAGCTAGAGGACAATGAATCAATGTTTTTTTCCCATCAACAAATTGTTTTGTTTTCCTTTCAGAAAGTATCTCATATTGCCTTTGTTGTTTTTGCTGTATGGAAATGACATAGCTCACAGTGGTTTTATTTCTACAATCTAAAGTTATCAACAGTTATGTATAGGAATCAATCAAGCTCTAAAATATGCATATTCTTCATGTCTTATTTCTTACAGTTTGAGGGAAAACTTGTTACAAATCTCAGTGCAACCACAGTGGTTTTTTCTTCCCCACCAATCCTGGAAGATCCAGAAAACTATAATATAACCACTATTATTCTAATGGATCATCATCAACTGGTTGTAAAAAACGAGACCCACTCCTTTGTATATGTTGCAGACCCAACCTTTGAAAACTTCACAGATGGCATCAAAAAACAAGTCAACAAACTTATACATGCGAAGGTAAGCTTGTTAAGAGGTGACAAATGCCTGCTGTGGCCTTAACACTTGTACTGAATATTCTCCATGTTACTCAAAATTTCAGCCTGCAACGAATAGCTGTTTGGTACCAAACTCAAACTGCTTGCTAGAGACCCTGAGCCACCCCACATGAAGAGCACTACTGGGCTCCCTTTCCTCCTCCTCCTCTTTCTTTTGTGTTTCCTCATGATGCCCTCTGCTGCTGAGCCAGGAATTTGGAAATTTCTGCTCTCCACAATCCCCTTGGGGTTGGGGCTCTGGAATTGTTTTTTCTCCTTTCTTTCACTAAGAAGAAAAGGAGAAGAAATGACATAGTTTAATTGCCTCCCCCTCTGCTCTTCTGTGTGGCACCATGCGAATCGCATCTGCTCCAAATGATGCAACCAGAAGCTTGTAACTCGTGACTGCTTGTCCCCATGACTTTGTGATGATAACTTAGCCTTGTATGTTCTGTCTAGGGCAGTAACCTGAACAAAGCCATGACAATAGATGAGGCCCAGGCTTTTGTGGGAGATGAGCCTTGCAACATAAAAACCCTGACCGAGAAGGACTTATATTGTGAACCACCAGAAGTACAACCTCAACCCAAGAAAAGGCAGAAGAGAGATACTATCAATAACCTTCCTGAATTCATTGTATGTTACCTTTTCAGAGTAATGCACTGTTTAAGTGACACTGGTACAGTAGCTTCTTCGCTGAAATAATTTGCTCTTTAATGGTTACATTATTATGAAGAAACTTCTTGCACAGTTCATTCCTTTTGCAGAATCTGCCTGCTGTCTAGAAGACTTTACACGTAAAAAGCAGTCCCAAGCTGCTAATTGCCTTCTACCTTTGTTACCTGGAAATGTATGATTGCAGCTAGACAGGCTGGGGGGGTTTCTTGCTCTGTATTACAGAGTAAAATTGTTTCTTGAAACATAGTGCTAGTCACTTAAATTATCTGTATAAAATATACAGAAATGGTTCCTTTGTTTGGCAGATGGGGCTAGAAATTCACTGAGCTGCAAGGATTAGTAAGAAATTAAAGTACAGTAGAAAAACGAACCACTGTCCCTTTGTGCCTTTTGAGACAAATATCTGTGCTTGTCTGATCAGGTGAAGTTTGGCCTCCGAGAATGGATCCTCGGGAGGGTGGAATATGACACACGTGTCAGTGACATCCCACTGAATCTTATTTTGCCACTTGTACTTATTCCTATGATAGCAATCATCATCATCTCCATCATCTGTTATAGGTAAGAAATTCCTTTAACTAGGAACTTTTGCTATTCTGAGGCTTTAAAGGTGATGTCCAGTTATTGTATCTCTCTGTACTAAAGGAGAGTATCTCTGTAATTTTTTGTGCTGCAGAGCTAAGGAACACAGCTGCAGCTGGAAGTGAGTGTGGGCAACAGTTTATGTCTGTCTCATACACCAGATTCCTTGGTGTCAGGCAGCGCAGTCTGTCCCTTGTGCATAAGCACAAAATTTCCCAGTGCACAGTTGCAGACCGAGTTGCACACATATGTTCTTGAAGTTGCATCTGAAGCTCCTCTTGTGAAGGAGCTCACTAGTTCTGCATATATATCCTTGAGCATGTAAGCTGCTTCGGTCAGTACCATAAATCCAAACTGGATGGATTTCTCTAAGTGGTCATTTTGGTCTTTCCAGATGAGATAAGTGTTATCCACACACAGATCTCATGATTAATGGTGAAATTCACACTTCACAAAGGGACAGAACAATGTCTGCACTTCACTGAAGACCCACTTAGGCCGATTTTGCGGCTAGTGATACACAGGCCTTATACTGGTGATGTATTTCACTCTGGTGATGTATATCAGTATAGCTGAGGTAATGCCGAAGAATCTTATACAGCAGTGACCTTCTTTGGGACCCTCAACCCGCTCAGTCCAGTGCTGGCTACGCTCCCTTGATGCCTCCTAGCGAGGGTAGAGCCTGGGGCAAGCCATCTTTGTTCAGTGCATACAAATTACATTACTCTGCTAGCATATGCTGGCAGCCTTTCCTCTCCATTGCTTAGCGAGTTTTAAGTCATTGACTCATGTGTGTTTTAATGCAATAGACCCATGGTGGTGCCAGGTTGATTCACACTATAAGGATCTTTTGTCCACTGGTGGTCTTCTCCTCCTCCCTTTGCTCTCTGCAGCTGGTGTTTTAAAAGAAATCAAGCATAATAAATTGCCTTCCCGTGATTCCTTTTGCTTCCCAGTTAGAGTTATTGCAAACAATTTGCTTTTACAGTTTGTAAGTTTTCTAAATCTTATCTCTGTTTCACAAAGACGCAAGAGCCAACAAGCAGAACGAGAGTATGAAAAAATCAAGTCACAGCTGGAGGGCCTGGAGGAGAGTGTCCGAGATCGGTGCAAAAAGGAGTTCACAGGTATGACCGATGTTTGCGGGGCTTCGGGTCCCTCGAGGAGCCGTGAGATGGGCTGGAGCAACTGTGCTGTCTTGCTAAGCTGTCCTCTGGGAATAATTAGTACATCTGACTGCGTTTGATTACAGACACCAACATACAGCAGATATTTTGCTGACTCTTATATATGAAAACCATAAATAAAATAAAACAGGGAGGTGAAGGTTGTTAAAGGAAATGGACAATTTTAGTCCAAAGGGAGCACAGGAATTAGTCAGCGACTGGGAAGGAGAAGCTGGTCGAGAATGGGGTTATTTATAGCCACTGATAAGAGTGGCCATTGATACAGAGGAAAGAAGTTTTGTAGTAACTAACTTAGGCATTTATTATTTAGCATAATGACAGTATGTGCCAGGCAAGTACATTAAAAACTGTTTTCAGAGCTGCAAAGTGTGTTTGCAGCAATCAGCATACAAAGGGATAATTTGGCAAGCTTGCAGGAAAGAAATAGCATGTTGCCCTATTTATCAGGAAAACCTTAGGCTTGATTTGAGGAGCTAGCTAATTGTTCTGTGTAAACACAGAGG
The DNA here is from genome assembly GCA_003342815.1 of Eudromia elegans. Classification (NCBI taxonomy): domain Eukaryota; kingdom Metazoa; phylum Chordata; class Aves; order Tinamiformes; family Tinamidae; genus Eudromia; species Eudromia elegans. Next base: position 14,075,213 of record PTEX01000001.1, on the reverse strand, counting down.
CTTCAACCCAGGGAAGGCAGTGGGAGGCATGAAGGCTCAGCACTTCTACAGCGTTGCTTAAATTAGGCATCTGAGTTTGCAAATACTGGCCTAAATGATTACCATGAGATGTCACCTCATTATCTGAGGCATACTTGCTGTTGGGTCATGCTAAAATAATCCTTATTAAAAAAAATAGACGTTTTATATTTAAAAAGAAATAGAATATTTCATATTGGCAGGAACTAAAAGTAGGACTGAATTAAACACCGACCTGACGTCAGATTTTGAAATCAATTTTTGGAGCTCTGGGTTTCATAAGCTTTCTGCCATGCTGAAAGCCTCCCCAAGTCTTGTTTTCCTGGAATTTCTGCCATTTGGGAGGGAATGTTCATTTCTTATATCAGCTTTCTGGACAGAACCCAGAAGCAAACCTCTGAATCAAAAGCTGTTCCTAGGAGAGCTGCATTTCCAGCTGCTTTCTGCAACATGATAGGATGAATCAAGGATAGCTGCCCTCTTACCGCCTCCTCATGCAACCTCTTCACACGTGTTTCCAAACTGCAGAGGTGCCCTTCTCCTGCTGTTACTCCCAGTGAGGACCTGCAGAATCCTGCAGCAGCTTCACTGCTCGTGGGATTGAGGCTTCCTCTCTGTGTCTGCTTCACCCAGCACGGGGTTGCAGAAAGCAGAGCGCACGGGCAGGCCAGTTCCTAAACTGCTTCCTTCTGGGAAACCCCCAAATCAGAACACGTTCTGCATCCATACTGTAATATTGTGATGACAAGAGCATGGCATGCAGTTAGAACCAATGATAGCAAAGGAAATAGAGGTCAGGCAGGAAGTGCAAACACCACAGAGCTGGAAACTACAAGATACTTTCTCCCTTAGGTTTGCTGAATGCTATAAGATGGGCAGTGAAGAAGAGGTGAAAGAATAAATCACATCAACAGGAGAAATTGTGGAGGCAATAGGTCATTAGATTAATTAACCTGGTATTCGAGTCAATTAGTAGTACTCAGTAATTGGAAAGCCCTCAGCTAAAATAACTGCTCCAAAAGGTGATTCCCTAACTGTTGTCCCTGTCAAGAACTTGAAAGCTTTTGGGTCCCACAGAAGTGTTTTCATCAGTTTGGGGGACTGTTTAACCTTATTCCTTCTTGCTAGCCCCTTTTCTTCCAATTACATGACCATGCTTTAAACTTTAAGCTGTTCTTAGCATTGTACTTTTTTTCCCTTGGGTTACTTTCTAAAAAGAGGGAATAGAATGTACATAGAAGAAAAAAAAAAAAGAACTCCACCACGTCATCCACTGAGGTCCTATAGAAAAGAATTTGTGCTAAAGAAGGTATGCTGATGTCAGCACAGGGCTTGCTGTGGTGACAGCTGACAGGTTAATTGGTAAAAATGGCAAGGAAAAATATGGGATGAAAAGCAGTTTTCAGTGTTTGGTTCCTTCTCCTACCCAAAGATATTGTGCTGCCTAAAAAAAGATGTAATATAAAAGATAAATGAACTCTTAAACTATGTTGCGTGTTCTAGATCTAATGATAGAGATGGAAGATCAGACCAATGATGTAAATGAAGCTGGAATTCCAGTCCTGGACTACAAAACGTACACGGACAGAGTGTTCTTCCTGCCCTCCAAAGACGGAGAGAAAGACGTGATGATAACCGGGAAGCTGGATATTCCGGAGGCCAGGCGGCAGACTGTGGAGCAGGCTCTGAACCAGTTCTCCAATCTTCTCAATAGCAAATCGTTTCTCATTAATGTGAGTATAGAGGTGGGCTCACCTTGGCTCGAGCTGTGTGTACGTGTGTGTGCAGACTCTCCAGTACGTTTGCAAAGCTGAAGCAGAATTGCCAGAAATAGGTGATATTTCCAAGGTTCTGGTTGCACAGAAACTAATGCCAGAGCTGTGGCATCACTGCCAGAGTTTCCCTGGGGGGAGCACGATCATATTTGTGTAGAGTTACCCAGATCATAGTACAGATTAAGTTAACGTTATAGTGGCAGTGGGGAAACAGGCGTTATCTATTCCAGCATAAAAACTGCAGTTACCCGATTGCTTCATCCTCAGTCTTTCAGGGAATTTAATCAGTGAAGTGATAGATTCGGTTCTGGTTGGGCTGCGTGTCCTGGTCCCAGCAGTTACCTACTGGAAGTCATAAGCTGGATTGCTGTCTCGCCGGGCGAGAGGCGCAGACTCCGCAGCCAGGAACAAGTGGCCTATTCATCAAGATTGATGAGTGCTCAGCTGCTCTGAAACGATTTCTAATTGCTCACTCTCAAAAACTGAGCTGATTGTCAGATACCTAAATATAGATTTGGGCTTCTAAGTTTCTTTTTTAAATGAGCCTGCAGAGCTGAGCTAGTTAATAGCAGCATTACAGTGTATGGCAGAAGAGAGTGCATTCCCAGGTGTACCTACTTAGATTAGTGTCTTCTGTAATTTGACGTGAAAGAATTGGGAACTTGGGGAAGAGGGGAGTTGATTTTGCTTTTTAAAAAATTGCACAGAGCACCCTTTTTGCTTTTAATTAAAACATCCTTTTTATAATGCTTCAGCTGGAACATATATTGCTTGGGTTAATTCAGCAGGACTGTGGGAGGAAATTTAAGGAAATTATTTAAGGAAATAATTTAAGGAAATTATAGGTAACACTTATTTGTAAGTAGATTCTTCAAACTTCTGAAAAGCCTTCCATTCTGTGCATAGGAGATTAACATTAAAAGAATATTGCTCATCTCTTTAGTGCAGACGAGATTTGAGATATTCTAGAAACCTGTTCTCTGACACAGTTGTGAATTTGTTTCCTCTTTCAGTTTATTCACACGCTGGAAAACCAAAGGGAGTTCTCTGCTCGAGCTAAAGTTTATTTTGCATCTTTGCTCACCGTTGCTTTACATGGAAAGCTAGAATATTATACTGACATCATGAGGACACTGTTCTTGGAACTAATGGAGCAGTATGTTGTGGCCAAAAACCCAAAGCTGATGCTAAGAAGGTTTGAATGATTTCATGTTTTCCATATTCCTTTATTTTTCTGTAGCTGTATTTCAGTAGCAAAGTAGTCACCTTGCAAATAGGCTGTATTTTAATACTAACTCTCTGTAGAAGTCAGAAATACCCTGTGCCTAAATGTATTAGAAAAACAAAATCACCAAGAATATCTGTGGAAGGAAAAACTGTTGGCGGCAGAATACCCAAATGCTGTAGTGTCACCTCTGTGTCAGTATTATTGAATCATCTACCTTACTTCAAAATACAATACTGAATATTTGATTTATTTCTTTAAATCCAATTTTATTCCAAATTATCTAGCATTTGTACCTCATGTCATCCCCGTAATGAGCATATCTAATCAGTTCTCATTGTGTAGTCAGCAAGAGCTTCCTCTAATGTTTTTTAACATTATGTTGTCCCAAATGCGTTGAAAAAAGGCCCTGCTCTGCATACAGGGTTGTGCTTGGGTAATCTGCTGTTTTTCCCCCCAGTAACTGCACAACTGGGTTCATTTTTTTATCTCTTGCTCTTACAGTAGAGTCACAATTGCAGATTTGGCATACGGGCTGTGTGCTTTGCAGTAATGAGCTGAAGGTACCCGGCAGTGATGAGCAATGCAAAGCACTTATCCTAAAGCAAGTGTGCGCTCTCAAAACTCTATAGGGAAATCACTGCATTAGGAGAGAGCATGTGGTTAAGCATGTAACAATATTATATTTCACACAATGTTTTTCTTTAAAACTTTATCATTATATATTCTTAACATACTTGGGACTGTATTTTCTAGATCTGAAACTGTTGTCGAGAGGATGTTGTCTAACTGGATGTCTATTTGTTTATATCAGTACCTCAAGGTAAGAGCTGAAGTCTGTTGCCTATGTGCGTTGTTTTTTTTTTTTTTTTTAATCCAATAATACTTAAACATATTCCATTGAGTCTATCTTCTGTTTCTATTTTGTTTTCCTGAAACAGGACAATGCTGGGGAGCCTCTTTATAAATTGTTCAAGGCCATCAAACACCAGGTGGAAAAAGGCCCAGTAGATGCTGTCCTGAAGAAAGCCAAGTATACGCTGAATGACACCGGCTTACTGGGAGATGATGTAGAGTACACACAGTTGGTAAGCAGAGCATGGTTAATATACTGTAAAATCATTTCTTCCATAAAATTAAAATGTACAGTGTTAGGTCAGTATATTCTTTTATGGACCATTGTGAATTGTATAGAATTAATCCTGGTAATGAGAAGTACATAGTCTGACCAGAAGTCATTCTCCAGACAGGAAAACTTTGCCTCTTGAATTCTTCCCATTTACTATTTGAAAATTCCCATTATTCTAATAACTAAGATCTCTCTTCCCATTTTCAAACTAAATTCATTCATAATTGATTTTTGCTACGTTTTAGCACTGACATTATCCTGGGAGTTCAGGTTGTCTTTCTCTCTTGTGGTTTCTGCTTGTCAGAATACTAAGTTTCATTTTGGAGATCATTTTACTAACCTATCAAGATGAGCTGCTTTGGAGTTCTCCAAATATCCTATGAGCCTCTCTGCAGCTCTTCAGGTGTGAGCCAACCTCTCCTGAACATAGAAAACCCAAGTCATTCAAAGGGATGTGATCTAGGGAGCCTACATTCCCTACGCTGACCAGCAGCCTCTATAGGCAGGAGTTTTCCATGTTTGGAGACACATGGAAGACACCCCAGCTGGGAGGAGATGAGAGCTCCTGCCCAGAGAATATGCTGTCAGAGCTCCACCACCCTCTGAGCTCCAAGTCCATGGCCCAGTTCTGTGCTATTACAAATTCCACTTTGGCTTAGTTCTGTTCAGTGTCACAAATTTACACCAGTTTTCCAAGAAGGCTTCAGTTCACCGTGTTCACTGTGTTTCTACAAATGAACACAGCCCACTTTTTAACTGTCTAGGAAGGAATGTATTAGTTTAAATTCCAGTTTTGCTCTTTTTAACAGTCTTACTACACTTTTTTCAGGATATAGTGTAATAAATATGCAAGATGCACAGGCTGTCCTTGAAAGATCAACATAGGATTTTTTTTCTTATTGACTTGAAACAGACTCTGATGTGGTTTCTCTTTTATTGACATGTTTGTAGCTATTTGTGGTTGTTTCCAGATGAGGAAGATAGACTTGCATACCTGCAGTGTGCAGACAAACTTAATAAAAAGCTTTATAAAATCCTAGTAAAATCACCATTTTGTTTATCCTGAAAGGATGTTGATGGAAGGTCTAATGTAAAGAGGTTGCTATAGGACTTTAACTCACAGAATCACTAGGAAATGCCCTAGAGTGCATAGAGGAAAAACATATCCTGGACAAGAAAATGTATTTTAGTTTGATTGATATTTTGATGAGTAGTAGAGTTTTCCTCTTCGTATCTGAGCTGAAGGTACTGCCCATGATACTACTCTGATTGGCAACCCTATTTATATTTTCTCTTGTGTGTAGTGAACAAAATTTATTTGCATCCTACACATGTGAGTGTTAGTGTCAGTAGTTCTTTTTTCAGGCTGTTTATTTCCACAAGAAAACATGATGCCTGCAATTAAGCCAGATAATTAAATATGAAAGCAGAAGATTTGTGTATGCAATCAGATGTGGTCTGAACAAGCTTACTGCTTAGATGTTACATTGTAAACATTGGAGATACTTGGTCCAAATCTACTTATTTGACAGAAAACAAAGCTTCTGTGTGTGTATGTTTTAGATCATCATGATAGTGATAATGGTGAGTTGTGTATATGATGAAAGATTATGGAGTGGGTTAGTATTGTTTTTAATTATTGGGATCTTTAATGTGATAATGACAATGTCATGGTAACTGCGACACTGTGTGACTTTAGTAAAGGAGGAGCATTTATGGCACTAAGGTGGGTTAATGCATGTGTTAATTATTTCTTCTGCCTGAAACTGAGATGGGGTACTGAGAAAATACAGTATAGACACAGTACAGAGTAGTTATCTGCTCTTTAATTGTTCTTATTCAAAAGATGAGTCTGTTTTGCATCACTGGTTACACTGACATGCTGCATACTGAACCGGCAGCAAAATCATGTCTAATTACCATAAAGCTAATAGGAAAAGGAAGGTGAAAACTCATGATTAGTTAGAGAGTTCTGTCAAGGGACAGTGCAATCATGTTTAATTTGACTGCCATATGGCAGGGTTTCTTAACTGTTTAAAAATACCAACCAGGCAAGCTTATTTCTGATAGATTTAGGGATTATGACTGACAAGACCGTACCTGACTGGTGGAGTCCTCACCACTGGGCAACCGGGGGGCAAATGCGACGTCTTCCTCCAAAAGAATCCTGACTAGCAAAAGACCCAAAAGGAAAACTCAAAGCTGGTTTACTGCACTGGCTAATGAAAGAAAGATATTTTGCATTAACAGCTCTCATCGGGGGGTTCTTCCATGAAGATTCACTTACCTGGCCATCATCTTCTCATTTGCTTTTTCCTCTTTCAAAATTGTCACTTATATAATGGAACTGCTTTAATAAAATCACAGTAGATTTAGCAAATTACAGGCTTTCAAGAGATTCTCTTTAACATAAATAAAACATGTCAATACTAGCAGAAAACAGTAAATTTTAGAACTAGAATATACTATTTACATGTGCTTTCTGAAGCTCTTAGAGTAATTGTGATAACAGTAAAGTGTAAATTAAATCTTTGAAAACCAAAGATGCTATGCATGACTTTTTATATATTTATATGTATGTATCTACGCATGTGTTATTTTTTTGTTTTTGTATATATATATATATAAAAAATGTAAAAAATGAATAGCTCATCACTGAAGATCAAGGGATAAGAGTTGAACAAGTCACTATGTGTCAATTCCCATGTTAAATGACCGCATGTACAATCTTTAGTCTGCTCGACTTGTGAAATAAAACCATAAAGATTTGTGTGGGTAGCCATACCATGCCAGTAGAATCATGAAGATATATAGCATAAGGGAATATGCAAGCTGCTAGCTGCACTCTATTACGAGTTGAGTGGAGTGCAGCTCTGATGCTGATGGGTACCTCATTACACTGAGGCACTGATTTCTTGTGCTTGTCTATGTCCCAGGTTATCAGGATGTATAAGAAGATGTAATTTGTCAGTGGTCCAGCTCCTTTGTTCTTGTGCCTTCCTCTGTTCAAAAATATTAAAAAATTACTATTTTCTGAAATATATAGCATATTAGGCACAAGAAAATGTATTTTACATCATTTCTATTTTGTCATAATGGCAGGAATGAGCTGAAATGTATCTTAATAACTGTGCATATTCTTTCCTCTACAGACGGTAAATGTGTATGTACAGGATGGAGGAATTGACTCCGTGCCAGTGAAAGTGCTGAACTGTGATACTATATCTCAAGTAAAGGAAAAGATAATAGACCAAGTCTATCGAAGCCAGTCATGTTCACAGTGGCCAAAAGCAGACAGTGTAGTTCTTGGTAAGTAGCTGCTTGTGCTACTGTATTGAGCAGGTGAAATGTGTTTTATGGTTTTCTTTCATAAAAATTTTCCCTAACAGAAAATTATTGTAAAAGAAGAAGAGTACATTTTAAATGCTGAATTCATGTTCAGCTAAATGCAGAAGCATTGCACTCTGCAACATGCTTAATATGCATTAAAAAGGAATATTTTGTTATAGAGTTCTTTTTCATGATTCTAAAAGTTTTGGTCTGCTGTCATTAGTGTGCAATGGGCATATTAATGACTGATCTGTATTCCTGGCTGACAGAGTGAGTATCTCAAGTCCTAATTAATGTGATAATGATGGCATGGACAATTAATTGATGGAGAAATAATGATGCAATTTTAGAAATTGATACTGATTTTGACTTGCTCATGATGGCTATTCAAAGAAAAAAAAAAAGCCCAAAGAAGCTGCAATTTCAGGAGCTGATGAGCTACTCAGACTCTGAAAATCATTTTTCTTGAAGAGTTTCAAAATTGCTGTTCTGAAAATGTTGATGTGAATGTTAAAAGGTTATCCACCTCATACTGAGAGTTCTAATTAAGTAGTTTTGATGATATTTTTGTTGCTGCCTCAGTCTGAAAGTAGAAGATGCAATTCTTGTTTTTCAGAAAGCCATAGTAAGCTAACTAAAAATGCCTGTTCTATTCCATAGAAAGTCAGTGCTACTCCTCTATTTTGGGCTTACAGCACTTTTTGTAATATTGTGTTTTTTTCAAGGGAATTTAGCTGTCTGTGGAAAACAATCAGAAGACATATGTATGTTTTGAAAAAGTGTAAACTTTTGCAAACTGTGCAAATGTCTATAGTAAAGACCAAACTGGAAGGCATGGCGTATTGTGGCATGTCCCATATTATTGGTGTAGTTATTTTTGCACATGATTAAAAAATGCTTTTTCTTCTTTAAATTGCTCTGTAGAGTGGCGTCCAGGTTCTACTGCGCAGATCCTCTCCGACTTGGATTTAACATCACAGAAAGATGGCAGATGGAAACGTATCAACACACTAATGCATTATAATGTAAGGAGGTGTTTCAGAACAGTTGTTCACATCTGTTAACTGTTGTCTAGTAATAAACAGAATCTTAATTTGTTTGTAGAGAAGCTTCTGCTGTGCTACATGAGGAATCGCAAAAAACTGTCTCCGGGTCTAGGCACTAAAACACTAAAAACTTGTGAGCATGAAAGGCTAGGTCTAGACTTATTGCCTAAACTTCTCACCAAGAGCATGCCACCTAAATGCCAGTGCTTTGGTTTCCTCAGTGTTGCTGAGTCCAAATACAAAATCATTTGGTAAAAGCCCTCTGTGCTTTTGCCAGATCTTGTACTCCTCTTGTCTTTTCTCTCTATCACGTCCTACCCCTGAGATTTATCTTTGTCCCTACTATGTTGCTAGATAGATTTTGAGTTGATATGGTCTGTTCAACGACACCATCAGGAGAACAGATGTAGATATCTTGTACTGTCTGTTTTAGGTTTCATATGCTCACCACCAAACACTGGCAGTCCACTCATCTTTCTTTTTTATGTTATTTATCCCTTTCATGGAATAACTGTTCCATTTAGGAAAGTAAGATGTCACTCCCTGAGCAAACAGGTCTCATGATAAAATCCATTTTTGTACAAAGGGCCCACACACAGGCATAATGAACCACTGAAGTCTTGCATGTGTTTCCAGTATTTTCAGTTATCTCAGAGGAAGTTATAAATGGACAGAGGACTGTTATAAATGAAGGAGGAGGGAGTTTATTCTGAATTACAGGCACAGTCACTCAAGAATCCTTTGAAGGGCAAAATTTATTGTAAGTTCTGATTCCCCTCAAAAGATTAGAGGAACTGCAATTCAGATGTTAACAACGAGGTTCAGTCCCACTACCTTATTAGGAATAACGACCTTGTGTTTGTGTTTTCAAAGGTCCGAGATGGTGCCACACTCATCTTGTCAAAAATGGGAATTTCCCAGCAGCCAGAGGATAATCAGCAAGATGTTCCAGGAGAAAGTACGTATCACATGGCTTCCCTGCCTTCCAAAAGACTAGAAGTCAAAACCCACACAGTGATGGTGATACTATTGTCTTGATCTTGTTTATGAAGAGTCTCAATGAAGCTGGATATTCCCCACCAAGCAATATAATGCTTACTTGTCTTGTGTCACCCACTGTACCCTTTTTTCTTCTTCTCAGTTATAAAAGCCTAAAATAATAGGCCTTTCACCATGATCAGTATGAGTCAATATCTCAACTTAATAGAAATTGCTCTTAGCAAACATTTTCCTGGCATTTTGTCTCTTAATCCCATTATATCCACTTACCCCATGTCAGCTCTTTCCATTGCACACCAACTGTGCTATTCCTCTTCATCCTTGTGTGTTCCAAGCTTGAGATGCTTGTGGGCTGCCTGGACAGGCTCTGTGTTCTGTCTCGTTGCTCAAAAGGCAGGCTTCATCTTTCAGGAGCTTTACCTGTTTTTCTCTTTATTTCTGCCCTTTCTTAACCTCCTCTCAAATTATTTCCATTAAATTTGGAGAATTTAAAGCAGCATTCTAGATGGATCCGTGCTAGATGCCTGTTTCCACACTGCATTATATTAGCAATCTGGTGAAGGGCAGTACATTTTTTATTCCATTTCTTGTAGCTAGACAACCTTGCATACTCATCTCTCTGCGTTCATATTTGCCTTCTCTTTGAGTGCATGGCAAATGCTTTTTGCTCAGCTATATTAGCTTGATTTTCCAAGCTTGGAACATTGGTTTTGGTCATTCCATTCACATAATGTCTTTAGATTCAATGTTTTCCCCAATTCCTTTGTCCTTTTTGAAGTTTGCTTCAAAAGTTTGAAGTTTGCTTCGGCACTGTGAGATAGGGTCAGGAATTTCATGAGCATATTTGCTTTCTTTCGTGTTACTAATGCAGCTATTACATAAAGTTAATTCCAATACTCCCTACAGCAGTATTACTGCAGCAGGATAGACTTCTTCTCAACTCAGAATAAGGCTGGTTAGCTTGTGAACAGTCTTCTAAAGCTGTTAATTCCATATGTCAATAGTCTGTCTAGACCAGCTTCTAAATCTCAAAGCCATTTGAGATACAGCATCCATTCCAGCCTACAATGCAGTCACATTTTTATAGAAACAGTTTACTTGTAAATTTTTATTCTTTGTCATATTCTTTTCATTTAGATTTTAGATGTTCAGTTTCTCTTTTCTATCCTTTATAATTTACATGAATTAGAACTTAGATTTATGGGATGATAATTGTTAAGATCATTCTTCCTTCCTTGAAGTCATTTGATACACTTCTCTGTCTTACATTGATTGCAAAAGCCATTGTTCCACCTAATAGTTTAATTTCTTTAAACAGATTTACTGATCTTAGATTTAATAAGGTTTCAAGGGCTGGACAGTCAAACAGATTGGAAATAATAAAACAACAATGTGCATTTTTCAAGGCTGTGGCTCTCAGCTGATAGCTCTGGTGTATATTGGTTTTTAACAAAAGTGTGCAGACTTCTACTCAGTAGTGTCAAGAGTTGGCTGGGATATCAGTGCAGGCAGCACCACTGGTGGTTCAGTGCTTACCCTCTGCTCTGGGGTGGTGTCTGTAGAGACTTTTTTCCTGGGTCTTTGGAGGTTCTTCTAATGGTCTCAGTGGCAGCTTTGCAGCCCTCCCTTCACGTCTTTGCCGGAGCCATCTACCATAGGAAGAAAAGCTGTGGCTACTCCTCTGTCACGGCAGTTGCCAACCCAGCATTTTAACTTAAAAGCCATTCTGTTTAATACAGAGGGCAGTGAAGGGCAGCAGGACAAAGGTGATTTCTAGTCCCCATTCGATTTAGCTGTGCTGATTGCTGAGATGCCTGCTGAGGTGGTGATCATCTCCCTCCCAAGGGCGGGAGCAGGTTGACACGTAGAGCCTGGTGTTGTCCTTCGCTTGCTTTCTTTTAACACAGGTGGATATTAAGTGTCCAGTTCTGGCTTCCCAGTTGTCCAATCTTCCCTGCTTTGCTCTCTGTAGACAACTAGACCTTGGGAGGTCTGGATTTTTGTGGGTTTTTGGGGGGGTTATTTTTTTTTAATTCTCTATGATTCTATCTTTGATGTCAGTTCATTGTGAAGAACCTCACTTATTGTACCTGGTCAGCGCTCCAAGATGAACACTTTAGTCATACACATGACATACTAACCTGTAAAGGAAAAGCAGACCTGTGGGGCCAGTGCTCACAAGTGGTCATGAGTACTGTGATATATGAGAGAAAAAAAAACTATAGAGATAGTTCAGATCCCAAAGCATGAAGAGAAGATGACTTCCACCTCATTTTCCCTCCTTACCCTCTCTTGAACTGTGACAATGTACAAATTTGGGAAGACAGTATTTCATGCCATGCTAGCACATTTTCATTAGTGCCTCGGGGTCCTCAGAGCTATCTGGTGCCAGCTTGTTCTTTTGGAAAGCTATAAAATGTTACAAAGTTAGGGCAGAGCAACAGCCCACAGTGACAGTGATTTGTGAGATGCTACGCTGTGCAAAAAGCAGAGGGAAAGATCAGAGACTTTGCCTCCCACACATATGCATTTAGATGACAGTCAGGGATTCACAGGGTTGGAATAAATAGAATATCCTATCCCTGCTCTTTGAATAAGACTTGTGACAAAGTGGGGTTTTTTTTTTTTATCCAGAGTCTCTCATTAACTTGCACCTTTTGCATTGAGAATTGTCAGCTGAAGCCATTGACTGTCTGCCAAAGTACTAGGCTTTGCACAGAACAAAAATGTAAAAGCGTGTTCAGAGATGCTGCTCTAAAACCTGGCATTGCTTCCATGCTGGTTTTGAATCGCTGCTTCTAACAGGAGGACACTATAGGCAGGAGACTGCAACAAATCAAATCCAGAATCTTTTGCCTCTGGAAATAAAAAATACAATTACTGATTAGGATCCAGATGGAGAATGGTTTCAACCATTTTTTACTAGTATTTCTATGCAGAACTGTAAGCCAAAACTACTCTCTGTTGATGACTTTTTTTTAGTTGTTATTGTCGTTGTTGTAAATAGCTGTTGTTACGGTTTAGAGCAGCCAGAAGGTTACAGATCAGAAATACTGGTTCAAGATCTGTGCAGGGCAGTCCTACCTTCATCTACATAGACAAGTGTGTTCAGCAGGGAGCAGGAACCAGGAAGGAAACTCATTTGCTCCAGGGCATGCAGAAGAGCCCACGTGGCCCATCCCTGTCTCAGTTTCTTCCACCGTGTTTATAGCTGGATTCCGCCGTGCTAATTAGTGAGCACAGCCATGGTTAACACCGCTGCAGTGATCTGTTAGATCAACCACAAGGTTCCCAAAGGGCCGGGAAGGGGAGGGCTGGAAGGAAAGTTGTCTGACCCGGTGAGCGCGGCCTTCTCCCTGCCTGCAGCCTGGTGCATAATGTGACTGCCAAAATATTGGTATTCGCTCCTTCACTTCTTCACTTCACCGTTTTCCACTGGGGAAAATGTTGTCTCACAGCAATATTACCTCCTCTTAGCAACCGTAGTGATAATGCATTGTGTTGCCCCATGTTCTGATTTTCTCTTCCTCTTTCTTGAAGTTATTCTGAGCAGTGAAATAGGATCTTTATATTACAAAAGTTTGTTGGTTGAGTTTTTCCTTTTAAGCCCTATTTTTCTGTGCAATAAATACTATTGCACTAGTAGCCAATTCTGTGCTTGCTAATTGAGCAGGGGCCAAATTAAGCTATGTGTGAGGACAAGCAATCTGCATGGAATCCACTTGGCTCCGTCTCTTTACTGCAAAGCTAAATTTGGTCTTACCATCGGGAGGGCACAGAGAGGATAAATTCCTTGGAATCAGAGGAGGAAGCAGAAGTGTACCAAGCAGCTTGCATGAGGCTGAACAATAGCTTCCACTGTAATTGCATTCCCTTGCAGTCATCCATTTGTTTACAGAAGTAAACAACAGGCATTGCAGAAGAAATTCAAAAATTCAGGCCCGTCGGTAGTTTTTCCTGCTCAGGAGAATGATTGCTGTGAATGGTATTGATTGGGAAATCGTAGCTGCTTCAAAATAAAATGATAACTTTTATTTCTACCTCGCTTCAGTGGCATTGAGCTTCCTGGTCAAGCTAAGGACTGTCCAATGACAACGTGATTAAGTGTGGCAAATCTGGGGGGAGTCAGAAAACAGCAAAGGCACCAGAAGGCTGCAAAGCTCACGCTTTTCCTGGGAATGTGTAAAATGGATTCAAGCAGACGTGCTGGCTTCTGTAGATGACATAAAAATGTTATTTTCCCCTACAATGTAAAATATTGATCACATATGCTATCTGATAAATTTAGTGTAGCATTTGAGGAATGTAGTTTTCAGATCTCTTGGTTTTTGCTTGTTCTTTCTTTAAATCCTTAAAGTGGTATTAATGTACCAACTTGGCACAATCCTTAAAACGAGTGGTGCTATTCCAGGAGAAGTTGTTGAATCATTTGAAGGTGAAGCATTTTAAATTATTAACATTTTTTTTAAATTGCAAGTTATTTTTTTCCCAGCAAAAAAAATCACAATTCAGCCCCATTACACAAATTACCTTACATTACAGTTATGTTTTATGCTTTAATATAACTACATGTGTATAATGTAATCACAGCTGCCGTGGAAAATACCTGTTTGGAATTGCAAGAATCTTTCAAATTTTGGGGCCATAATAGTTCATTAACTGAGTTTGTGACACAGACCTTTTTTAAAGGTTAATGGTAAGTTATAACAATCATGTATTTTTGAATTTTTTGAAACAAAAGATACTCAAACACAAAGATTTTATCTGAGCATTCACCCATTATTGAATTAAATGTAGATACCTGTGCTGATAAAGGCAGGTTTGAACTGAGATGTGATACTTTGAACTTACATTTTTTTACCCTCAATGCTAAGTTTGGGTGATGACCCTGAGAACAAAGGTCAAAACTGTAAATTCTTAAGTCGTCACTGCCAAGGTCACCTGAGCCTGTGTGACCATATCTTGCATGGCACCTGCAGTGAGCTACCAGTGTTCGGTCTACGCTGGCTGTGAGGTGACAACTGGCTGAGTTTCTCTAACCTCATCTGAGCTCTAGGAACTTACAGGACATAGAGTATTTCAGTGCGGGGACCTCAGAAATACGTGCCCAGGGCTTGCGTAGCCTAACAGGAGTTTCCTTGTCGTGCACATCTTCCCTCTGTCTTTGCTGTTGGCTGTGTGTCTCCCTTCAGCTACCTCTTCAGCTTATATCCCACAGCAGATTGAGTACTTGAGCTGTGTGTGTTAGATGGCATTGGAGTCACTTGGCTCCTTTTGGCCTGATGAAGTGACAAGGGGAAGAGAAGGTGGATATAGCGTGTACTCGTGCACGTGCTTGTTCTAGCATTGCTGTTTGGACGAGGAAGTTCTTGGTGACGTTTGCAATGGCTCTTCCTAGGACATGCCCTTCTGGAAGACGAGAACAAGGTCTGGCACCTCGTGCGGCCCGTGGATGAGATCGATGAAGGCAAATCGAAGCGGGGCAGCGTGAAGGAGAAGGAGAGGACCAAAGCCATCACCGAGATCTACCTGACAAGGCTTCTGTCTGTGAAGGTAGGGCTTCACCACCCCTGCACACCCAAGAACATCCCTGGGGAGCACATAAAGTGTATTTCCCAATGAAAGTTGAGAACCATAGTTCTGCACTAGTCAAATGAGGGTTTTTCTTGCAGTATGAAGCTAGATACTGTCCTCTCTGTCTTCTGTGCCACCTGTTTAGATAAAATTCCTTATTTTATTTTGAATCAAATCCTGTATATGCTGCTGCAGAGCTTTATATTTTGCTGTTTGTGTTTGTGGTTGATGCTGCAGTGCAATCTAGAAAAAAATAATAAAAATAATTTCATATGCTAGCAGAACATTTTAGAAAAGTTTTAGTGCTTTTACAGCAAGAAGTATTACAGCCAAAATAATTTTACTAAGTAGTCTTTCTTGCGGAAAGAATAATTTTGATGTTTCTCAGAATAACGTGTTTACTGACCCAAGAGCCAGGACCCAGTGACTCTTCCAGGGAATGATGAAGGTGGTTCAGCTCCAGCTAAGGCCATTTGACCAAGTGTGGAAGTGTTTGTGAAGGAAAGTTTGTGTATGGAGGACATTGACTCAGGACAAAGGGCCACCAAGGTGCTGGTAGCCCTCTCCCATTAACATTTTCACTGCAGCCATCCCATTTCTGAGCCTAGGGTTGCAGATTATGGCCAGTTTGGAGCTTCGTTAGCCCATGTGGAGCTGCCGGGGCTGGCGGCAGGGAGAAGTGGCCGCCCTTTGAGTGCACTTTCCTCTGGGCCTCAGCGGAGTCCATGGACTTGGGCCAGGTTCAGTGTCTGGTGAGACACAATCTGAACAAAAAAATGAAATGTTCACTGTTACTTATGCCTCTCATTTTGTTTCAAAATATTGCTGTAATAGGACATGATGCTCTGGAGTCAGAGAAACTGAAAGTGGAAGCCTCAGAATAAGCAGAACGTTGCCCACAGTTACTTCATGTGTGCACGACCTTGAGCTGTGTACATATTGTAACTTGCAGCCAGTTCTTGCTTCTTCTACCTGTCAAGCACGGAGCACAAAGCCTTTCTGTGTTAACCATATAACAGGCAATGAAGTCACAACCTTTCACATTAGAGCATAAAACTGCTCTCTGGAAGGTCTTTACTGTTTGGCTCTTGGCAAGGTCACTGCATTGAGAAATTACCTGTTTTTGTCACCATGCTCCCTTAGTTTGCAGAACGGTGGCCTTCAGTGACTGTACCTGGAATAGAGGCTGATAGTGTAAATGGGGAAAAAAAACGTCTAGGATGGCACTGAAATCAGCAAATGTGAGAAACTGTTTCTAATTCACTTTCAGGGGACACTTCAGCAGTTTGTAGATAACTTTTTTCATAGCGTGCTCAACTCGAATCATGTGGTGCCACCAGCTGTGAAGTACTTCTTCGACTTTCTTGATGAGCAAGCAGAAAAACATGACATCAAGGATGAAGATACCATCCACATCTGGAAAACAAATAGGTGCAGTATGAACAGAAAAATATCTGTTTTGCATAAAGAATAATGTTTAATTCGTGCTCCAGAGGAACATTCTAACCACAGATCAAAGTGACACATAAGTGTCATTCATAATTCTCAGTATAATTTTGATTGATGTAATATATTTCTGTTGATCAAAAGGGTTCCCTGTATGTCTAAAAACTGCAAAAATGAAACCAGGTTACAGTGGGGTGTTTTGGGGCAGATTTCTCTCATTTTTATTACCTTTTGTCTTTGCTCCGTGCCCCTGCAACTGAGGATTCCCTTCTGTGCTACCCCTCATAAGAAGACCCCTCAGAAGAGCAAGATGTAAATGGGATTAGATTTATGTGTCAAAGCACAAAATCTAATAAAATGTTAGTAAGAGTGTTTCTCTAACCACACATGTCTTTTCTTTTACTATTTTGGGGCACTCAAAATTCTTCTCAGATGAATATTTCTCATTTTGATGTAACATGAGAAATGTGAAGGCATTGTTTCCAGACATGTAAGCTAGACATCAGACAGTTTATGTAATTGTTGAGATATAAAATTAAAATTCACTGCAGTGAGATCAAAATGCAAAACCCATATTTAACTTCATTTGATTTTCTTGTTGTTGTTGTCGAACATTTGTAGTGTAAAATGGATTATTTATCTTTTTTTCCTTGCTTTACAGCTTGCCTCTTAGATTCTGGGTAAACATATTGAAAAATCCCCATTTCATCTTTGATGTTCATGTTCACGAAGTAGTGGATGCCTCCTTGTCAGTCATTGCACAGACTTTCATGGATGCTTGCACAAGAACAGAGCACAAATTAAGCAGAGTAAGTGATTTGCATTCTACATCCTGACTGCGTTCATGCCTGACAAGACAAAGGGCATCACTGTAGACAATACCCATTCTCGGAGGAGATAAAGCATTGATAGTTTCTTTTTAATTTTATAATGAAGTTAGCATTTCACTACTTAACAGGTTGGTGAACATGTCATTGCTACTATGTTGCCTGCCAAATGGTATTCATAAAAAGGAAAAAAATAGCAAATGCTGTTATAAAAAGCAGATTTAAGAAGTGATTTTTTTCATGTCCACCGTAATTTAGAATCATCTTGCATTGATATCTTTGTAAAATCCAGTAATAATGTCATATGCCAACCTCTTTCCTCTAAGACAAATAATCCCACCCACACACCAAGGAGAGTAATCCAAATGTTAATACCTGAAAAGCTCAAGCGCATAAGTTATAAAGGGATGATCTTACGTCCTTGACTTTCTATTACCATCTGGAAATGTTCCTAAATCAAATATCTTTCTCTCTATATTTTTTCAGGATTCTCCAAGTAATAAATTACTTTACGCAAAAGAAATCTCTAACTACAAGAAAATGGTGGAAGAGTAAGTATAAAAACACCTTCTTTATATTTATTCACAGTTGTCAAGATTTTAAGTCTTCGTGAATGTAGTTGGTAACTGAAGAAGTGAATGCTGAGGGAGTCTAATTCAACTGTCAAAGATTCTACTCTTGCATGTTAAATCGCTCCCTTGTTGGTAGGAGAGGCTGGGAGGAGACAGAGAAGAGCAGGGTGTTGCTGCCAGCGTTGAAATGAAGCACATGTTCGTGTGTATGCAGATAGGCAGATCTCAGTGCTGTCTTCATTTCTTTTCCTTACCTATCTAATCTGTTAATCAACACTGCATTTCCATAGCTGAGTAGGCCCTAAGTCCCCGAAACACTTGCACGAACCCAGCCCTTCCAAAGGCTCTGGCTTTGGCTGTTTGCTCCTTGGAGGATTGCACGGCACCGCGGCACGGCTGCCGCAGGTCTGCCTTGCTATCCAAGGACCTCAGACACTTGAAGTCCTCAAACAAGGATCAACCAGAATTAGAAACAGATCCCTTTCCAATGGTATGGCACTGTATATAAAGGGCAATTTGCTTCTGCTGCTAAGGTTTAAATACTAGTGACTGGTGGGAGACAGGATTACTAAATGGACCAGTTGCAGCAGAACAGCTCCTACATTATTAGGAAGCATGTTTAAGAAAGAAACCAGAAACCAGAAGACCAGAGTATGTTTCACCTAATGGAACATTTGTTCATATTTGTTGCAGTTATTACAAAGGTATTCGTCAGATGGTGCCAGTGAGTGACCAGGATATGAATACCCACTTAGCAGAGATTTCTAGGGTAAGCATATCTTAACTTTTCTTCTCCTGAAATTGGAGCCCAGCTCTCGTTTTCACTGTCTTCTCTATGAGTGAGTTTATTGTATGTGCTAAAATAAAATTAATGATTTCATATATCTCCGAAATATTCTTGCTTAGTGTAGTGATTTTTAGTCCTTTGAAATGCTGGTTATTGAATGGAACCAAGAGCAGTTACTGCCACAAATCTATTTGAATGGTCTTGGTGCTAGAAAAAAGTGGCAGTTTTCGTGTCTGTTGTAGAAAGATTGTAACACTGTTGAATGGTGTTTTCTCTTGGCAGTTTATAGAGGATGTTTAGCATTGAGCATACTGATAATAAGTAAAAATGGAGTTCACAGAGTGATACTACAGCAAAAATCAGATTGCATAAATGAAGGGGGAGGCATGTGTGTTAAGTGCAGCCTACTTCAGAGCTCTCCATACAACGACAATACTTCTACTTTACACTGCACACGTGCACTGCAGGCCAGTGATGGAACCTTGCACCCTGAATGACTAGCTCACCAAGTGCTCTCTAAAGCAGTGAATTTTCTTTGCCTTTTCCATGACAACAAGTTAACCATGAGTCAGCCATGTGCCCTGGTGGCCAAGAAGGCCAATGGGATCCTGGCTGCATCAGGAGGAGCGTTGCCAGCAGGTCGAGGGAGGGGATCCTGCCCCTCTGCTCAGCCCTGGTGAGGCCGCACCTGGAGTACTGGGTGCAATTCTGGGCTCCCCAGGACAAGAGGGATGTGGAGGGGGTCCAGTGACGAGCAGCAAAGATGATTAAGGGACTGGAGCATCTGTTGTATGAGGAAAGACTAAGTGAGCTGGGAAGAAGAGAAGACTAAGAGAGGATTTGATCAATATGTATAAGTACCTGAGAATGTATAGAGGAAGGGACCAGACTCCTCTTGGTAGTGCCCAGTGATAGGACAAGGGGTAATGGGTACAAGTTGAAACACAGGCAGTTTCTTCTCTATATGAGGAAGAACTTCTTTCCTGTGAGGGTGACAGAGCCCTGGAACAGGCTGCCCAGAGAGGCTGTGGAGTCTCCTTCTCTGGAGATCTGCCAGACCCGCCTGGCTGCCACCCTGTGCCCCGTGCTCTGGGTGTCCCTGCTGGAGCAGGAGGGTTGGACTGGATGATCTCTAGAGGTCCCTTCCAACCTCAACCATTCTGTGATTTTGTGATTCTATCCTAGGTGGGTTGCCTGTCATAATGGAGACGGGAAGAGGGAGCACCATGGGCTTCGCCCTTTCCCAAAAAGACACTGTATATCCCGGCTGCTCTTTTGTTGAGTTTAGTTAGAGACTTCTATAGTGTTATGAAGACATTTGAGGAATTTCTGTAGTTTATTCATTTCAGTGCCCATAGGACCTAACATTTTGCGGCTCCAACTTCCTCATGAGAACATTTCTATTTTCAGTCATTCGCTACATAATTCATCTGCTGTGACATTTCGTTTTCCAGTTCATGTTATGTATCTCCAAAAATGAGACGTGTATAAAATTAAGATGTTTAGTGATTAGAAATAAATTTAAACCTGTGTTTTAAAATCAGCAAAATTTATTGATCCTTTCTATTTACGTTACAAATTGTGATAAATATGTAAGAGTTGATGATAAAAAAATTCAGATTTTGCCAGCTCTAGAACACAGAACAAAGAAAGGTGGCTATTGCTCTGCTGCCTTATACCTTGGGAAATCATTCATGCCAGAAGCAATATTTTTTAATTTTTAATTTTCTCCACTAATTTAAGAGACTTAAAGGCATGGATGGAACCTTGAGTCCTGTATATTTGAATGAAAACCGATGTTTAGACAGGTAGAGCACATTCACTAAGACCTCAAATGTCATGGAGGGAGGGAGGAAGAGGTAGTGCTCGAGTCATTTCCTGCCTCATTTAAAACCTCTTCTCTCTCCTCCCTTTCCATCTTTGTGATTGAGGTGGATTTTTTTCCAAATGTACGTGTGCTTGCAGACTTGATGAATTACACCTTTGCTATAATGAGATATGATTAGTTTAAAGCATTCAAAAAGAGCTGGGAAAAAAAAAAAGGATTTTAAACAGGCGTGACAGTGACAGGACCAACATTTAATAGCTCAACAATTTGCAGACTGTGCTAACTAAATGCTTTAGTTGTCTGTAGCCGTATTTGTAACAGATGTTTGAGCTGCGAGCTGTGGTTTGACATTCTGAGTTCAAAATATTTGCCACCTGCAGTGTCAGAGCTGTGGACAGTCTGGAAAAAACAGCAGTGGGAAAACTGTGATCTAAAAATCACCAAAGTTTTCTCACCCTTTTTAATGCCCAAACTGTCAACAAAAGTTACAGGATGCAGATCTTGACTATGAAAATAGGATTGTCTGTTGTATCCAGCAGTCGTGCATGTGCAGAACTTTTACCTGTCTACGGTCATATTTTGACACGTTTGTCACGCACTTGTGTTGTTTAACAGGCACATACTGATTCTCTAAATACGCTTGTGGCTCTACACCAACTCTACCAGTATACTAACAAATACTATGACGAGGTAAGTTGCGGGGCTTGGAGTTTGGTTTTTTAATAATATCAATGATAATGTGTTATAAAGGCTAGCATGAGTCTAAACAAAAAAAAAACTTTATAATTCCCTGGATAATCAGATAAAAGCAATGCCAAACAGATTCCTCTAACTTTACACTTACACCTGTCACTGGGATTTATGCTGCTGAAGGGGGTATACTTACAAATGGACAGTTTCATTATGGGTTATCTGGTTCTGATAGTGATAACTTAACCAGATTGGAAAGAGAATCAGATTTTAAAATCACTTCTGTGTGCTCCTCGTGCCATCCTGATTCCTAAGAATTAGGATTTAAGAAGACCACTGAGCAAAAAACAGTCTTGAGAGGTTAGGGTTCAAGCTAATAGCTTTTTCTGTTAGGAACAATCCATGAAAATCATTTCACTCGTAGGCATGGGGGCATTTCATTAGTTAAGCTGCACTTGAATCTTCCCTACCTGCTACAATCCCCATTGCTCCATGAAAATGAAGTGCCCACCCAAGGTGAACCTAGGTGGACAAACTGCTCAGTATGGTCTGATTCACAGCCCAAAGCGTTGCCTGGATTCTGCAGGGTGTGTGGAAAGGGGAACAAAGGATATCCCAGTGTAGCTGGGCTGTGGCTGTGGCTCTCCAATCTGAAAACAAAAAGGGAGAAGGGAACTTGCATTCAGAGGTTTCCATGGAAATGAATGTGTCCAGCAAACTGTTAGAGTGAAGTGAAAGGAGGTAAGAACAGATGCTGGAGCAGAGGAGGAGCGCAGCGCATGGGAGCTCCCTCGAGCCTGTCTCGCACCTCCTGCAGCTCCTGTTTCCTCTTACACCCACCCTGACGTGGGGAGCCCCACAGCAGCAGCCAGCCCCACACGGCGCTTGGCAGGCCGAGGCAGGGAGACCAGAGCAGCTGGGGCGTCCTGCAGCGGCGGCAGCTCCTCCTTCGCCTGCAGCGCCCAGGGACAACAAGGGGCCGGGATCACACGGCTGCCGACTCCAGGTTACGCAGATAACCTGTCAAGGACCCTTCTGTAAACTAATCGAGCTTATTTGTTTTCCATAGAAATGTTTTAATTTGCATAAATTGGACCATTTTGCAGCTGCCCTTGTCCTTAATGCTAAAAGTAAGGCTCCCCGCACGCGCTCTTCCCCGTGCGTCTCGGCAGGGCTTGACAGTGACTGAGTGGGTACGGGCGAATTGTCCAAATTCATAGGAAGGGAATATTCACCAGCAGAGATAATCATGAATTATGTAGTCAAGATTCGAGGAGTTGCAGCTAGACATAATTGGCTGAATTAGGAAACAATATCAAATTTAATCTGGCCAAATTTAAATACTGTAATAAGTATTTATTAACTCTGTGGCTGTGCTCTAAAAATAAATCCATTGAAATAATGATCTCTAAACAGATTTGCTGGAGTGTTTGAAAATCAAGTCCTGTGCCAGTCCTTGAAAGTTAAATTAGGAGCTGGATTGATACTGACTTCATTAATTCCCGTTGTCAATAAAGTGTAAGAAGTGCTTAGGGTAAGGTGGTGACAGGGAAACCATTTTTCCTGTTCTTGCTCCTCAGAGTTTGTGTAGTACTGCAACACAGCTGAAGGGTTCGGCATTATTAGTGCCTGACTTCTTTTATTAATAAAGTCAAGTTTCAGAAAAGGACCGATTTTGCCTTTTGACGCGTTGTCCTAAAGGAGAAATCTCATAGTTTGTGGAGCAGTTTCCCTAAAGGATGGTGGAGATGAAGACGCTCAGAGCCCTTTGAAATTTGCTATCGAGAAGCCCTAGAAAGCCCTGTGTGAGGAAATCCCCCTCATAGCAGCTGACCTTCCCTGGCTCCTGCTCTGAGCTCCCCGGTGTCTGAGCCCGTCAGCTGGAGCCCTGGAGCAGAGCGGCCGCCCGCGGCTGCTGGGGGCTCCTCAGCGGGCTGGGGGCTCCCTGGGCTCCAGGACACCCGGCTGGGGAAGGTGCCCGCGGCTCCCGGTGCGGCGGCCAGGCCGGTGCCTCCAAGGTACCCCTTGGGCTGCGGAGGCCGCTCAGGGCTCAGCCCTGCCCACAGGGCCGCCCAGAGACCCCGTCCGCCCCGCTCCCGGGGATGGGGCTCAGGTACCACTCATGGTTGACCATGAAGGGTCCCACACAGGTAGAATCAGGTT
Organism: Eudromia elegans; assembly: GCA_003342815.1. Classification (NCBI taxonomy): domain Eukaryota; kingdom Metazoa; phylum Chordata; class Aves; order Tinamiformes; family Tinamidae; genus Eudromia; species Eudromia elegans. Next base: position 14,051,804 of record PTEX01000001.1, on the reverse strand, counting down.
CCTCCATGGCTGCCCGATAAACATTCCCAAGTTTTTCCACTGCCTGCGCTGTCTTGGAACGCAGTATTTCAAAAGATAGATACTACCTATTAATTTGCCTGGATCCCGACATAATGGGAAACATTGCAGCAAGCTAGATAAACTAATGGAGGCGTTTTTATTGTCTTTGTGTGAAAACAGAATGTGGGGCCTCGGAGATGGACTTGATCTTGGTACAGAGTGAATGCGAAAGACTCTGCAAAGCCAAATTACTGTCAGACACTCGGTCCGGGAACCGGCCGTGTGTTTTGAGCCAAATGATTCCAAACACTCTGTGTTTATGTCTTCCAGATTATAAATGCACTTGAAGAGGATCCAGCTGCCCAAAAAATGCAGCTTGCCTTCCGTTTACAGCAAATAGCAGCTGCATTAGAGAATAAAGTGACTGACCTTTGACTCAAAAGCCGCAATAAAGAAATCTGATCTAAAGATGTTCAAATTCATTCTTCCTGTTAAGGAAATAATGTTCTATTTTTTAAATGTATAATTACAACTTTAAATGAAAGATTTCATGTTTTTTTGATAGCAGAGGTGTAATGTAAAAAAATTTTTACTGTAAATTATGCTTCTAATTAAAAGCTGTGTTGTGTGTAAATGAATCTGTGGGAAGGAGAGTCCTTTGGTTGGGGCAGGGAGGGGGGGGTGGAAGGAGGAAAGTTTGTGGTTCATTTAATTTAGTAGAATCTGAAATATCCGCATTTGCAATTCATTATGCAAGTAAATTCCATGCTATAGCCTCCTTTATATTTTGAGCAATATTTATACTAGGAAAACAATGGCATATCAGAGAAACATGCAATATCCCCTTTTATTTTGATAACTGGAAAGTGATTTCCGTATAGCTCTAGAAGTGCTTTGTCTGTGCTCATAATGAACATAGCAAACAATGCATCTGATTTTTTCCTTAGGATCTGGAAATGGGATTTGCTACCACACGCAGTTCTTAATTAATTTAATTATTTATGTCCATGGTAATGCACAGTTTTGCACCCACCACGGTTGGTTGCGATGGAAGTAAAATCCATCCCCGCAGGAGGGTTCTACTGATAAAGCTGCCTTGGGTTCAGAAATCACCGCAAAGGAGAATTAGCTCTTAAAACTTTACAACTTTTTGTTATTATTGTGAGTTTTATGATATATGCTAATGTGCCTTACTTGTACTAATTCTGTGAATCTGATGAATGGTTTTGTAAAAAGAAGCAGATCGGAAAGAGAAATATTTATGTGCTCTTGAATGATTTTTTGTGTGAAACCTGACCAGCAGAATGCTTGTAATTAGCTGCTTGCCGAGAGTGTGCTGTTTAACATGACCTGATTATGTATAATATCTTATCTTGAATTGGTTCTGATGATTTTTTATTTGAATCTTGGAACTGTCCTAGGATACCACCGTTCGTTTTTATTGTAATTGTGCTGTAAAATACGAGTATGTTATTGGAAAAACCATATGCCCATGTACTGAAAACCACTCGATCAGTTTGATCCTTGGAATGCTGCATTTGATCGAATCCGCACCATAACCCATAGCAAGGAAAATCCAAACAGCCCCTCAACAGTGTGTGTTTACAGTATCGGAACGCTCTGCGCAAGCCACAGAGTTAGGTACGTTCTTCTCGCCTTGCCGTGTTGCACATCAGAAGACGTCACGCCGTTGTGTCCCGCCGGTTCCTGGCAGGAGCAGCATTTCAAGGAAGCGCCGCCGTGTGTCCTGGTTCGCATTCCCCACCTCTGCCCAGCGCCTCCGGCCCGCTCGGCTCCCCTGCAATGAATTCACTGTTTGTTGCTCTTTTCCCTTTTTGAATTTCCCTAGGACTTGCCCTGAGCCTTCCCTTCCCTTTCCAGAAGTCACAGCCTCCCCAGGACTGGGTTCCTGCCAGCAGCCTGGGGTGGGGAGTTAGTTTTGTACTCGAGCTCCCGTATTTGTGGATAATCATTCCCGGACCTGCCTGCCTGTAAGTTATTTTACGCTGCTTAGGACTGAGGTGCATAAGACTTCTCCGTAGAGGTGCTTTGCGAGCTCCACCTTCATCAACAGAGGCCTCCTAATTTCATGGCTAATACGTTTCCTTGTCACTATTTGTAAATCCTGTTAATTGTAAATCAAATACAATGTTGTTTTTTTCCACAGAGTGTCACAGGACCTTTACTGCCGCGGGGTGGGTGGTGCCGGGGTGCGAGGGGGTTTCCGAGGCTCGGCCATGGAAGCGCACAGCGTGCTTCACAGGTGCGGCGTGCCCTTTCTATGGGCATTTGCCCTGAAAAATGAGAGCGCTCCAGAGCAGAGGGGATGTATTCCAGCATCCCGTGGCGAGGCCTTCCTGCCTGATGAAAATCCCTCTTGGGATCTGAAAGTCAGTGAAAATGTGAGCTCGGCGGCACCTCTCGGGAGAGCAGGAAGGCGGGAGGGCTGATGGAGGGAACGTGGGCTCCCCTTGGACAAGCCCGTCCGACTGGAGCCGCTGGTCTCCCTTTGTGGCACTTTCCCTTTCTCATCCTGTGGGAAACATGTAGCTCACGGGACGTGGCTGGGACCAGCTCAGCTACAAGGGGGACCTCAGGCCTCTTCCCTCAGCCTCACCTGGGCCCCGTTGGGTCAGCAGGTCCGAGGTGCATGCAGGCTCCCAGCCACCAGGTGTCAGGTTCTTCCCCTGCCTCCTTTCAACGTGTTCCTTCAGCGTCACACAAGCACGTGGAGATCTCAGCTGCTGGGACAAGGTCTTTGCTCTGCCTGACAAATACTGCAGGAAGGAACTGGCCCAGCTGGACAGGAACTGAGGTTTCTTCTCCAGGCAGAAACGTACTCTGCTGCCTCGTGCCAGGTTTCTCTCCGGTACCTAAGTCCTTTTGCAGCTCTGTGCAGGCCACGGTCATGGTGGAAGTGGTTATGGTGGAGGGGCCCTTGGCCAGCTTGTACGTGCAGGGCAGAGCACTTCTCCGGGTGGCCTCTGCGACCAGACTCTTACTATGATCATCCTTGAGCTTCCCCTTTCGAAGGCTGCTCTGTTGCATGGATGGATGGATGGATGGATGGATGGATCTTCCTCTCTCATGTGCTCAGACAGAGCTGAGTTTGCACGTTCTGCCTCTTCTGGCCACCTCCTGAAGTCCAGCAGAGCAGCTCTCTGGACAAAATTACACAGGGAATGTGTGAACTCGTGCTGGGATTGATGAACTCAGAAACACTGAAAACATCAGGTCACTGCAGTGGTTGTTTTTCAGTCAGTTGTACAAGGGTTTGAATGTCCTTGAGGTTGAATTTCAGCTACTGTGAACGGAACTGATGAGATTTCTATGGTCAGTCCCTTAATCTTCCAGAGTCTCCAAGCCCTGTTATTAAGGAAACCGTTTTTCGCCATATTGCATCCTGGTAGCATGTACCTGCCAGGGAGGCCAAAGCCCTGTCTCTCAGGTGCTTCTTTGTGTCTGCAACATGCAGTTCAAATTCCTCTAGTAAAATTTCCCATTTGTATCTAATGAAACTGCATAATATTTCTCTCAAGAGTTTCTTCCCAAAGAATTGGAGCTTGAGGAAAGATTTCTTTTCCCAAGAGAACTTGGGACTTTTCCCAAGTCTTGTCTTCTTTTAGAAAAAAGCGTACTTTTTTTTTTTTTTCCTCTTCCTTAGTCTAGAGACAACCTGTCAGAATGAGAGAGTCAATTTCAGAAGTTCAAAGCTCAGAAAAGGATGTAAAGGATGTCTGGCTTTCATTTCTCTACTAACGGCTGGCTGGAGTACTGCGTTATCCTGATTTATGATTCGGTATGACAAACCTTGGCAACATCAGCATCACTGGAATTGCTGCGCCGGAAATCTCAGCATCGTGGTCCGTGTGACTTCCTATCGTGGCCCCTCCCCAGCTCAGCGCAGTCCAGCTCGGCCCCATTACGAGGGCCCCTCTCCTCTCAGCGGTCCCCTCTAGCATCTCTGCTTGCAGCAGGAAAGTCTCTGCGGGAAACTAAAAAGACAGCATCATGACTAAGTTAAAATGATAATTGAACCCGTTTCCTCCATACTTTTGTATTCTCTGTTTCTCCCTTTTTTATTTTGAGTCATTCGTTTGGAGGAGAAGCTCGTTGTGACCAGAGTTTGCTTTGCAGCATCCTTCTCTTTTCCTAGCCTTTGTCTCTATAGAGGCTAAAAGTGATGGTTGAGGTCTCGTGTTCGACATCTTGTGCAGATAGAGGAGAAAAAGACTCTCCGGAGCACAACTTATCAGCAAGGTTGGAGGGGTTTATTTCCCCCTGCTCCTGGTGTCTTGCTGCTCAGTCACAAGGAGCATCTCTCTGCACATACCCCACAGAGGAGCCTGTCCTCTCGTGCGGGCTCCTCAGGACCGACCCCGCTCTGTAGGAGCGCAGCCTTTGTGCCGCCTTGGGGCTCCCTTCGGCCTCGCACGTGCCCACGAGCTGCTGCTGCTGCTGCGTGCCATTCCCAGCGGAGGCCAAGTCCTGCTGGCATTCACATCTGGGCAATCAAAAGCTATTCAATTCATCCACGTATTCCTGTTTCTGTGCTGCTTTTCGAACAGTTCTGATTTGAACCCAAAGAGAGTTTGAGTGGTTTCCGTCATTTAAAAGCTTTCACCTATGTGTCTTAACAGATCGAGCACCTCAGAGAGCAGCTATTTCTTCAGTGAGACACAGGACAATAGTTCTCCTAGAGCTGTGTATGGCCTGTCTTTAAAGGAAGCAGGAATCCCACCACGAACCACACACGGTGTTTTTGAAATCCTTCACTCAGTGCTCTGATTCTGAACAATGCTTTGGGCTCATTTAATTCTTCCCGAAATTGAATGTTGAACAAAACTCTCTTTTTTTTTTCTTTTAATCTACTGTAATAAGAAAGGAGAGAAATGAAAAATTTATTCCTTTGATACCCTTAATCCTTCCTCTCCTGTGGCTATGCTCCCGTTCCGTTGGAGATCACACTTACTCGTTACAGAGCCTAGATGCCAATCCAGGGGATATAAAACCAACCCAAATCCATGTTTCCCATGGCTGCACCTGGGTCGATGGCAGTGCTAACTTATTATAAAACTGCCTCGAGGATGCTGGCTGGGATGTTAGTTCTGCGGCTCTGGATTGCGTCCCTGTCCTGCGTCACGCGTGCCTCCTGTTATGGGTGTCCTCCCTGCACTTGCTGCAACGTAGCACCCACGGAAGGCCCACGGAAGGACACGATCCCCATCCGCGTTACTCATGCCCTTGTTGTCCTGGAAGGGCCCTGCCAGGCTCAGCTCAACGCGAAATGATGGAGTGGAGGTTTCAAGCAAGAGCAGACAGACTTCCTGAAACACAAAATACTTCCATCTGTCCAAACGCAGCTGTGTTAGTCTTGCTAATAAAAAGCCACAGGGCACATACAGCTCCCATAAGATCTGACGCAGGAAGAGCCACCCTCAGACAGCTTTTAAACACGGCTGGGCCAAACTGTGCTCTGTGCTCGGCTCTGTGCTCAGGGTCCCCTACGCCCGGGTTCGCTCGCCGCAGGTGTTCGGCCCCATCGCCGCATGCGGTGGACAGAGTGAAACGTCTCTTGGGAGGCTGTTACACGGTTGTGTTGGAGCTTGTCCCAAAGTCCTCTGCTGGGGCCTCAGCCTTCAGCAAAGGGAGCAAAATGACCACCCTCAGTTTCAGCAGAAAAAGGCCTACATTCCTTGTTGTGCTCAGTCCTCACTAGACATTGCATTTGGACACCTATGTTATTCCCTCCCTCCTTTCCTTCCTTCCTTCCTCCCTTCCTTCCTTCCTTCCTTCCTTCCTTCCTTCCTTCCTTCCTTCCTTCCTTCCTTCCTTCCTTCCTTCCTTCCTTCCTTCCTTCCTTCCTTCCT
>PTEX01000001.1:13992837-14045163 GCA_003342815.1 Eudromia elegans | reverse complement strand
TCTAATGTTGTTTTCCTTGGGCATTTATTGGGCATTTAGAGAATTTACAAATCTATAGTTGTATTCTGACACATCCACATTTGTCATGAGATCATCCATCTGGGTTTTTTGCACTATCATGGAACTAAAGGGTTTGTATTTCATAGGGTCATATCCTGATGCCCTTCCTCCTCTTAAGGGAATATTTGGTAGAGAGCTGAGTTGACTTATGTCTTCGCCTGCTGCATGCAAAGACTCATATGATGATTGCTTTTATCTGGCTCTCTGTAGTAAAATGCTATAATTGCCCACATGTTAAGATAGTTGTGATTTTATCTTTCTTTCTACTGAAAGAAAGATTAGAAACATTTTGTTTGTGGTCTTTTGGAGAAGTGTTAATAGTTCAAAGATGTGAGCCAAGAGGAAAATCAGTGGGGTGATACCCTTCTCCCATGAGGTCTTCTTGGAGTATTCCTGTGGGAGGTTAGCTAGGACAGAAATGCCAAAGACCCCTTCAACAACACTCTGGCGTACACACTTCAGGCTCCATGTGGTTAATCATTCATGTGAATTAGCAGTGCAAGATTTTTAATACAGAGCTTGAATTTAATTTCAACTTGTGCTGTCCACCATTGCTTCTCTTTATCAGGTTTTTGAGATGACAGAACACACAATATATCTAAGATTTGATTCTGGCTTTAAATATTTACAGTCTGAATCATATCCATTTGTACTTCATTTCAAGGTTGAAGTAATGTGGCAGGACACACATTCTGCAGTAGTTAAGGCCCAAGAATCAAAGGGGTGCTGAATTATTCATTTCAAACTTTTAAGCAATTCTCTTTGTGGTCGTGCACCAGTTCGCTGCTCGTGGTGAGCTGCTGGCTTGCTGGCTGTGTGGGTCTCTCCCACACCACGTTACCCTGGTGTGCCACCCATCACGACCACGGTGTTTGCTGTGCCTGCGGAGCTGCCAGCGGCACAGAGTGACCGAGCCTGTCGAATTACAGCCCGGGCTTCAGAGAATTAGTTAAACCAGACTTATCTCAGATGATTGTTTGGGAAAGTTGGGAGTTTCATCACAAGAGGCGGTTTCCACTGCTTGTGACCAACAGACATGACAGCAGCCCAAAATGTCATTGTCCATCTACTGAGAAAGGAGGCTCATTTTAGCCCTTCTCTCTCAAGAGAAGAAACAAGAAGAGAAGGTTTTCTGACATGAGCCATTGCTCCAGGTGAGGATGAGGTCTCTGAGCCTGGCCAGACTTTGAGTGAGCAGGGAGGACACGGCTGCCTCCATCCCATGGAGCCATCGAGACGAGGGAGAGCTGCTCTGAGCTTTGGCTGCTGCGAGAGGCCACTCGGGGCACCGCTCTGCCCAAATTGCCATGAATGTAGCATCTTCTCTGCATTCCCTGTGCATGCAGGCAGCCAGAGGAGGGGCTGGGTGAGCTGCACCGTGCGGGCAAGCCGTGGGGCAGGGGGCAGAGACCACCACGTGGCGGCGTCCGCTCCAGCACGGATCCAGCTGCACGCGTGGCCCGGCCACAGACGGAGGTTCACAACCATACGATGCTCTGCAAGAGCTGAATTTCACAGTCACTTTTCCCAAATATTTTAGTGACCCTTCTACTCTGTTCACAAGTTTCTCCACAGACTTGATGTGGGTATATCTTTTATTCTGTTGCTGTGGAGTTGGGCTCTGCCATGGGCTGCTCTCCACATGCATGAAAAAATTACATATTCAGTTCTTGATAGCAAGGCTATTTCCTAGATACTGAAAATATTCCGTGGCAATTCTCCTTAGTTTATTTGTTTGTGTTTTAATATGGAAATGTTAGCCTCACAAGCCACATATTCTATTTTTGTAAATGAGGCTCTATTCTGTTCTTGTTGGAACAAATGGGCATTTTGTTCATTTCTCAGATCCAGGAATTTGACACAATACAGTTTGCAACACTATGAGGCTAAAAACCCATTTGGTTTGGCAGTACACGAGGCTATTTTATGAAAAGATCTCCTAAACACAATTGTACTTTACATAACCAGCAACACAATCTTCCTTTCCTCTGTTTACTCTTCAAAACAGGGAAGCGGCCAAACTGTGTTGTGTGGGCATGGACATGATATTCAAGAACGATCTGGCATGAGAGAGCAGGAAATTCATGGGCCTAAACTGCTAATAAATAGAGAGCTGATGAATGGATTCAGGTTGAGGACATCTGCCTTCCTTTATCTTTTCAACATAGTCTTATGTAGTTTCTACCACCACATTCCAAATGTTGCCCCTGCTCCCTTCAAATACACTAAAGAAGTATATAGGGGAGATTTAAATAGACCTTGGATATCCAGGTGAATTGCTTTAAAAGCAGTAAAATTAGTGTCTTCATATAGTCAGCATGGGAGGGAGAAATACTGGTGGTGAGGAACCAAACAGATCCCACATCAGATGGATGACAGTGTCCTGGTGCCTCTTCTACAACCAGAGGCTGGCGTGCCTTGGGCCTCAGCATCAACTATCATGATTACTGTGTGCAATCCTTTATACTGTCTTTGACACTGTCTTTGTCTGAGAATCTTGAAATGTTTCACAAACATTAATTAAGCCCTGGGAGAGGGGATCCAGTTTCTGCTGGTGGAAAAAATAAATAAATAAAATAATAATGACTTGCCTAAGGTTATTGAACAAGTTAATGGCACAGCTGGGAATAAAATTTAAGATTCTAGATCCTTGGCCCCTCACGCTAACCTGCTGGCATCACTCCATGTCCTGAAAAATGAAAATTGATCCAGCTAAATTGCCATCTTCAAGCCGATGACTTTCCATGGTTTGTGGAAAGAAGAATATTGACACAAAGGTGGGAAAGAACCCCCACCTGGCAAGCATGATCTGTGTTAGAGCTGTTCAAAATCTCAGAGAAAACCCCTTGCCTTTGCTCAGTCACATACAACCACTGGAATAGGAGCTTGCCCAACTTGCCCTCCAGGGCACCGCAGTTTATGGACACTCAGCATCTGCAAGAGGGTTGGAGGATGCTGGGTTTTTAGTGTTTTGCAACACACAGTCTGAGCCACCCTATAATCTTGGTGAACATCTTTGATAGCCGGTTGCAGGACAAACGATAGAGCTACAATCTCTGTAACAAGTTTGTGAGAGTGCCAGTTCAGCACCATCGGCAATTGCTCATGCACTAGCAGGGTGCATCAGACCTGCAACCCCTGCAGCACCAGCTGCTTTGCCCCGCGAAGGCGCCCATGCTCCACCACCCACGTGCTTCCCACCCCATGAGGTAGACACTCAACCACGCTGAGTGGGGGGGGGGGCACCCACACAGCAGGGGTGCTCACCCTGCCCGCCGTCTCCCTGCGTGCCACACCAGCAGCGCGCCGGTCCTCACGCCAGCCTAAACATTTACGTGAGGTCAAAGTGCGTGTGGGGAGGTAAAATATTGCCCCAAAGACAAGATGGTGGGAATGAGCTGTCTGGGTGAAGCTGCCGCTTTTGGCTTTGGCTCTGGGGATTTCCCGGGGGGGAAAAGGATTTACCTGAAGAGAAGGAAACATGAGCAGTTAGGGAAAAAAAAAAAAGCAATATAACTGATACAAAGAACTGCATGATATTTTAAAGATTTTCCCCTTTTAAATAACCTAAAATGTCGTTTAGCCTGGGCAAGTACATTTGATTTTATAGATACATAAATATATATATATATGTGTGTGTGAAAGCAGGAGATGTTGTATAACTACATTTAATGCGGCATGCCTTTAATAAAACTTTCTTGTGGAAAACTCCAGGGGATTTTAATTCAAGCAACTAACCATAAAGTTTTCCCCATAATATTAAATTATGACGATTTTGCCCAAGGCTTTAGCACTGCGGAGTTTGTTCTGTTCTTTGAATTACTGTGTGATAATCAATATTAACAGTGTCTGATCAGATATGGTCACAGCAAAACCAAGATGAAACTCTCTTTGCCTCTGAACTTTATCGCAAATGTGAACATTTATTAATGTTTTTTCAAGACATAAATGAGGAAGGGAATGGTTATATCATGAAATAGGGTAGTTACAATTTAACCTCCATGCCACGCAACTAGAATATTTTTTAGAAGCAAATGCAGAATTAGTGTTGTCTCAGGAAGACTGTAAAATCTGAGAATATTTATCAACCCAAGCCAGTCCACCCCTGACTCCTTTGGAGAGTCAGAGTTTTTCCTTAGGGCAATCACAGCTTTTTTCCCCAAGCAATCGGACATATCAGCACAATGTTCTTCCTGCTGCGGGCTGCCATTGTTTAGAATACCTAAATTTCCTAGAACAAAACTTCTATTTACAAGGAACAACAATATCCCCTGAAACAGCCATAACAGGCAGCCCCTTCGGTGCCGCACATGGGCACGGGGCCGTGCGGGTTTTGCTTTCTGTCGCAGTACCGCGTGCTGTGTCCAGACCTGCCCTCCTTGCGGCCTACCCGGCCTCTACCTTCCTGCCCTGACTTCATGTTTAACTGACTGCATGACTGCCCTGACTTCATGTCCTGGCTGTTTGGATGAGACGGAACCCCCAACTCTGTGCTCTCTGAAGGGACATATTGCAAATGTAGCTGCAAGACGAGGCATAAGAAACATTTGCCCTAAACAACTGGCCAGGCGTGGCGGGGAGGCCGGAAATTTTTCAACAAAACATTGGTTAAAAATGGCATAGTTTAGCTGTTTGAATTTAAAGCATTGTAGGAACATGAGGAGCTGAAGTGACTCCTTATTCAAACTGCACAGCAGAACTACCAGGGGCTGCAGGAAAAACTAAACACGAATTTTTAAGTCCACTTTGTAGCGCTCGAACCCAGTGGACTGTGAATCGGTACAAAGAGCTCACCAGCAACTCAGCACAGGCTTCTCCCGCCCCGGCAGCACAAGTGTTTGGGCATGGCTCTAACTACCAGCAGATAAAGTGCTAAAAACCGCGGGTGTGTGCGAGCAGATCATGAGTTCTTGCCCTTCACGGGGTCGTGGAGTTTTCCTGGCACACTAGAGAAGTTTACTGTGACTTCTCCCTAGCCGTTCCAACAGCTTCTCCCCTATAAGACACCTTAGCTTTTCTTCCGCACCGGGCAGCCCACCTACTCCCACATAAAGGCTTTGTACTTCACGTGTCCTCATAACATTGTTCCCAGAACAACTAGCCACCTCCCCTTCCATAAGATCATGAGATGAAGAGCTCGGAAGGGTCCCCTGAAGAGATTTCTGAGTGAACGCTCGGTAGAGCAGCCTAGAGTCCTGTGCCCAGTTCTGGATCCTCCCAGGACAGCCATGGTGTGAGGAGTGTGGAGAGCCACAACAACACTCCGAGCTCGAGCAGTTGCCCAGTGAGGAGAGGCTGAAGGAGCCGAGCGTGTTCAGCCTCAACAAGAGGCGGCTTTGGGGGGCGAACAAGCAGCAGCCCTCTGTAAGGAGGTCATCAGGAGGACAGAGCGAGGGATCCACTGCAATGCCCAGTGGGAGGACAAGAGAGTTGCCCAGAAAGGCTGTGCACTTTTTAAGATTCAAAGACTGGTTAAAGCCCTGAGCAACACTGCTCATTAAATGCTCTTAGTATCGTCCTTGCTCAGCATCATCTGTGCTCTGTAGCACTAAAGGCATTACTAACTGCACTAGGGCTCTGTAAGCAGCATTGTGGTGGGAAGTATTGATGATTTGACTTTGCAGACCATCTCTGTGACAAATTTCCAGGAAACCAGTGCCATGAAGTGTGACAGGCACTCTCATCCGCTACTCAGCTTCTGAACCTCAGTCACTCATTACTCCAAGTTCCACATACAGGCTGATGTGTTCCAGCCTAAGGGTCACACACTCCAGTTTCTCTGGAAAACTCTCCTCGTTCTTTCACATCTCTTTTGAAAACTGCCAAGCCCAACGCTCCATGATTGCCTAGGCAGGAAATGCAGGAGTGAGGAGGCAACGCTTAAGGACAGAGAAGGGAAAAGGGGTAGCCCAGGAGGCTAAAGAAGTAACCCGTGATGCTTCAGCTGATCAGCTTTATGGCCCCACAGCCCCCTGTTTTGAAGAAATGAAATTGGGTTTCATTTACTGATGCATATTTTTAAAATGTTAACAATTCCCTGAGATATAATAAAAGAAGGGCAAGAGAAAATTTCAGGATTTCTAGAGGTTTTATTTAGCTGAAAGAGCTATGAAAAGTATTTTCTCAGAAGAAAAAAAAGACTAAATAGATTGTATTTACATAAGTTAACCTGATAACTTAATCACAAGATATTTGTGAGGAAAAAATCATTTGCCTGGAGTATTCTTAAATACATATATATGTATATACATACAGAGAGAGAGAGAGAAATGACTACATTCTTTGATTACTGTGTGCATACCAGGAGTTTTTCAATATATTCCTTGATGTCAGGAGTGAAAAGTCTTGTGTGTCTTGTTGGCCTCCAAAGCTCCAATTGCCTTTCAAAAAAAAATCTTGTGTGAAAAATCCAGATTCTGTCATTCTTGCTGACCCTGGAGGAAGAAGTTCAGCAAAACTATGACACATGTAGGAATTTTAAATCCTTTGGCCCTCACATTTTCTTGTCATTGCTTCAGTCCCAAGAAGCACAGCCTTAAGCAATTGGGTTAACAGAGTAATTAACTAGTTGATGATATGAAAAAGTATTTGTCACTTGATAAACAAGCCCCTAACTGAGGCCATTGTATGTGTCTTCTGTCTGAGGAGAAGAGTTTAAAGGCTCTGTGGCCAAGCACCCAGTCATGAACTCTCAGGACAAGGCTGTGGCCAGAAGAACACGAGCCATTTTGTTTGGATGACGCTCCCTGGCCTGCACTGTTAAGAAAAATAAGAGATTTCTTTTTAAGTCTGCAAATCCATAGATGTTAATGTAAAAATATTTGATCCTGACACGTTACATCAGCCATCTAAAATCTCCCCATCCAGAGACAGCATCAAAGGCTTTATTTCTCCTATCATTAGGTACATTGTTTACTACAGCGCAGAAGACCACAGAGAGAGTTGAAAAGATATCTGCCATCCCTCATTAGCTGTGTCAACACAGTCTCTTGGGTAAAAGGATCCTTGGGTAAAAGGCTAAAATCCTCCATCTGGAAGATTTGAAAGTCTCTCGGAGTTTTTATTCTGTAAAGGCTTTGCTGTCAAATTCCCCTGTGGTGGTGGTGGGTGTCTCTGCAGCAGTTCCTCTTCAGCAGGATCTGTTTTGTGAGTTCACTATTTTCCTCTCTCACAAAAGGGCAGTTACAAGTCATTCACTCCATGTTGATTATAATTTTCTGTTCTAGGATAATTTGCAAATCATTTTGATTTTTCTTTTCAGCTGCAAAAGAATAGTCCAAGACCAAACATGTTATTCTTTGAAATTAACTTATTCACTAAAGCTGGTTTCTCTATAAATTTTACTAAAGTGGATGATTAAGATCTCTTCTTTACAAATAATGTTTCATGCAATACAGCTGTGGTGAGACTACATTCTGCTTATTTAAATGGATGAACATTTTTATTATCTGCAAAATAACTTCTGGCATGCTTTCTATTTAATGTTTAATAAGGTTTTGAAATGTGAGTAGCTTCCTCTGTGGTAAGGGGGGTTAACTCCAAAGGCTGGTTACTTCTGTCCTCAGACTTGACACTGTGGCATTCCTGTTCCTCCACAGCATCAATTGCCCCTAAGGGACAAGTTATTCAGAGCAGGACCCTTTACCAAGAACCTGAACTTGGAGTCAAACTCCATATATTTTGTTTTCATGACCTGCTCACAGCAGCTGGAAAGTTATCTGCCTTAATGGATTTCTAATGACCTTTAAGGAAGAAGCAGTACCTGAAGGGCAACCATCAGCGAGATGGTTCAGTAGATAAATGTTCTACATTCCAAAATATTCTGTATTTGTTCTAAACCAAATCTTGTTTCCTAGGCAGCAGGAGGCAAGAGCAGAGCACCCCTGAGAAACCCCTAATCAACAGCGTGCTCCAGCAACGTGCAAGCGTCAGCCTTGAGGGAAGCCAGGAGAAGCAGGTTAGAGGAACCCAGAATGGACTTGAGAGATATGCAGGGGTGCAACTATGGGATACGAGTTCCTAAAGACTTTGGAAGAACAGGAGATTTAAGACAGAGTCAATGATAAATTTCCTTCAGAGACACTTTGGTCCTATGTTTCCCTTGCAGAAATTTGAATTGAAGACACATGGTGGGTGCTAGGTCTCCTCCAGCAAACTAATACTTTTTTTTTAAGTTATTTTGCAGCTATTTATGACCTCTTCTTCTCTGATGCCTGGTGAAATATCTCTTCAATTATGTGCTACTCTGAATTTCTGCAAAGGATCTTAGGGACTGGTTACTGTATGGGCTAGGATCTGAAGACAGGCCCCAGTTTCAACAAGTGCCTGGGCAGTGCTGAAAGATGAGGAGCTACTGCCTTGTACCTGCATGCAGCACAGCCCCACAGCCAGCCTAACACGTCCTACAGTTCTTATACTGGCATGGAACTACCCCTAGCTAGCTGTGCTGCTTCAAGCATATCTATATATGTATAGGGGTGTGTGTATATATATATAGATATATATATTTGAAGCTAGTAATACTGTTTCAAAAGTTGGGCCTGCTGCAGCATTTGCTTGTGTTTCTCTACACTGTCTACTACTGTACCAAGTCAATACACCCAGAAGCACCTTCAATGTTTGCATCCAAACTGTGGTACCTTAGGGGTCAGCAGGCAATTGTGGCTGTGAATGTTTTACATTAGAGAACAGCCAAAGAGAAGGAAAATCTCTCAACAGAACAGGAAGCTGGATTAAGAATTACAAGACCCCAGTGACCCGTACCAGTGCTTGCAAAGAAGATGTATGATGAACACCATTTATCTCAGCTGATGATTCTTAGAGTATTGGTGTTGTCTGCTCTCCCTTGGAGGGCTGTGTGCGGGCTGGGATGCAGAAGGAGGCATTACTAGCAAATGGTTTTATACCTTGCTCATTGGAGAAAGAGCTTGAAGTTTCTAGTCCATAGAACCAGGCACTTGTAGAGACATCCCACTTCAATGAGGGCTCTCTCACATTCCCATGCTTCTTAAGTGAGTTTTGTGCAGATGAGTCCCCATGACCACGATGTCCTCCAACTTAGTGCAGCTGAGAGGGACAGAAGGAGCGGTCTCTGAGAGCTGCACTCTACAAAGACAGCGCACCAACCCTGAAAGCTGAAGGAGCTTAACTTCAGCAAAGGACTTTGGTCCATGGTATGACTCTCTTGTGAAGGAGATGAATATCTCATCAGCTGTGAGCAAAACGCAGCATTTATGAAAAAGTATTTCAGCCTGCCAAGTAATAGGCTGAACGGCTCTCAATGTGACATGTTTATTTCCTGAGCATTAACTGGTCCGGAGCACAAAGGTACTCACAGAAAGCGGAGATAAACAATTAAACATGATTTGAAGTTTTAAATGCAGAGATTTCATGAGGCTTTTTCCTATGGCAGAATATCACTGTTAAAAATCTGTATACATTTTGAAGTAAGGACACAGTAAAACAAAACAAAAAACTACAGCCCATTTGGGCACCTAAAAGCATCCACTGAGGCTATCATCTCACCACTGTTCCTTTTGCACTTTCTTTTACTTTCAGCAAGTTTGTACAAAAGGCCCTTGGTAACTCTTGAGATGCCAATAAAGGTAAGAGATGTTGTCAGGAGACAGGGAGAGAGCGGAGAAGGAAAGGGAGAGAAAAAGTTAAACGAGACGTTGGAAGGGGTTGTATTTTCTGCTGTAGTTTGATCCGGCTTTCTTGTATCCAAAACTAGACCAAGACACATAAAAGCAAGGGATAACAAATTCTGCCTCTAGGACTAACTCTTGTAATCTCTCTGCTAAAGAATGACAGATAGGAGCCTAGTCTGATCAGCCAGTGATGAACACAAATGTCAGGTGGTTTAAAGTTTTCTTTTTGTTTGCCTTTTTGGTTATAGTTCTAGAATAACATTGCAGTGGATATCAGTTTCCTCAGCCAGGGCAGACTCTCACTAAAGATGTCCTCGATGTATTCAGGAAGGACACACTGGCAGGTTCCTCCCTGGTCTGCCTGAGTAGGTGACACCTCTGGGTACCTGAAGGCTCAGGGATATCCTGAGGGGTCCAGAATGGGGATTCCTAAAACATCACTACATTTCCCTATCCTAACCCATCAGTGCCATCTTGCCCTCATCGTGACCCACCAGCATCCACTGACTCCTTTCTCTCACATAGTTTAGATTATATACTCAACAAGCCTTGACTGTAACTAGCTTGTTACTTTTGCCTTCCTCTGGAATCAGTAAATACCATTTGTCACTGATCCAACTTTGAAAAAAAAAATAGAGATTAGGAAAGTAATAAACCCTACTCAACATGATTCTGTGCAAATAGCTCTTGTCAAATAAGCCTGGATTCATTCTAAAATGTTATTATGATTTTAGTTAAGTGTGTCACAGCTCCACAGTTATTTTTGACTTTCATATTGCAGCTGAATTAATACACATTACACTGATCTAATAACTGGCACTTTATAGCAAAAATGAAATAAAGTAGAAAACTAACTGTTCCTGTGGAAAACAGCATTGCCAATAGAGTGCAATCAGTGACAGAGGGAGAGTTTCACTGATCAAGATTTTGACTGTTTTCACAACTAAGCAGGAGTAAACTGTAATTATAGGGACAGAGACTGAAAAAAAGCAATGGAGAACAGCACAGAAAAATATCCTCTGATTATGGGGTAATCTGAGCCCATCCAAAGAAAATGTGCCCTGGGACAGTCAAAGACTTTTTTTTTTTCTTTTTTTTTTTTTAAGATGGAGTAAATGTTAGATTTATTGAATACGACAGAGAAAAGGATGCAAGAAAAGACTGTGAGGGAATAAAGAGAGGCTACAGCAGCCAGGCTGCTCTTCATCATGAGCTTCCCAGACCAGAACTGTAGCAATAAGAACAACAAAAAAAAAAGAATGCCTTGGTATGGGAGAGTTGAAGACTAGAAAACAGATTAAGCACTGCATGTATTGGTGAATAAGCCTGAAATCCTGTGCATGGTTTGGGTGTTTTTTTTCAAAAAAAAAAAAATGCTGAAAAACTGGAGATGATAGAGGAAGAACAGCTAATTTTTTTTGAGAGCCGGAACAACAGGGATAATGATCCTAGTCTCTTTTTGCTTTCAGAAAATGTAGGCTGAAGGGTTTGTTTATGTAAGCACTTTCAAAGGAATAAACTACTGAGGACTAACACTTTTTATTTCTAGCAGTGAAAAAACTAACAAGTTTCAGTGGTTGGTTAAAGAAAGAAAAATCCAATGTAGAACTATGAGCAACAGAGATGATTGACCACTGAAACAAACTACCAGGGAAAGAGGTTTACTCTTCATCTTCCAGGGTTTCCAAATTAAGTCTCAATGCTCTCTTAAATATATATCTTAAATATATATCTGAATTTAAAAATATGTATATCAATAAGGAAATTATTATTACCTCAACATAGTGTTGTCCTTAATTGTCTGTAGGTATGGGAAATGACAGTAAATGATCTAATGATCTCTCCTGCTCCATAAGCTATCTGTGAATAATAACTTTTTGTGGTTTTGAGATCAATGCCTGAGTTTGTCCAAAACTTTGGATTTTTAGGCACTCTTTGGTCCTCATTAAAATTTTACCATACATAAGCTGAAAACAATTCTAGACTATCTATCTACTTCATGAATCCTTTCTTTACAGCTATGCTTATTTCATGCAGGCAAAAATGGTCTGGCTTCTCTTTTGAGTTGATGTGTTGAGAAGGTCTGTCACCTTTATAGTCTAGAGTAGGAGTTTGAAACATGGCACAGCAAAATGGGCTTTTGCTGGCCCCCAAACATCCATATTCAACTAAATTATGCAAACTTGGGAACATGGTAGGAAAGGTCTTTTCCTGCAGCAAAGGCAAATTTAATCCTACATAATACCTCAGCAGGCATACTCAGAGCTTGGAAAATACGATCCAACCCACGTTTTGTTTGCAAATGTCTCTCTAGGACTACTGGGTCAAATGTTGGAAAAAATAACAGAGGAAGCTCTCTCCTAAACTCTAATGTCTCTCTCTGCATGTAGGTAGACTACATGAGGATGTCCTCATGTAGGAAGAACGACCTGTAGGAAGAGGAAGAAGCCACCTGTGATGAACATCAGACCTAAGTGTTTGGTGGTCTTCCCACAGTACTGACAAATACCTTGGAGGGGACTCTCAGTGAAATGGATTCACACACAAATCATCCCAATTCTGCAGCCCCACAAAGAGCTCCTGATCAAGGAGCCTGAGCAGCAAATCCACATGTCTCGAGGGACCCAGAGTAAGACCAAACCGTTTCCTAGTTGTCCTTTGTTGACAGGAGCAGCAGAACCTGCAGAGCGCAGTCTTCCCCTCGGGCATACAGCTGAGAGGTGTTGGCTAGCGCTGTACTCATAAAGTAAATTCTTAGAGCAGCACTTACAGCCCATGCCAACACACACTTTCCCACATCATTCTTGGCCTCACATCAGACACTATCATACCTTCGCCAAGAGGCAAACTGCAAAGGACAGCCCTGCTTTGGCAGAGAAAAAAAGAGCATGATGGTGTAGACCCAGCCTACTCCGGGCCAGCTGGTCTCAGTGTTGGAGACCAACATTGGGCACACTGAGGTGGTAACAGTGACACGTCCACATCATGAGACGTGGGGAACTAATCTGGGTGAACACAATTGTATTTTCATTTGTAGGGTTAGTAAAGTTGATCACACCCTCTGCTGGCATCACTGTATTCAAATGAAGGCCATAAACCTGGTTTATGTTTATTTTGGATCTTATGGAAATACTGAACCTTTTGGGGCTGTAGGCCTGTCAAACAGTGCCAGTTTTGAAGCACAAATTGTTAGGAAGTTTTCTAGAAGTTTAAAACTCAGGTTAAAAAGGAAAAAACAAAGTGTTTTATTGTGGGTTGAATAGTACAATTTTAGCCTGTTTCCTGATCTTTTTGATCTTCACCAAAATATTAAAGTTCCTACCCATGGCAAGATGGGAGTCCCTAGTGATGTAGACTTTAGTGCTTTGCTTCAGATTTTCCCTTCACTCCCTAAAAGTCCTTGAGAAGATTTCCACCCTGACATAAAGGGACAATCTTTAAAGCTCGGTAAAATAAGGTGCAACTATTCCTCTAAAGGATATTTTCCATTGTTCTAACAATTTCAAGCTGTTTCCTACTGTCAATCGCAAGCAGTCATTTATCCATTGACCTAAAATCTGTTATTTTATCTCTGAAGTAAAAAATTGGTTTATTATAATTATGCTCAGTGATAATTACTGCATGTATTTATGATATATAATTTTAAATGTTGACTTGCAATGTCTTGAGCTTTTGAAAATAACCATCTGTGCCTCCTTAAAGAGGCACTCCCGGCATAGCACAGTTTAAATAAACAATGTATGCAAATAAGTATTTGTAAATAAGCAAAAGAGACTTCACGACTAATGGAAGCTAATATTTATTATTATTATTTCTACCACTGTATGGAAGACAGAAATTACAAAATTAAATCACATGATTTGAGATGATCTTCATCATCATCATTTTACCTCATCTTCTTTTCCTGGTTTTTCCAAAATGACTAAATTCAACTTTGTTCTGTTTTCCATGGTTCTCTTCCCAACCGAGCAGCTTGCAGTGCTATCAGCAGAATTCAACAGATTGTGAAGGAGTCAAGGAGACATTTGAAAATAGATTTGTTCAGCTATACCCTGCAAACAGCACATCTGTTATCAACAAGAGAGCCTACAGGGACTTAGCACTAGCTATAATTCAGCTGTAGGATCAGCATTTTTGACTACAGTTTACTTATTTTGCTATGGTAAAATTGTCTCCACTTCAATACAATTCCTTTAAGCAGACCAAGAGGACCTGATTTTAGGTCTCTAGGCAATGAAAGACACTAAAGATCATATATTAGATGCTCATTCCACATTATACCTGCAGTACTTCCAAAAATATGAGAAATCTTTGTTAAAAGGACAGAGAGGCTGTGATGAGAAGATCTCAGACTGTTTGGTCTGAGAAGTTATCATATCTCTGTGAACAGGCCTTATTTTTCAGCTGGAAATGTTAGACTAGGGGAAAGTAAACATTTTAGCACTTATCTCTAGAGAGTTCAGCTCTCTCTGCTGTCTGTACGCGAACAATTTTGATACAACCTGGGAAGCTATGGGACCCCTCCACATGCATCCAGGAAATCTCTTGAAAGAAATACAGCAATCCTGGAAAATACTAACATTTGGGCTGTCCATAAATTTCACCCCTGGTTCTCATTCATTTTACCAAATCTGAGCTATCTAAAAGTTTGTTTCTAGCCCTGTCTATTCTTCTGCATTGCCACTGCAGTTTGGGGTCATCTCCAGAGTGTGGTTCAACCCTCAGTGGGATGGCAGGGAATTAGTTTGGATTAGATAGCTGTTGCTGTGCGGCTAAGGTGAGGCAAAAAGATTTTCAGTTTTTGTATGCAGCCACTTTGCAGCATTTATATTTACATTTTATATTTGCTTTTTCTTTTTTCACAGATGGCCTTGCTTCCAGAAGTGCACAGGATGCACAGCATTCACCAAGCAGGTCCTTACTCAGTAGTTTTCTCTAGTCCATTCAGAAAGTATATTTCTTTTGCAGGCTTTATTTGCTGCAAACCATTCACATCTACACTAAGTTGTGTTTCCTCATTCCCGGAACTGCGGGCATTTCCAAGGGGAGAAGCGAATAACTCGTGCTGGATGTTTAGTGACCTACTAATGGAAGTCAGAGCTCTTATCTCCAACCTACAGCAGTGATCATCCTGGTTTTTGCCAAGGATGATGGCTGGATGCTGCTCTTCAACACCAATTTCCCAGAGTCCAGTCATAATCAATGATATACCACGCACCCCTGAGGAAAGGCTTAATAGGGGCTGGCAGTTGGCACTGACCTGTCCTTCCTCAAAACCCTGTCTGAGCGGGTAGGTGGCTGCACAGCTGTGTCTAGCAGACTGTTCTGATCCCCTGCATAAGGACAGAGGACTGAAATTGCTTGTTTGTTTCTTTTTAGGAGCATCCCATTTGTCCACAATTCCCAGGCCAGCACTAGTCTAGAAGAGATCTTTGGGCCTGCTAGGAACTGGAGAAGGATTTTATTATAAAAAAAAATTAGATTTCTTTAGAATGTAAATGAATTGAAACCACATAGAGCTTTCAAAGCAAAAGCAGGGTAATTACATTGCTACAAGGCAATAGTTGAATTACTGGTGGAAAGGAGTACTCATACATGCAACTATTTCAAAGGTAATGTTATTATCAGACTGTATATGATACAGATGCTCCTGCTTCCCAGGCTTACTATCTTCTTATATAAATAGTCTCCTTGTGCTCCTGTTTTCACTGATTTAGTTACAGGAGGATTTTTAGTCACTTTGGAGATGCATCACCTAGAAGGATAAATACAAACCATAGCAAAGGCTAAGGGAGGGAGAAAGAAGCTGTACAGAGTTGCACACTCTCTGTGCGATACAAAAGTCTTCTCTCCCCACAGATAAGTTTAATTCAGGCATTTAAAACTGATGTTGTTAAGTCTTTTCCAAATTAAGTGTCATTTGACTTTGAGCACAGAGAAAGCATCACAACAGCTCTGTTCCTACCATCTCTCCACTATAGCATTTCCACTCTTGGATGCAGTGCTGTCAGGTGAACAAACATCACCTACCTCTTCTGGAATTTTTTCACAGTAAGTGCTAATTATTTCTTCTTCTATTTATCAGAAAGTTTATGATTACAGCTATGGGAAAGTATCTTGCTAAGAAAAAAATAACATAGAGAAGCAAATATTAGAGAAAAGAGGTTAGAATCCCAGCTTTTCTCTAGCTGGTAAAGTTTTATTCATATATTGCAAACTCCCGAGAGTCTCAAATCTGTTGTATTTCATTTTGTGAGTGACAAAATTCACAATGATTATCAAAAAAAAGAGCTATCATATCTACCCAGATAAAATGAAATGGGGAGTGAGATACTCTCAGTGGAGGTTTTAAACTTTTCCTAATACACTTTTTAATGTCCTGTGTATTTTGACCTTCTCGATCAATAAAAATTGTTCTGCTCTCTATTCCATTTCTCTGGGAAAAAAAAAAAAAAGAATCTCATCTAAGTGCTTATCATGAGTTCAAATAAAAAATAAAGAGAGAAAAAAAGAAATGAGATCTCAGAGAGGGCCCTTAGAGGTTTGGTTTCATGATAAGAACATGCTCTTTCTCAGCCAATGCCTCATCACTATCAGAAGGTGGCAAGTTGTCTTTTTCTCTCTGCTTACCCCACCGCTTCCCTTCTGTCCCATTCCTTCCTCCTCTTCTCCACCTCCCTTGCTCAGTGACACAGTCCTGCTCCCTCCCTTTTCTGCCTCTGGGTTTCATCTGGTTTTCATGGCTTGTTTCCATATCTGGAAAATATCTCCCAACAGGGAGATAAGCTATTATCACAAGAATGATTTGCTTCTGCGTTGGGAAATACTATATCACTTACTTTATATCTGTTGCACAGTGCTTAGCACTTGCCTCTTACGTAGGCAAATCAATTTGTCATTTTAAAATTATTACTGCTTTATTTCACTTTGTTGCTCTTTGAAAGTCGCATTGCACTGGGTACCCTTGGCACATACTTCAGTGCACCAGCACTCACTGCAACAGGGAACTCGACTGCGACACCAGGACACCTAAATCAGGAACAGAGGCTTCCTGTGCTAAAAATATGATCAACAGGGGGAAAACCAGGCAAATTCGAAGAATGATTCAGCCCACATATCCTCTGACTTGTCTAGCAAATGTTTCTTTTCCCCATTTGTCATAGCGGGAGGTTAGACCAGCTACCCTGAAATGAGATATCAGCTATTCATGAGGTAACTCATGAAATTGAGTTACGGATTTCAGCAGGGTGAATCTAGGCATGAACCTGAGACCAGAGGAGATGCTTTTGAAGCTCAACAACCAGCATATGGTGGATGGCAACCTAATTTTGCCAGAGCTATGCTGGGGCTATCAGCCTTATCCCTGAGGGGCTCGGGCTTCATTTTCTAAATTTCTTTTTGAATTAGCACATTGGTGTGAAAGAACACATTGCAAATGGTCTGTAAAGGAAGAGCTGGGCGTTCACTAATAATGGAAGAGGATAGCAGGCATTTTCTATTCTTTTTTTAAAACTGAACAGATCGGAGGTTAAGCATGCCCTCTTTTTGGGAAATTTCCATAACTTAAACATTTTTCATTAATGCTGTGATTTCCAAAACTGCCTGCCTGCAAAAGTTTTCTGTACTAAAGAACTTCTTTTTTGCATATACTATAGGACTCTATTTGGGTTCCTTTTTTTTTCTTTTTTCTTTACCTATATGATCATTACAGAGAAATACTGTCACATGTTCTCTTTCAAAATGCTCTAGATCTAGCTTGGCACCAGTTATGAAGAACATTGCCTTATATTATCCATCAACCTCGGACTAAGAGATTTTCATGGAGGAAAGTAATCTTCACAAGCAATGCCTTCCAGGAGTGTCTCTGGAACACTCATTCACACTGCTCACCTGTATACCATCTAGATCCTTAAATTTTGCCATGGATTCTGTTAGGAAAGAAAGAGAATAACATACCCCTTGCAATAGTGTTTAGATTCATCCACCAAGTCACAGATGACAGGGCAGATCGGAGATATGAATCACAATGTCCAGAGGGTTTGAGCAATGTGCATATCTCAGCTGGTTCCTCTTGCACCGCAGACGACCTCCGAGTCATGTATGGGTCAGACGTCGTGTCCCCAAACAACCTGTGACATCTCATGGTGCTTGGGCTTGCAGGCAAGGTTACACTTTCAAATGCAAATGCAAACCCTTCCTGAGACAGAAAGGCAGCTGCCAACAACTCAATTTATTTTCCCATGTGAGTTCCATTTTTCATGCTGTGAACACTGATTTGTGTTTGTCTGGTTTTAAAGCCCACTGTGAAGACAAGCAGAACTGGAGCTGGAATATACGGCGTCTCCCATGCCAGCTAGACTGACAAGGACCCATCCAGGCATGCTAGCACAGAAATAGCTCCTTGGTAATGAGGTGAACTCTGACAAACCACGTACATCTTGTGAAAACCTCCATGCCTGAAACAGGCCAAAAAAGAGCTGTGCGTCACTGCTGAATACCCTGGATATTCCACGGCAGGAAGAGCCACATGGAATAGGTGCTGGCCAGAGAGAGAGCTGCCTACCAATCAGCATCTTAATTAAGCCTAATGGAGGCCAACACTGTCTCTAATTACATCTACCTAATAGGCATGCACAGTCAAAATAAGCCACATGCCTCTGTCTTTCCTGAATGCGGGAAGGCAGTAGGAATAAAGGGTTTTCTTCTCCTTTGTCAGAGGGGCTCTGTGAGCTGGCGGTGCCCATGTTTCCTAAAGGCAGGGCGAGGGGGCCCGCGCAGGAAGGATCACCCCAGCCCCGTTATTTGGAGCAGAAGCTGCTGGCTTCCACGTCCAGCAGAGGTGATGTAATGAGCTATCAAGCTGAAGTCCCAAGCTGACCAGCTCTCCCTGTCCATACGTTTGCTGTCTGACAAACGTCTACCCCTTCTTTGGTCCATTAAACCATCTCTGCTGGTAGGACTAGGTGGGCTCTGCACTGCCTCCTTTCCAACTTGCAAAAGACACTTTTCAAGTAGTGACAGGGAGGCCAGTGCCTCATCTGTTTTACAGTAAAGATACTCTGACCCTGAATTCCACTTTTAGGATGTTTCCCCATCCTAAAAGGTCCTTAAGATGTTTAGGTTTCCACAGCCCCTGTTGACAATGGTGCAGCAGCAAGGAATTAGCAGCACCACCTATAGCAATTCCAGTTTGTGGCGAACACAGTGCTCCGTCATCTCGGTTCTAAACCCTTATGTTCAGCCCAAACGTATGCAAGGAAATAGAGTGATGGCCAGTAAAAGCATCTGGTGGTTTTCTGTTCATAGCAAATCCACACAGAGAAGACCCTGAGCAAGGACATATTTTCCTAACTAGGCACCTCTGGCACATGCCCGGGAAGCAAAATGTTTGGGATCCAATCTCCAGTGGCTTTCAAAGAGCTCTGAGAAAAAGCAGGGCTACTTGCACATGAGACCTGCTCCCAATCACCCTATAGCTCAAGCACCAGTGCAGTTCCCTTCTCAAAGGTGGGGAGAAACAATCTGAACTCAGATTTCATTCCTTTTATCACCTAATGCTGCAATGACAACTGAGATATGTAAGGTACATTGCTACCACCTCTCCCATTTCATGACCCAAAGCCTTTGGTTTTTATTAAACCTGCTAAGAAATAAATCAAGACAAGGTTGTAATTTATTATCATGTTTTGTTTTGACAAAAACCTTTGCATGCAGTTCAAACTTCTCACCTCAGAGACATTACTGCAGAAGCAGAGGCAGCAAGGAGCATGGTCCAGGGCAGGGGGCTGTTTCTATACGAGAAAAGACCGAGTACAAGAGGAGTCTTCAGCTTCAGTCTTCAGACAAATGAGGGAGCCTACAAACAATGAATGGTGTTGAAGAGGAGACAAGGTAATGATTATTCTCTGTTCTTCACCACACAAAAACTACAGGCACCCACTGAAATTATCAGGTGTCAGATTAAAAGTAGAGAGCAGGTATTTCCTGGCATAGTGCATAATTATATTGCCACAGGCTGCTGTAGAGGTCAAAAGTGTAGATAAACTCAAAAAGACACTAGAGATGTTCAAGGAGGGTTAGTCCATTGCTAGAAATGAAAAATAATACATAATCTGGATCCAACCTGCAACTCAAGAAATCAAGAAAGTACAGATTGCTGTTCACATCCTATCTCAAATTCTTTTTTTCTCTGCATTAGTGCTAAAGTCCTATAGCAACTGTGACAGACAGACTAATCTCTGTAGAATAATGTTAAGTAATGTTCTTAGTCTGATGTTAGTTTTGATATATTTTTGACTGAGAAAATTTGTTCTTCACTCAACTCACAACACAGACAGATACAGATATACAGGAACCACCTCCACTTCCCATGTCATTGGTAAGTAAACTCTCTTATTCAGATGTTTTGAATACACATGCCCTAAAACTAAATCTATACATACAAAAGAATCAAGTGAAGAGCATTAATTAAATTTTAACAAGATATAGTATTTATAGTTGAAAAATGAATGTACCAAGACAATTGCATTAACTCAACAGAACAAGAATATCTCACACTTTCTCCTGCTGGACTATATTTAACTTTCTATCACCATACTTTTTTTTCTACGCTGTTTCCTGTAACTTTATATTGTCCCCAATATGTCCACATCCGAGAGCTCAGGCTCATGGAAAGGTAGGGCAGCTGACTCTGACGCATCAAGGAGCAAACTGAAAAGCTAGTTTAATAAGGGGCAAATATCTCCATTCCTTACCAAAACATCCCATTTTCGGATGAAATTCAGTCAACAGACTAGTGTTATAGGGTACGTTACACCCACTTTTGGGCTTCAACCAGAAA
Source organism: Eudromia elegans (assembly GCA_003342815.1). NCBI lineage: Eukaryota > Metazoa > Chordata > Aves > Tinamiformes > Tinamidae > Eudromia > Eudromia elegans. Next base: position 14,024,613 of record PTEX01000001.1, on the reverse strand, counting down.
ACTAATGTTTAAAAACACCTAAGGGAACATATCAAGCTTATTTGGCATTTCTGCTAATACAGAAATCATAAGCCCAGGCAGGTAATGTGGTGAACTGATCTTTTTCTTGTAGGAATTCTTCTTTTTTTTTTCTTTTCTTTTCATGAAAGATCTTTCGTTACTAAGTGCCCAAAATGTTCATTATATCCTCCCGGGACACAATACCCTCTCAGCCTACTGCTTGAATCTGTTGCTGGGTTTTAATTCCTTCTTGTAGCAACCCCTGCTACCGCAAGCACTCAGCAACGCGGAAGCAGTGTGCAGATTTCTACAACAGGGAGATCTGAGGCACTGGCCTATGCCAAAAGAAATCCAGTCGCGTTAGAAGAACGTTGACATCTGCTAGCTGAAGTTATGAGGAAATAAAGTACATTTCAGCTACTTTCAGAGTTTCACCCACAGTTCTCCTAAGCTAATAAACTATGAGATGTTTTCTGCACCACCTAGACCAACTCCAGGCTGCTTCCTATAGCAAAACCATTGAACTTTCCTTCCAAAACAAAGACTTCTGCCTCATTTTTTTTGTCCTGAGGAATCGGGCTCTTTGAAAAACTGGCCTGTTCAGCATACCTCAGTCAGGCACCTAAAATGGAGGCAAAAAAAGGGGGGCTAGACACTTCAGAAGAATTAGACTAGATGGATTTTAAAGAAAACACTTTCTGATGGCTAAATAAATCTTGTACTGGGGTTGTATGTCTCATTAGGTGCCTGAGGAATGTGGCCAAGCTCAGCTTTTTCAGAAGTTCTTCCCTTTTACGATTTTTGCTGCCACCATTCCGCATGTGAATGTGCAATCCCACGTGCAAATCCACATGCTGTCTTTCAGGGGCATAACCCGAAATGGTCTGAGCCATAGGAGCAGGCAAAAAGGAGCAAGGGGGAAGTTTGTGCTCGCTGCAAGGGAAGTGCAGCAGGAGGGAGGGCACGCTTGGCTGCGTCCCCCGGAATGGAGGATTCCAGGCCAATTTGCTTGGCTTAAGATCGCAATGGTGATCCATATGAGGAGCAAAATGGTGACTTATTGCTGGCCCTAGCTGAGAAATGCAAAGCAAAATAAGATCCTGTGAACGTATGTGCTGCAGGGATTAGCGGTTTCCTACCTCACAGCACCAAGCAAACGGGTGAGTTTTTATCTGGCAGGAAGGCGTTCTCTGGCTTGTGCCCCAAACACACTCTTTGTTTCCTGAGTGTGATGGAACCTCAGTGTCAGATGAATGCAGAAGATAGTATGAGATTGTTTGTGTTCCAGTCCACACCAGTTCTGGGTTTGAAATCAGAAAATAAGGTCAACACGGAGTTACATTTCACATCTGGAGCTGCACTTCAGTCTCAAGGCAATTGTTTTTATCCCAAACCCAGTAGCTCTTAAATAAATTACTTAAAATGTTTTTCCTTTGCCTTTACAGAAAAAAGGAAAGCTCAGTATTCCCGCAGAATCATTACCAGCAGAAGTGGGGCTTTACTTCCATGCTGCTCAGTTGTCCCAAATTATAAGAAATGCTTTTCAGTTAAGCCTCCGTCTACTTCACTCCCACACAAGCTCCATTTTATCTCAGATTTCTGACACTAAACCACTTTCATCAGAAAGCCCATGAAACCTTAACTTAATGCGAAAAATATTAAAATGACAATACTTTAGGTAGACGTATGTACTGTTATTTTTGCTGTTTCTTCTTTTTGACCTTGATCACAAAAGCAACCCGGTACTTCTTTTCTTGTGCCCTTGCATTCATTCCGGCTGCTTTGGGATTCGTTCTGTTGACTAGAGCACGGTTTTGTGACAGGACTGCACTGCCTACGATAAATCCAGCACACGTCCCAAAGTGGCTAACGTTCCCTTCCGGAGGAGACAGCAGAACTCCTGCAAGTTGGTAAATGTTACCAACGGGCATCCTCGTAATGCAGCAGACCCGATCTGACCACGACGGCAGCGCCGAGCGCTCCCCGTGCGGCTTTGGAAGGAGACGCCCAGGCGAAGGGGGCACAAAGACCCCACGAGAAAGCGAGTTTGCTCAGACGGGCAGGCACATCTCTGCGCTGCCTTTCTATTGCTGGTGACCGCAGGCTAGCTTTTATTGGGGCAAGTGGGCGTTTAAACGTGAGGATAGGCTTGTGGGGAGACAGTCAACGCGCACAAATGCTTTGCAGTTGTTTATTTCTGAAAACCGCACAGGATTTGTCTGTGTCTGTCAAAATAACAAGCACTTGTTTATATATATATATATGTATATATGAACACACACACACACACACATATACACGTGTACATAGGCCCTCAGCCACGCCTGCGGTGGTGGCCAGGGGAGGTTCTCGCCTCGTGCCCGGCCCCGCGCCCATGGAGGCGCCGCGGGAGGGAGACGTGGGGCGATGGCGGCCGCCGCTGCCCGCCTCGGGGAGCCCTTGTGCTGGCTCCGAGGGCCACCTAGCGGCGCCGAGCCCCGCTCCGAAGCGCCGAGGAGAGGGAAGGAAAGGCCCTTCACCCCGTGGAGCAGGCCGGCGTGAACCTGGCGGCCCCGCGGCTCCCGGAGCCGTGCCGGGGTCTGCCCGAGGATGCGGGCCTGGGGCAGCCATTGGCATCAGGGCACACATGTCCCCTGGCCCTGCTGTGGTTGGAACGTGGCCTCTCCTCCCATTGCTGCACCGGCCCCATGCGGAGCTGCGGCAGTTCCCGCTCCTTGGAAAGCCGGATAAGGGAATGCCCTGCGGAGCTCCCCTCCTGACAGGCACCTCCAGGGTACGGGCACCCCGTGATGGGGGACACAGCTCCAAGGGCAGGGCCAGCGCCCGGCACGCGCGCCCTCTCCTACCAGAGGGTCTCAAGGAGGAGGAAACCCGGGATGTCCTGGTGCTCCCCTGGGCAGAGCAGCAGATTGGCACTCTCCGACCCCAACTCAGATGACTGGGTAGAAACAACAAAGATTCATTCCTGAAGTACCTGAAAGGTCAGGTTTTCCAGTTCCCACAGTTTCTGTAATGAGCTGGGCGCTCTCCAGGCAGGCTGCTCTGACCTTTTGTGGGCCCCGTTTCTCCAGCACATCTAAAGGAAGGGCTGAAAATAATACCTAGACATACACCAGAATGTTAATGCGTCAGTCGGGACAGGCTGTAGCTTCCCAGGAACCCCGTCCAGATGCCATGAGGAAAAGAGCCCAGCGCTGTTCAACAGGGCTAACAGTTCTGCATGTGTGTCCATGCCCGTGTGTTCCATAACCTCTCCTAGCGCTTGTCCTTCTGGGTCCCATTGCGGCTCTGCTGCAGTCTGGGCCCAAACACTGCCAACGGGGAAGAGCAGGTCCTAGAGGCACAGAAAACATCGATTTGTGCAGTCTTGAAGACATTAATTCATGCCGTTTTGCATTGTGCAGAGAAAAAAAAAAAAAGTAGAAACAAAAAGAAGAGGAAGAAGAGAAAAGAGAGAGGTGAACCTGGAGGCTTCTGAAGGCTGCAGTTATTTCATGGAGCTATACGCCTCAGCATCAGCGATACTGTCAGTAATCTCCAGCCTGATCAGAGTCACTCCACTGAGACTGTGAGGCCACATTATCTCTTCTTGTGATCTGTGTGACCTGTTAATTCAGTAAAACGTTGTTTTACTGGGCAATAAATATCACTACAAAGCTCTTTCTTTATTGTGCAATGAAATGTTTCTCCTCACTTTTGCCTTCATCTAAAGGATATGGCTACTGTGCATAAAGTGCTGCTTAATTCCCCATTTCCACTCACAGTCATGGTTTTGATAAACCTTTTCAAGAGTAATTGCAACAAGTCATTGCTGTGACCTCTGTTTAAACAGGCAGGGCCTGGAAGCTGTTTTACAAACATTAAGAACTATAGTCTGAATAGCAGATCTGAGTGTGCATTTTGCTAAAAGAGCCGATGCAGCTCTGCATGTCTGAGGAACAATCAGTTTATAGAAGGCTGGCATGGAGAAGGAGTGAAAATGAGGATGCACATGTGTGTCTTGGCAATCCCACCTTATACAGCAATCCATGTGTTAAAGTCTTTTGTCCATCTGATTTTAAGGTAAGAACCTCTTTCTTGGCAAAGTCATTTCTTCCTCAACTTATTCAGGCACAACATGCATCAGCTAGAACTTCATTATTGATCTGAAAGTTCTACTCCATGCGGACAGTGTTAATTCACTGTTTCAATTTCTATAGATTAATAAAACATAGATTTAAAATTACAGGAGAAAAAGAGAATTTGCATAAGTTAAGATTCCACTCTGAAGATGTGTGGAAGACCTAACCTTTCTTACTTTTAAAGCCCCATATCTTTGTGTTATTTGTGAGCCCTCTGTCCTTGCGAGTAACACATTAAAGCAGACTGTTTGGGGGCTTCATTGGTGAGCAAGTGTAAGAAAGGTAGTCTAGCAAACTTTGTACGAGTGGTGATGTATTAAAGATCTCTAGCCAAGTCTTCTTCATGTTCTAATGTGGCCAAGTATAGCCTGGTGCCTCTTCTTAGGTTTTCAAGTGATGCCAGTGATTAAAGGAATCAAATAAATTACTTGTCCAAAACAAACAAACAAACAAAAAATCAACATTCACCTATGGTGACTCAAAGGGATAATTAGGTAATAGAAATACTAGTTTTGACATAATAGCAGTGCTACTAGGGCAAACACAATTAAGCTGTCTCTTGCAATGCTAACTGAAAATCACAAAGGGCTATGCAAACAATGACTCGTCATACAAATAACGGGAGGAAAGATCCTTTCTCACAGAAGCATGCAAACTGGAGAACAAAGTGATTTGCCTAATTACTTTGTCTACCTCTCTAGTAATACAGACTGATCCCTTTGTATTCTGGTATTTGATTTCTTATTCTGAATCATGCTCAATGCAATTCCACTTCAAAATTGAGCACTTAAAGGGATTAGTATTTGTTGATTTCATTCAGGAGATAATATAGTCTTGATATTCTCTGTGTTGTTTATCCATCATCTTTTATTTCCAAGGAGAGAATTCTGATTAGCCTTACGCTTTGAATAGCAGAATTATTTCCTACAGTGTGACAATTGTATAATCATTCAAATAAGCCAGTAAACAAGCTGCAACAAATGTATACCTGGCATAGCAATTCTGATTCATTTGAAATAAAAACAGTCATAAATTCAATCTAGGGTAACAGAGCAAAATGCCCTTGGGGTCCAACAAGTGAAAACTCTCAGGCCAGAACTACCTGTTCCACTTTCTTAGTCAGATTAATGCATCATTCTTGCACAATTTGCTTTGTGTTTAAAACACATAAGACATGGACAGAAACCAGTCGCTTCCAAACAAGCTGAAATCCTTTTGGGCAATGCGAAGCAAAATTCACGTTCCATTGACATTCCAGGTGATACAGGTGTCTGGCTTAGAAATACACTATGAAGGGTAGTCCTCTAATAATTCCTTTTTCAGGGATGAACATGAAACAGGGTTTTTAATTAAAATAGAGGCATGTGGCCTTCCAGAGACACATGAAGATGTTTGTAGGATACTGAAATCTGAAGGAAGAATAATGCTACAATTTCTGTTGTCTTGTGCTCTATATGGCTGCAAAGTCGGAACTAGCATGGCTTTTGTTCTTCATGGCCAGAAGACCAAGGCTACACATGGTAGCTCAGAGCACACCTGCACTGCTGCTCAGATGAAGATACTGCAGCCACTTCTGGGATCCTTCCAGCTTTGATTACTACACTCTTTAAAGAACTATTTTAACTGCAATGACTTCCAAAAAGACTCAGAAAAATAGTTTGAGACTCATGAAGTTTGGGTATAGGAGACATGATAGCTTCAAATTATTTAGTTTGTAGAAGAGAAAGTTCAGAGCTGATTTGAGCAAAGTTCCTATTTAGGAGATTTCCAGCAGCAGAAACCAAAGAAAAATGAAGATCCCATAGCTAGAAGCTAAGTCAAATGAGATCATAATCTCATTATAAAACCTGTATTTTTAACAGTCAGTATAATTAATTCCTGGAACCACCTACCCAGGGAACAGGTGTTTGCCATCATTTTAAGTATATTTAGGAGAAGTACAAACTTTTTACAAAATCTTTTGGAAGAGACATCCTGAGACCTGCCTGAATACATTACTGTGGCTGGCCCAAGCATTCGAAGTGCCAGCTTGCTCACGTCCAGCAAGAGAAACTTACGATTCAGTAGTAAACACCTGCTGTTTATCAGTACTCAGATGAATTGAAACACAGGAGGTTCCATCTCCATGTGAGGAAGAACTTCTTTCCTGTGAGGGTGACAGAGCCCTGGAACAGGCTGCCCAGAGAGGTTGTGGAGTCTCCTTCTCTGGAGATCTTCCAAACCCCTCTGGATGCCACCGTGTGCCCTGTGCTCTAGGCGTCCCTGCTGGAGCAGAGGGGCTGGACTAGATGATCTCTAGAGGTCCCTTCCAACCTCAACTGTTCTGTGATTCTGTGTGATTCTGTGAATAGTCTGAAACCCTTAATAAAAAAAAAAAGAAAAGAAAAAAAATAACTTGATACTTAGTATCATAATAAATAAGGCATCAGAGCAGAGTTCCATGTAGGACTTGGGAGACTACTTGCCACCTGTCACCGCTGTGGGTGCGGTGCAGATCTCTTACCTTAGAATCACAGTATCACAGAATACCTGGGGTTGGAAGGGACCTCTGAAGAACATCTTGTCCAATCTCCCTGCTCAAGCAGGATGTGCTAGGATCATGGCCTGATGAGTTTTAAGTATTTTCAAAGGTGGAAACTGCAAAACCTCTGTCTGTTACAATGTTCAACTGCACTCAGAGGAGAGAAGCATCTTCTTGTATTTAAGCAGAATTGCACATGTTTCAGTTTGTACCCATTGCCTCCCACACTGTCTCTGGACACAACTGAGAGGAGTCTGGCTCTGTCCTCTTGACTCTCTCCCATGGTATAATTATACACATTGATATGTAGTCCTCTTGAGCTTCCTCTTCTACAAGCTACACATTCCCAGTTCTCCCTAACCCTTTAATCATCCTTGTGATGTTGTGCTGGACTTGCTGCAGTAGCTCCATCACTTTCTTTTATGGAGACCCAGAGCCGATATGGCATCACCTGGGCTAAGTAGAGGGGAAGGATCACCTCCCTCAGTCTGCTGGAAATGTTCTTCCTAATGGTGGCCAGGATATTATTGTGCTTCTTAGCCATGAGAGCACACTGCCAGCACATGGCCAACTTGTTCACCAGAATCTCAAGCTCCTTATCATCAAAGCTTCTCTCAAACTGATTGGCCTATAGCCCATACTGGTGCAAGGGGTTACTTCTCTCCAGAGTCAGGATTTCACATTACCTTTTGTTGAAATTTGAAGTTCCCTGCCTATTTCTTGAACCTATCCAAGTTCTCTGAACAGCAGCACTTGATATATCAGCCCCTTCTTCCTGTTTTGTGACGTAAGTTAACTTACTGAGAGTGCATTTTGTCCCATCATCCACGCTATTAATGCAGATGTTGAATATTGCCCCCTACACTGACCTCTAGGAGACCCCCAGTTATGACTGGCCTGGACTGCCAGCCACTGACCACAACCCTCTGAGCCCAGCAGGTCAGCCAGCTTTTAGGCCACCTCACTGACCACACTTCTTCAGCTTGTCTACAAGTGCGTTATGGTAGACAGTGCCAATAGCCATACTAAACACCTACTGCTCTCCCATGAATCACCAAGACAGTCATCTCATCACAGAAAGTTATCAGGTTGGTTAAGCATGATTTCCCCTTCATAAACCCATGCTGTTCACTCCTGATCACCTTGTTCTCTGTGTGCCTAGAAATGTCAACCAGGATTAGTTGCTACATCACCTTCCCAGGGATCAAGGTGAGGCTGACCGGTCTGAGGTGCCTGGGTCCTCCTTCTTGCCCTTTTTGAAAATGGATGTGATATTTCCTCTTTTCCAGTCCTCAGGAATGCCCCCTGATTGCCACAGCCTTTCAAAGATAATCACGAGTGGCCTTGCAATGGCACTGGCCAGCTCCCCCAGCACTTTTTGGTGTGTCACATCAGGACCCAAGGACTTGAGCATGCCCAGCTTGTTTAGTTGTTCCCTGACTTGATGCTCCTCCTCCAAAGGTAAGTCTTCATTGCTGCACATTTGCCCTCTGCTCTCAGGAGTTTGCAGTTCCCCAGGGACAGTCCCACCAGTAAAGACAGAGGCAAAGAAGGCATTTAATACCTTCTGATTTTTCTGTGTTCTTGGTCCCCAGGGTCCTGTTCTCATTAGCAGACCCACATTTTACCTAGCCTTCCTTTTGCTGACAATGTCCTTATAAAATCCTTAAATTCTCTTGCCATTTTTAACTCTGGATGCGTTTTAGATCTCCTAACCCCACCCCTGCCTGCTTAGATTGTGTCTCTATTTTCCTCTTGGGACACCAGTCCCTGCTTCCCTGCTTCCACCTCTTACATACTTCTTTCTCATGTTTATGTTTAGTTGGGAGCTCCTTGTTCATCCATGCACTGGTAAGATATCTTATGGTATGAGCCATAAAGTCTTCAGCAGCCTTATTTGCATAAGTAAAAGTTGCTTCCGGGATTTGTAGTATTGCCTATGTCCTCATAAGTGTCAGAGAGCTAAGGGCTCACTGCTGCCTGCTTTGCTGGATATGGCACCAGAAGGGAGTCTGCAGGGACTTGTGTCAACAGTGGTGGAACTTACTCAACATAATGAGCCACATTACAAAGTGGCTGATAGCCACAACACACCCCATCTGAGGTAGAGAGAAGACAACAAGCCTTGTAACTCTGCTAAAGGACTAAGCAGGGTCCCAGGTGGTCTGAATCTATCAGCCAGGCTCAGCAGTCCCTTTTGACTCTCTCCTTCACATCTCTGGGGATTAAGATCACCCAGTAGCCTCCCTTCTAGCACAGCCCTGGTATCATCTATGTGAAACGACCCTGGGACAGAAACCACTTCAACTGCCTTCATACCTTACACACCCAGCAGATACCGGTAAGGCCTGAAATGAACCACCCTGCATGTTCCTCTGAACAGGGAGGCTGTTCTGTTAACATCTTGTGGGCCAAGGAGGAAATATGTCAAAGGGTGGATGCATATATGGGAAAAAGGTGTCTTTAAATGTGTGGTGGTGTCGTATCAGAGAGGTGTTTCTCCTATAATTCTGTCATAAGGAGGAGAACATCTGCAATTGTAGTAGCTACAGACCTACCAGCCAGTTAACTGCCTGTGCCTGAGTAAGTGCCACCTGAACTGCTTGTTTCCGTATGAAACCCTATCAAGGACTGGAGAAATCAGGTGGCGTCACTTGACCACGTGCAAAACAGAAACATTTATTGATGACACTTTTCCACCCTACTGAGGATTCCATTTCTAGAAATATGCTTTAGTGGTGCCTTCTTTTAAAATGCAAAGTACAGCTGAGAAAGTAGGACCAAAACCCTCACACCGTGGGAAGATCACAGATGGTCCTTTTCCTCTCAGAAAACAGACTGGATTAATTCCACTTTTAGCATTCACAGGATGAACCTGACAATGTTCCAAAATGGCAAAATAATTATGTTAGACAGTGGCAGACTTTTCTAAATGTGTTGGCTTGGTTAGCCCACCCAACTGTACGAGACAGATTTAAAAGCCACAGCATTACAGAAAGGATTATCTGCATTGCCTCATGTCTTATTGCGGTGGGGGCTCATCTAGGGGCAGTGCCCCTAAGGGAAGCCAGGACAGAGCGCTGCAGTCAGATGTTTGCAGGGGTTTCTGTGCTGTGGAAGCCCAGCATGTCATCCAAAGAGCCAGGCCTGAGTCCTTCCTCTCCCTGACTGTGCCCTGAGTGCAACATGCAGGGCCAGTACTCAGGGAACAGAGCTTCTGCTAAACACAGGGCCTCACGTCTCACAAGGGGTCTAAGAGGCTTACTGAGATAATGTAGGGCAAAGCTTTCCAAATTCGACAGCTAGTCTGCCCGAGGAGGAGACTGATAGCTAGAATGGTGAAGCCTGCATTTGAAGCCCGCCTAAATCACTTCTGTTTTATACAAATGTTTGGTATACTGCCAGTCAAACTTAAAATCTGCAAGTGATTTGAGCCAGGTCACCATGGAAATGATTACAAAAACATTAATTGGAGAGCGGATTATCTTTTTTTCTAATAAAGAAGCATTTGCTTGGCTCTTATTTTTCTGAATGTACAGAATTTCCCAGACTGGGCAAATTGTGCCAAGAAGAGACAGTCCAAGGACAATCTAAATCCATTAGAAACACTAGGGATTCCAAATGTGCTAGCAAAACAAACTCGGAGCACTCTCTTTTTCTTGGAGAATACCAGCATTTCATAAAGTGCTGATAAACCCAGCTCATTTTTCAGGTAAGGTTGACGTTTCTTGAAAATATGAAGCCATTGCATCCTGTCGAAGAGCACATAAATAAGTACATAAATAAATTTTAAAAAATAACAGGTAACTAAATCATCCTATCTTTGCAGTGCTCCATTATCCTGCTGTTGTCAGATTAAGACTTCTCTGCTCATAACTAATCAGATGGGGGGGGGAGGATTAAAACCTGCATACACCAGCAAAACACAAAACAGCCTGAGGGAGAAAAGCCATTTTGCTGGGACAGATGGGCTGGGCAATGGGAACACGCGGTGTCTGACCATGGCCGGGAAGGAGAGCAGCATCTTTGGCATTAAAACAGATCGGAATGATTGTATTAACAAAAGCACTCGAGTAGCCCACAGGATCTGCCTCTGCCTCTCCAAGACACAGGATTTTCCAGGAAGCGTTGTATGAAGGCACACGAACGTGGCACAGGTAACGATCTCCATAATGACCTGCCACAGCCTACGGCAGCCCGGACGGGCTGTGTGTTCCGTCCAAACGGCCCCAAGCAGGGCCACAGCTGTTAGTGACTGCAAGACCAGCCTCCTGAACACCCTCCGTGCTCCTTCAGAAGGTCGTGTATTCAAACGTTGTCGTGACAGGCAGCTATTTAAAAACACGTGCTAAGACCATGGCCTCTGTTTGGCTAACCCCTGGGGGTAAGGTCAGGTTTCTTGTCTGTGTTGCTTGAGGTGGTAGATGCAGTTCTCTTCCCCTTTTAAATCAATGGGAGCTTTGCAAGTGGTTTATGTATTCACAGAAGCTGTTGCAGGCTGTTTCTGCATGATGAAGGATCAATGTTAATTCAATTGTATTGCTTTGACACCGTACTGCAAAACAAAACAAAAAGCTAAAAATAGCTTAATTTCTCCTGTTTCTGTTCCTCCTCATTCTCAGTCTTTTTGTTCCTTTTTCCTACTTTTAAATTCCAGTTGTATATGTGGAATATTACAAAGCAAAATTGGCTTTGTGCTACCTTTGGAAGTCTTTGATCTGAGTGGGGTTTTGACCTCTCAGCACTCCTCTAACAGTGCAAAGAGACCGTAGGACTGTCTAATTATCAGCTATACATCTGAGCTATCTTCTTTTTCTATTATGCCCTTTAGTTCCTTTATCCTTTAACAAACTTTCTTCATGTGTCCTCTTTCATACTTGCATAGTTCCTTCTTTTCCTTCTTGCTCCCTTCAATTATTTTGCTTTCCCTTCTTTCCTTACTTCTTCAGTTTCTCCCCTATTCACCCTTTCAAGATGATTTTTGTTATACACACACTTTCATTCTCTGCAAATTGTAGAAATCTAATGATTAGCAGTGGAAATCTCTCAGCAATTTCTACATGATTTTTCATACATTCAGTTTGTCCATAGAGAAGAATTGCTTCTAGAGCCATAAAGAAATGATTTGCGTCTTAAGTTTTTATTTTTCTCATTTCTTCTGAACTTTTTTCACCTGAAATTCCTTCGCTCTTTCTATGATCTAATCTTTAAATATGGACTCTTTATGAGTGGTCAGACTTTTTAATAAGATGGACTGTATTTTAAGATAACAGTTTTCACTTTCCAGGTTCCAAAACAGAATTCCATATATTGATCCTTACATTGTAAAGCATTATCAGAAAGGTAGTATAAGATTTTCATTTCAAGTGAAAAGTAATTTTATGTGAGAAGTAATTTTCTTTAGAACTGTTACTCATACTCTGTTTTCTTACTCTTCATCTCCTTCTTTTCCGATCTATTCCTTACTCCTTCTTTGTGTTGCTATTTAGTTCTCCTTTGCACCATGTCCTGCTACAGCCTTCTGTGTCCCTAGCTTACTCTGGAGGAAGCTATTTCTGCTGTAGTGTTTCCTGAAGGTAACCTTCCTCCCACATTAAAAGTAACTGACTTTCTTAATGGCTTAATTAAACTGAAAGAATTCTGCCAATAGTGCTTAGATTTTCTGCAAGAGGACATCTTGCAGCCCACTCCAAGTGATAATGCTGGAAAAGCTTATTAAAAATAAAAAATAATTAAAAAAAAGGAATTCAGAATCTCATATCTCACTATTCTCGCTAGTTCAGCAACATCAACAAGTTCAATTGAATTATTCTCAGTTTGCACAAGAAGAAGAGAGAAGGTGGCCATAGATGTTCTGGTAGGTCTTTATAGGCTATCTTGGTGCACACACACACGCTACTCACGGTTGAGTACAGCCACAGTAAGTAGGTTGAATTTCCATGAGACAGAAGAAAGTGTACATCCCTATTCCCATCTCTCCTCTTTCCCATTAGCACTTGCTTCATATGTAGCAAATCTTCAGTGCACAAGTGGCTGTCCAGTCCTTCCACTCAGCTGATGGCCATCCTCAGTCACAACAGAAGCTTTAGCAATCCATCAGGAGTCACTGTTTCAACCAGAAATGTTTCCTTGGCTTTACAGGGCAGTTATTTTGCCCAAAGTGAATTTTGGTATTTCTTCAGTTTTACTCCTTTGATTTGCTTGTTTTAGAGGAGAAAAGTCAGTTTTAATAAAAGGCAACATTCTGGACAGTATGGTATCACTTGTCAGGAGCAAACCACTTGCAATCACACTTAGTGGGTCTTAAAGATTAGACATTGTCAGGGGCTTCCTTTTGCAGCAAGCTGAATACATTCAGTTCAGTGAAAGTTAAGATTAATAACTACTAACTAATAATAACTACTTAAAATTTGGCCTTGGCTACAGTGCAGGGGAGCAAAGCAAATGGTGGGCTGTGACTTTAGGCACAAGGACGGTAACTCCCCTCTCACCATGACCTGGTGCAGCTGGTGGCTGCCACTATGAACATCTGCATAAGGACCACCAAAACTTGAGAGCCGTTGGTGTCTAAAGCATACACAAAATTAAGATTAGGCATAATAATAAAGATATTTTCTGATTTAAGGACAAAGGACAGAAACGCATTAAGTACAGCAGCCCACTGAGGTGATAGTTTAATGACTAGAGCTTTGGATACAACCTCTATGAAACTGTATGACATCATCAGAGAAACCCTTAAAAATGTGTAGAACTGGTTTTTTCCAAATGATTTTAACTCTTCTTTTTCATGCTACATGATTTAACTATATAGTTGCTTATTCAATCTTATTGCTTTTCTTTTCAATAACATGGTGAGTTTTGATTTTGCCTGCAGAACAGCCGACACCTGTAAGGTTCCCTAAAACACAAACCGCAGGGTTCAATACTGCTAGTTGAGGGAACAAGCATGAAGTTTGATTTTAAAACCACATTTTTAACTGCACGTTTCTTAAAACTGGGTTCATTCTTCTTCATTCGGAGAGCGTTCTACTAAAAATAACTGATGACGCAGCGAGTCTCCATATTTTGTGATTTGTGTTTCAGAATATTCTCCAGATAGCAGTCTTGGCCTGGCAGCAAGCCAAACGAACCTCTTTGTGCTCTCTTTCTTTCATTCAGCCTTTTTTAAATTGCTTTGCTTTTAAGTTCCTGGCCTAGAGCTGTAAAAAGGCCACTTGATACAATACAGACCTCAGGATATGATGTGATTCATAGGAGTTACACTGGATTTTAAAAGCACTGTTCAATCTGGAGCTTTAACAGCCTCAGCTAAAGACAGCGTTCAAAACCAAATAAATGGAAAATGAGTGAGCTCTGACACTGGAGGAACAACGTTTTAAACAGGGCATGCCAAGCTGCGTGTTCTTTTTCGGATGAGAGGTTAAGAGCTCTGGTAGAGGCGCAGGGGAGCAGAGCGATGCTGCCTCAAGCCCTGCACCATGATACAACTCAGCCAATTGGCAGGACTTTGTCTCTGAAGGGCAGGGACCGCCTGCGTCTCCTGAATGCAATGAATCCCTCTGAACTCAGCCAAAAGCAGAAACTTTTGCTTCTGCAGATGGATTTTCAAACTGCAGAAACTTGAGTGAAACAAGTTTTTTGGTTCCTAATCAGTAGGACAGAACTTAAGCTTAACTAATGACTTCAGGTGCTCAGCTCCAAGGGGAGAAAAACTTCTTAAACTGAATGCTTATCTCTCTTCATTTGTTATATCAATAGATATACTGCTATATCTATTTTCTTTCCCCCAAAACCTCACTTCTATCCTCAAAGCCTCACAGCTGCTGCAGTACAACTTGCTGCTTCAGTGGCACGGAGAAGAGAGACCACCAGCAGAAACGGCGATGGTAGAGTTAAGTTACACAGGTACAGGGAAGAGCCAAGTCACACCAAGTTTCACTGGTGAACTCTCTTGGCTTGGGAAATGGAAGCAAGAAGGCTAGCATGTCTGTAAACTAATATTTATGCCACTCTCCAAAACCACGCTGTTTCTTTAGCAATATTGCTTTTGTTTCCTTGGTCCAAACTAGCTCTGATTTTATAGAGGTAGAGCAGTATGGTGATGGAGATTTCATGACTCGTTTAATTTGAGTGTTTGTCACCTGTCACTTTGACCCCTGGCAGCACTGAAGACAAACTAAAAATTGCTCTTCAACAAAAATAAGATTTCAGCATTGAGCAGCAGGCTCCCTTCCAGATCCAGCCGTTCCAGATCCAGCCGTTCTCCGACTTACATCAAGAGCTGCCTATAGCATTTCCTGATCATTCTTTATTGTGAACTGGAAGGAGAAAGGGGAAAGCAGAAAAGCTGCTGCCACAGTGGGCAAAGTTACACGTTCCTGGTTTTTCCTCCAGAGTTTCTGCCTGGCTGTGGATTACTTCTTCCACAATGTTTGCGTCGTGCACTCTTTGAGGAAAGCAACGGCCAAGGTAGATCGCTCTGATGGAACTTCACAGGAATAGAGCACAGGAGACCAAAGGGCTGGAGAAGGTTGGAGCCCTCAGCGTGGATGCTGGCTGCACAAGGACCTGCCAGGTTGAGGGGAAGGTCTCTTGTAAGAGCTTTTGGGGTGTGACTGAAAAACAAACATTTTGCTTATATAAACTTCACAGATCACTCATGCCAATCCATTTCTGTCTCAAAAAGCAATATTGTTTTAAATACTTCACTTTCATGCAGTTTTATGCAGTCCCAGGTTGTTTTTCAAGGGCAGCAGTAAAAACAATTCAGTGAGAAGTTTTCAATATTTCATCCTTGCCTTCACTGACTCACAAATGAGACAAGGTTTCTTCTTTTCAAGATACTGTTCTAATCTATCACGACTGCAATTTTTTTGATAAAAGGTCTTTCAAATGCTGCACAGATCTTACTGTTACAAATAATAATGCGGTGCTTTCTAAAGAGGCAAAAGTGGGGTAGTTTTGAACATCTTGACTTGGAATAAAAGCCCAAAATAATAACTTAGGGCTACAAAAGACATTAGCTGAAATAAACTTTACCCTGCATCAAATACGGCAGCACTGATAAATACATTTGAAGAACAGTATGAAGAACTCCTGGCTACTCCTGGCTATCACCTGTGCACACAACAGTTTAACAGTTTTAGGGCCCATCCTTTCTTCTAATACACTCCTTGGTGATCACAGAGTGTGATGTACACACATCCTGACAGACAAAACAGGCAAAACAGCTGCATTCTGTGAGCAAAAATGTGAACAAAAATCTATATCACTTACCATGGCTACAGACAACGTAAGGGAGACAATATTTTTCTGCGTTATAGTCCACGATGTGTGTCCTTTCATGAAGCTAGAGCTCCCTGTCTACTTCTGGTAAATTGGGATGCGCAGATGACACAAGGATCAGCTCTTGTCAGACAGCCATGACGTAGGTGATTATGCAAACAGTGATGGACAGGTATTTTTACCAGTCCAGACACATTAGAAGTATCCTCCTGGCTTTGATCTCGCCCTCTCTATGCTTCTTACAGGTTGATCATGATATACAGGCATAGCACATGATGCAGTTTAAAAAAAGATTTATAAGCAGGTCAAACCTAGGCAATATTTTATCAATGACATATACTTCAGCAAGAAGTTAGAAATTTTAAAGTGTATGAAGAATCAATGTTAGTGACGCTGTTTGAAAATCTTGATCCTAAGTTATGCTAATCAGGCCTAATACCCTCCCTTGGACCTGAATAATCTGGTTTGTGGCCTCTTAGCTACCCACCCTCATGCGCCAGGTACCTTAGCTGCTGTCCTCATGTGCCAGGTACCAGAGTCATGCTGGAAAAATAGTCAAGGCACCCTCAAGAGCCAGCACAGTTCCACCAAACCTTCATCATCTTTGCGCCTCTCCATCCAGGTCTTCCCAACTGGATGTGAACCCCTCACCTGTCCAGCAAGACAGTCTGGCATGTAAAATATCATTCAGATGTTGCCAGAGAAGCAAGAAGGTTGCCAGAGGAGCAAAGAAGTGAAGGGAGAAAACACTGTGGACACTTATCCTTAGAATAAATTATTTGTAATGTTTCCTGATTAAGATGCACAGTTTGACGCAATATCTTTATATAAAAGTTTGTCAAAAGTGAGTACCAAAGCATTCTGCTTAATCGAGCATAACACACTGTACCATAATATTAGTCTTGGCTGTGCATGTGTCAGGGGTGCTCATATCACCGTGAATCACTTGTTATGTTTTGTTTAAAGGCTTTCAGTGGGCGGCTCAGAATTAGAGACGTGTTCCTGTTAACTCAGGAATGTCCTCATTTCAATGCTGAGCTTCAGATGGGAATGTTCCCGAAACTGAAATGGAGGTTGGATTCCATGCATTGACACCCCCTCTGCTCCCAGGAGGTGTTTTCTCATTTGAGTTTTCCTGTGTATCAAAAGTCACTGGAAAGTTAGATGGATTGTTGTAATAAGAGCATGACCTGTGCCTGCACTGGGGTTTATCTCCTAGCCTTGTCATATGAGACATGCCAAGGTCACTGAAACTCAGGCATTGCCCAAGGAGATACATCTCTGACCACAAATTCCTGTGGCCTTTTCTGCCATACATCTTTCTTTTCTTTTTAAAAAATATGGTAAAAAAACATAGGAATCAAAACCATCAAGCCAAAGCAGCCAAATAATAAAGTGAAGAAGTATGATAGGCCAAGGCAGATGAACTGACCTGCCTCCCCCACCAGACTGTTCAGCTGCCAGAACAACTGCTATCACCGGGCTTATGCTTGACCTAGTCACTTTTTGTTCCCAAAACATTTCCCGCAGCAGTAGACTGTTTGGCCCTGGAGTCTCTGCTTTCCTGTGTTTTTCACTGTCAGAAAGTGCATGGATTTGCGTTACTTATGTCAACATAGTAGCAGTCAGCAATATTTTAAGCATCATCAAGGTTCAGGGAGTCAATGACATCAGTTGTAACTGATTAGAAAAAGAATTATTTTTGTTGGCAGATATTTCCAAGCATATCTTCCTGCCCCAGGACTCATGTATCTGCTCAGCACAGCCCTGCGTTACCTGTGAAGAGCTGAACAACTGCTAAATAACCACAGTAACTTCACATCCGGTAAGTATCCCACTTTTTTTTTTAATGTTGGCTCAGTCACTTTTACCCCATACACAGTCTGCAGCACAGATATGCCCTTGGGTCGCACAGCAAATTGAAGGGGTGTCTTTATCATGTCTTTTAGTATTCCAGTCCTCAGCATCTGCTAGCAAACAGAGGAAGCAAAACCAGACATACCAAGAAAAATAACTTGTTTTGTTCTATATTTCCAGGCTATGAAGAACTGAGGAGGGGTTCATGGCGTGCAGAAGCCAGGGGGTGATTCAACATCAGGTGGGCATACCTGGCACGGGTGGAGGATGCAACCCTCTATAATGTAAGGTACAAGTGCCATGTTCTTAGATGTGAGCTGAGGTAGGCGTGAGGTTTATCCCTCACCCGCGTCGGCTTACATTAATAGTGACCTTGCCCTGGGAGAAAAAAAAAAAAAAAGAGGTCTCTTTAGGCTTGTTTTGGGGTTTCTGACCCGCACTGACGCTCCCACCATAACAGTCATGCGCCCATGCTCCTCATACTCCATTGCCTGCAGAGATCCCCCTTGGTGCTCCACAGTTACTGCCGCTCAGACTAACACTGACACCCACCTGTCCTCCAGTCACACACGCCCTCCACTGAGTGTGCAATGTCTTAGATATTTTTATAGTCGCTCACCACCTTGCCAGCTGGCAACCTGGCATTTTTAGTGCATTACTTCAGGGGGAGGAAAAAAAAAAAACCTTGGGATAAGGTAAATACTGTTACTGATACAAGACAACTGGAGGAGGGGAAACACAGAGGTCCAGAAAATCAGCTTTGGTATTGATGTCTGTTTGTAGACAAAAATTGGATGGGTAGGTTTAAAATTGTGAACCTTAAAACTCTGGCTTTTACTCCCAATGCCTGAAGTCCATAGCGACCTAGATTTTACCAGTGAAGTTCCCTTGCCTACAGTTCTCTTTGTGTGAATAAACGGAACTGCTTCCATCACTTTGTGCCTAGCAACTCGTACCTCTCATACCTGAGCTGAAAAGGACCTAAAAATCTGTCTCTGCTGAAAAGGATCCATTGAGCCCCTTCCCTGGAAGATGTATTCTGGATGGTCATGGTAGGAAATGAGTGGCTGGACCCTGTGCTTCCCTCTGCTCATACAGAGTCTAACTTCTCCTTTCCCCTCCTTGCCCTCTCTTTCCTTTATCCACTAGGGTCTTAGGTGTGGAGTTATGTGACTGTACCAATGTTTTTGGTTTCTTTGTTTGAAGATTCCCCACTATGAAGAAGAATTGAAGATTCATGGGGAGAAAAGAAAAAAAAAAAAGGTAAGATTGTTTTAAATATGAAAAATTGTCCTGAGAAATTAAAGCAAAGGTGGGAATCCAGGCCTGCAGCTTACCTGCCCTCTGGGTTGTTTAGGCTTTAATTTCTGTCTGCACAAAATCCAACACATTTTATAGGAGGAAGAGTTTATCCATCCCATCCCATCTTGTTCCATGTATTCCCTTCTTCTCCCAGAAGCTTGGACCTTGGGGCCTGGGGCACAGTCTCAGGCAGTGGGGAAATATGGTGTTCAGTCCAGAACAGTCTGAAGAATGGATTAAAGTCATACTTCATAATTCCAAAAGAGTACTGAACTCTTGTATAGAAAAGTATCTGTTTCCCCCAGTTTTAGAAGACAGAAGTGACTCTTCCTGTAATCCCAGCAGAAGCTGAACCTGTATCTCAGGCACCTAATTCTACACAGCGAATTTCTTTTTAAACCTCTGGACAAGACAAACGGAACGATTTGTGTCAAACCTCATCGGGAGTCTTTGAGAGCACAAGAACCGAGCCCACACTTCCTGAAGTCCATGCCAGGGAACACCCTCCTCACCACGGCTGGTCGTGGGCCGGAGCACGGAGCGCCCGGGGCAGCGCGCAGCGTCTGCTGAGCAGCAGCAGGAGAGCAGAGGCTCTCGTTGTCCTCAGCCTATTTGCTTGCCTAGAGTCACAGCTGATGTTATAAAATTGCCTCCTCCTTGTGATTTGAAATGGAGCAGCTGCTCTCTTAACAGACGACCAGTCATTTGGAGTATTGGAGTATTTTACTTTGTGAAGCTGCTTGTCCCATGCTTTACTAAGTTACTTGCCAAAAAGAGAAATAGCTGTGCTCTTTCTGCTCTGTTTTTGCCCAAGATTTATTTCATGACTGCTAAAAAGAGTTTTCTCTATAATTTTCATTTTTGCTTCCATGGGAAGAAGAGAGAAAAAAATAATAACTTGCTGTTTGGCTTCACTCTGTAGTTACTGTTTCTGAAAATCTAGCAGCCCCCGCATAAAAGCTTTAAGATCAGGGCAAGTTATTTCCTATGTGCCTTTGCAATGCTTCAGAGAATTCATCATAATGATTTCTGATCACGGCATTCCCCGATTACAGGATTTCACCCTACTCCTGTCCAAGGGAGTGCACCAATAGAGTGTTTAGGGTAGGATTAAATGGGAAAGCTGCAGGGGAAGCAGGGGCATGTGATTGCTTTCTGGAATAGCATAGCTATTAGCCTTGCAGTGAAGGTCTAGAGCTGGAAAGATTGCACTCACTGTGTTGGGGGAATCCTCTGATTGACTGTGGAAGCTTGCCATATGTGTGAAACATTTGTGTGCTTTTCTTTCTATGATTACAGTTATTTTGTTAAATAAACGAAAGCTACAGCATCAATTGCCAGTTCCACTCAAAACATCACCTGCCACATCCCCTGTGATAGGTTAAGGACCATCGCTTTTTTGTAAAAGATCTAATAAAATCGATATTTATGTCCAAGCTGGAGTTATATCAATTTGTATCTGAATAAAAAAACTCAAATCTTGTTTAAGATTGGCTTTTTGATACTTTTTTGTTTGCTTGCTTTGTTCTTTCATTGTTGCTTTGCTGATTAAACATTGTATAGATCTTAGTTCAGGTTGAGGTATGGTTACTTCATGATGTGCAGTTTGAAAAGGAGGTCACTGGATCCAAACTCAGGGATTTTTTTACTCATGCCTACCTTAAACAAGTTCATCTTAACAGCGACCTATTGAACTTATTCAGGTGTCCAATCTACCTGCAACTCACTGCGCATGGTGGAATTCCACGCTAGGAAGATTCCTCCATCCGCATGGCCCAGGTCTATCAGTAGAGGGCAAAAAGTAGACATAGGGAACTATAAAAGAGAATAAAGATTGCAGTGAGTCAAAACTCCTTCCTCCCCATGAGGCAATGAGAGAGAATGCACACCAGAAGCAGGGCTAGGGCCAGCCAACCCCCTGCTGTCAACTTCTTGCTGTTTCCTTGTTTGTCTGGGATATGTCTTGGTCTAAGAGAAACAGGAAAAAAAGAAGCGGAGCAATTAAAGCCGATGTTCATGGTATTGTGGGGAATGTGTAAGAAACAAATACCTAGGAATATTTAGAAGAGATTCTTCTCCCTTTTAAAATAAGACTGCTGGTAACAAGGTGCACATGACTACAGAACAGAAAATACTACAGACTGAAAATAGAGTATTCTTGAGGGAGAAGTCTGCCTTCTAATCTTACCTTAATTTTTAAATAAAAAAAAATAAATTAAAAATACATGTTTTCTGGTTCACACACCCTTTTTCGGCCCTCACAAAGACCTGAGCTCTATTGAAATTATTTTTTGTAACTCTATTGGCATTATATTTTGTAGTACCACCTCTCCCACGTGGTTTTGAGGTACAATGAGGTGCTGGACAATGGGTATGAGCTTGGAGATTCTTTGCCTACCCAGAAAAGTCCTGATTGCCTGTTATCTAATGCATGTGTGTAATCTAATACAGCCTTTTCTTCTCGTGTTTGTCATTCTGCCTCTTGCTTGCAAGACCCGTAATAGGAACATCACAGTACCAGGAGGAAATCTTGTAGGTCAAGTCTAGCCTCCTGTTGTCATCAAATATTGTTGCAGTGATCACAAATTATGAAAAACTGTACGGTATGAATGCCTTGAGGGGGTCCAATTCTAACAGATGGTTGTTGTTTGAAGAGTGAGAGTCCTGCCAATTTGGAATGAGGTTGGAATTCTAAACCGTAAATGAGCAAAAGGGTGGATCTGGGAGAAGCCAGCTAAATGTAACTAAAAAAAAATCAGCATCTTGCAGCTGTTGAGACAGGAAGAAAACCCTTGCCTTGCAAGTAGAAAGGTTTCAAAGGATGCTTGAGGAAAAAAAAAAAAAAACCAACTTCTCCACCTGCACGGAGCGTGTGGGAGTTTCTCATAGCCAATGACACAATTTATCGATTCTCTGAGAATAAAGGAGCTGCTCTATCACTATCAGTTTCTGTCCATCAGCAGACAAAATAGTGCTGAGCCTGAATGACTTTGCATGATCACCTACCCACAAAGCCCGTCTGCTGCCACAGCAGTGTGAGGTGGAAAGTTCCACACTCTCCCAGGGGGTGGCTGAAGGAAGGGCCAGGTGGAGCATCACGAGCTGAGTTCATCACACCACAGCAAAGGCCAGCACCCTGCAGGAAGGGTGGCCAAGACAGCACGTGGCACGTTGTGCCAGCACCAGACAAGGCCTATGCACCACAGTGTAACTAGACAGAGACATCAGTGACAATCACAAGCACTTGCGTGTCACTGGAGTCCAAAACCAGAAGGATCACCACCAACTCCACCAACAAGGCAAAATATCACCACTTCACTGTTTCTACTAACATGCCTATTTTCTACACTAGAGGAAAAAAAGCAGTCCAGCCCAGAGCTCTGGAAATGCTGCTAAGCCTAATTTCAAAAAGACTTGTTAGTATAGGATATGAAAACTGAGGCACCCCAGATATTGATTTGGGTCTTCAATATATACTAATAGCTGCTGAGTCAGGGTTAAGAGAGCTGGTGAAGAGGCTAGGCAGATGCAACAGACCACACAGAAAACCAAAGTACAGAGCAAGCAGAGAGAGCGAATGGACACTTCAAATGCATCCACTAAACTCATAATATAGAAAACAACTTGAATTTTAGAATGCCTAATAAAAAAAAATAGTTTCAATTAAAGCTTGATTCAAGGCTTACTGTTTCTCTATTTCAAAAGAGGAAAATTTGTCAAAATCATCGACAGAGAAAAAGTCATAGAAAATCCAATTCCTCTACCATAAAAAACCCTTCTCCAGAGCTTTGTAGAATAAGGATCAGTTAAAACATGATACATGCTAATATGATCCATGCTCTATATTATGAAATGGAGTGCTGAAGACTGGCAGAGAATTAATCTCAGAGGCCACGCTCACATTCACTCAAAAGTTTTTAAGAAAATGTTGGGCTCTATCCCAAAGTGAAAAGTGTTGGAACTGCTGGACAAGCAAATAACTGTTTTTCGTAAACATCAATGGGAGGTGGAAGTGGGAGAAGATAGGAAGTGATGAAACCAAAATTTATGCTTGAATGTTTAAAAGAGGCTTATCCACTGCCTCTATGGTACCACTGAACAGAGACAGCCTACTAGGTGTGTGAGGAAGGTTGACCAGGATGAAATGGAACATGTTACCATGGCAGTAGTAAGATGGGCTCCCACTCATCTCTGTGATGTTTCAAGACCACCGCTGCCTCAACATGGCATAAAATCACTAGCTGTTATCTATAATGAAGGATATGTTTGGCTCCTTAGCTGTGATAAGAATTTCTTCAGATGTATAAAGCCTAATGCTACCTCAAATGGAGATTGAAGAAGATAAGGGATGGTGTTCAGGAATATTAGCTTACCAAGGTATACTCTGGTAAAACAGTAGGCTATTGAGAACAAAAGTGTTGTCTTTGCCATCAAAGACATCACCTTAGTTTAACAGAAAAAGTAACTTGGCCTGTTATGAAAAATCATATTGAGATACCTCTTCCTTTGCTTGGAGGTTTCTTACCTCTGACAAGCTTAATTATGCTCTAATGGAGAGATAAGCCTCAATTGTACTCAGGGGAGATAAAAGGTTTTGCCACAGGTCACCGTCCTGTCACTTAGATTTTCACAGAGCAGAGAGTGTGTATGACTTATTTCTGAAAGCCCACTGCTATACCACTCATGTTCAAAACTCTCAGTTGATAAGAAAATGGTATATTTGCTATTCTACCATTAGAAGAAGGAGGTAACAATAACGAAGCAGGAGCAAGGACAGTCTGTATCATCAAAGCTCAAAGAAACTGGTAAAAGTTAATTCTGGCTTTCAAAATAGAATATGGGACAAAAAAGTGCTAATTCATAGACTCTCGTGTGGCTGCCAGTCTCCTGTGACTGTAGAGTAACATATCACCTACTACACTCACTTTTCAAGAAATAATCAACTCTATGTGAGAATTTGTTACAATTTTTGTCCACTGTGTTCTCACTGGGAGACTGTACTTTTATAAGTAGGCAATTAGGATCCATTTCCTAAGGATGATAAAGGGAATGATGAACCTTTCTTAGGAAAGGAGGCCAGAATAGCCTGACATACTTAGTCAAGATGAAAGATGCCACAGACATGTTTGATGTCTAGAAATATCCTGGGGGAAATGAAAACACCAATAAAAGGATAGAGCTGTTACAGTCACAGAGCAATTTTGGCAGGAGTATAAATCAGTAGTTTACAAACTAGCCCAAGTTTGCTGATAAGGGCATCAAAACATTAACTATTTTAAAGCTGGCTCACAGGAGGTTTGTGATAGTGGACATAGCTCCTGTAACTCCAGGATCTGGGAGATGTCTTCCAGCCTTACATCCATTACACATATTGCTCTCTACCCAGGAAAGGTCTTTCCCACACAGGTCCTATCCTCCTTGTGCATGGTCAGGACCTGTCTCGCTCAGCTCTTGCAGCTCTTGGTCATTGCTCCATCCCTTTCAAGGGTTTCTGGTCTTACAGTGATGTAGTATTTCCTTTCTTAAGCTCTGATCTATGAAAGGGATTTAAAATTACTTAAACTGCCAGGCACAGGACCCTTAATTAACTGTTTCTCAGGGGGAAAAAAAAAACTTATATCTACCAGTGATTTTATTCACAGAATCACACAAAGTTTGAGGTTAGAAGAAACCATTGGAGATGTCTAGTCCAACCCTGCTGCTCAAGCAGGGTCACCTAGAGTGCATTGCACATCAACATGTCCAGGTGCGTTTTGAAGATCTCCAGAGAAGGAGTCTCTCCAGAGACTCCACAACCTTTCTGGGAATCATGTTCTTGTGCTCTCTCACCCTCCTGACAGGCAAGAAAGTTTTCCTCAAATTCACACAGAACTTCCTGTGTTTCTGTTCGTGCCTGCTGCTTCTAACCCTATCTCCGGCCAGCACTGGTAGGATTCCATTGTCTTTACATCCTCACTTCAGGGATTTATGCGTGTTGATTAGATCCCCTCTCAGCCTTCTGTACTGCACAAGGAGAAGTCCCAGCGCTCTGAGTCTTTCCTCATGTGAGAGATGCTCTGGTCCCTTAATCATTTTAGTGGGTCTTTGCTGGATTTGCTCCATGTCTCTCTTGTGAGCCCAGAACTGGCTGGGGAGCCCACAACACATCTGGACACTCCAGATGTGGCTTCACCAGGGCTGAGTGAAAGGCAGGATCACCTCCCTCGACCTGCTAGCAATGTGCTTCCTAACACAGCCCAGGAAACCATTGACCTTCTTTGATACAGAGGCAATGGCTGATTTTTGGTCAGTTTGTTCACCAAGAACTCCAGGCCCTTTGCTGCAGGACTGCTCTCCAACAGGTCAGCCCCCATCTTGTTGAGGTCCCTCTCACAGACCTCTGGTCACTCTCTGACCAGAGAATTACAGCCTGTGCTTGGAAGATCATTTCCTCAGTACTCTCAAGTACACACAACAAAAGTAAGTAAGGAGGAAACAGCTACTCATTCACAGGAGTTTCACATGGACTAATGTATAGGCTTGTTAATGGAAATAAGATTAGATTGCCATAGGTGCCTGGTCTAAAAAGCCTGAATGTTCTCATGTGTAGCAAACACATTCTGAACAACGATGAGAATGGAAAAGTGCTGCCTTTATGGATGGCAGTTTCTGAACAGAATGTGGACATGGATCACAGCTCATACCCAAGGGTTCTAGTGGTCTAAAATTATTTGAAACAAGTCACATTATTGTTTTACTGTCTTGCTGTAAACATATTAGCATAAATTTTGATGCATATTTCCAGCAAGCAAAGTATGTTGTGGTCCAATTGTAATAGTAAACGTCCTAGTAAATGCCAAGCTGTTACACTGGAGGCATCAAGCACATACAAAGAGTGAGTAGAAACCATTCCTCCATGTGCAAACCTGCCCACACTGCTCAATGCCTGCAGTGTAATTTGTCACATTACAGCCAATTCTTGGAACTTTGCTGTCACACTTACTTTTAGCAATCAGGGATGTTCAGCACGGTCCAGACACAGGGTATTAAGTCAAAACCAAGAAGATGACATTATAACATCAGTGCCTTGTTTGCTATTAATGTAGAGAACCTACTCTTCTCACCTTGGGGTTGTGGGACACTGAACACTGGAATCACGTGAACTGAGAAAAAAAATTACAGATAGTTTGGACAGTTCTACACAACTAGCCTAAGAGTTGAATCTTCACAATAAATCAAATGATGACTGAAAAACAAAGCAATAGAGAATGATGTGGTATTTTCTGTATGGTAAGGCTGAATGTAATTGCTTTATGGGAAATCAGCAGCACCATACTGAAGTATACAACTCTACAGATGAGGAGCAGATGGCAGTTGAAGACATGTGAATGCTTGTATCTCAGGCTAAGCTAAGCTGATGATTTTCGAGAGATTTTGACCTTGCTTTTACAGGTAAGTGTTTCCTCAAGGTGTTAAAGCTCTTAAAGAGTTAAAGCTCTGGGAGAATTCACATATATTTCCTCTGTAACTGTAAATATTTGCCTGTTTTTAGAGCATTCTGTTAGTGCTCACCATGTTTTGAAGTGTAGATTTTCACGGGAATCAGCCAGAGCAGGCGAATGGATGTAGCTAGATTTTGCAGGTTTGTACTCATCTATGAACCACAGTTATTCAGTAGCCCTCTAAGCAACATGTCCTCTTCATATTGACTTAGTGTGTAAAATGTACACAATTGTATGAAAATGGACAACTCATGAATAAACAAATACAAAAATATTATTAGGTTGTGATTAGATTAAATTATAGTTGGGAATGCACAATCATTTCAAGGATCCCACAATGTTTTCTGTGAAGTCAAGAGGTAACACAGCTTTGCTTGAGTGTGATTTCTCCTATGAATCAGAGAAACACAAAGTTCAGATTATGTCAGGGATCACATATATATCAGAGAGTTTTTACCTTTGGATGCTGTTCAGGGTCGACCAGGTGACATTCAGAATCAATATTTGTTCAGATTAATGCATTTGGAACAATCTGTTCTTACTCTCATTCACATAATGAAATTTGCCTTTGACTGGAATGGGAGCAGTGCTGGGCTCTCTGCAACTGCTGATTATACATGTCAATACTGGGCTGTGTTTGAATGATGGTGTATTATGTAGAAGAATAAAAAATCATGGAGTTGCTGTGAGGCAACAAGACAACATAATTATATGGATTACAAGAGAAATACAAAGCGAAATATAGTACTGCACACTAATAGCCTGTTTCAGCCTTGCCTTGTGATAATTGGACCTTTGTTCTACTTAATTTGGAATTATTTAAAAGTTAAATCTTTATTTATTTTTCTGATTGTGGCCTTGTTCTGAGCGTTCATAACTGAGAAGACGTTGTTGACATGACTGAGCAGGATATTGTCTTTGATTAAATTCACTTTGGAGACTTCTGACGCCAGTTGTTAGCATGCCTGAGACCCCAACAGCACTGAAAATCCAATATCAACATGAACTTAGAAAAATATCCATTCTTTTTTTCCTGAACAAGAAAACACTGCCACCCTGCACTGGTAGACTACAAGAGTTTGAGCTATGGTTCATCCTACAACTTCAGATAAAAGAGGCTGTTACATTTTTTTCAGAATTACATTTGTGTAACAGGATATGAAAAATTTCCTACTCAACATCCACAGTAGCATGAAAGGAATGTTTGAAAAATATTGTTATCCATGCCAGCAAAGAATCATAGATAGCATCATGTGTGCTACTGCTGAGAAAATATCAATCTCATATATATTTATTTTTAATATGGGCAACAATCCTAGTCTTCATTTATATAGAGAGAGAGTTGGCTCAGAAATATAAAGTGACCTTTCCAATTTGACATAAAAAAAAAAAGGAGAAGAGAGCAAAGTCCCAACCCTGGACTCAAACCCCCTTAGAATCCCGTCCTCTAAGAAAGAATATGTATTCCTATTCTAATTATTTTTATACAATCCAGATTTTTTAAATCCTTAGCTAACAATAGGATTTCTCAGTGGATTTCATATCTACACATAGGAGACTTGTGGATTTTTCATTTTCAGACTTCAGGCTCAAAATGTATGGCTATATTTCAACAGTTTTCTTCATAGTAAGACCAACACTGAGAATGTTTCTCCAGATTAAATATATAATATGCAACATGATAGAATAATTTCCAGACTGCAGCAGTTCATCTGAATGGACTTTGAGTAAAATAAATATAAGATAAAGTAAATGGATATTTGGCAGCAAAGATCAAGTCAAAATGGCCTTATTAGCAGCAGAAATAACAGCGATACCACCTTGGAGGCACTGGAACGACTGTCTTTTAACTGACTGACAAAGATACCCAGTCTCTTGCAAAGCAATCTCATGCAAACTGAGGTATGAAGAGGAGCTAACAACTGAGTTGCTATTTACAGAAGGCTCCAATAAGCCTTTTCTGTTGCCCATATTTAGCCTTTTCTGTTGTTATGAACAGTGAAAACTTTCCTACTATATAATTACATATATGAAGACATGGTTTCAGAAATTCACAGGACCGCAAAAAACAGGACTCTCGCTTATTAACATGATCTTGTATTATTAACAGTAATTAATATATATCTCACAGCATTCTCAGTTTTACTTTACTGTTTTTCATTTCAAATGTAGATGGTAAAATCTTTTAATTGGCATCTCCAAGTTCAAAAGTTAGTCTGTGGTTTAGCTAGTAACTGAACAATAGTGGTTTTTTCTCAAACTCTGCTGATACATAAGTGAAATCCTTGTTTAGAGTCACCCTAAATTTACAGTAATTTACTGAGAAGAGTCAGAACTCTGATCTGCTGACAGTCAGTCTGGTGTTTTTCAAAGCCTGTGTTTTAAATCAGTGTTGTGCTTACAGTAACATGATTATTTACAAACTGAAAACGATACCTATTCAGTAATTAGGTGGCATTTGAGTTTCCATGTTTATTTTTAGTATCAACATTGCAATTTTTTAACTGCATTACATATTAAATTACTGATTTCTAAATTCAAAATCAAGACATAGCTAAATAGAGAATAAAGGAGAATTCAAAAGACTGGAAGGAGGTTAGCAAAGATGTGAGCTTTTAGTGAAGTAAAAAAAAATGAAAAGAAAAAAAAGAAACATGAACAAGATGGAATTGGAAAACTCACATTTGGCTAAAATAATAAACTCCTTTTTCTTAACTGGGATTCATACAAGTATGAATAATAAAGAATTAGAATTTGTTCAGCTACAACCAGCAAGTATTTCTCCTTTGGGCACTCGCTGAGGGTTCTGTGCAGGGGAGAGCCTGCACATCCCACTGCACATCCGCTCCCTCCTGAGGGCTGCAGCTCCTCAGCCTGAGCTCTGAGCCGTGGTCCTCAGGCTGCGGGTGCACGCCGTGGATCCTACCTCACACTGCCTCCCATCTCAGCCTGCATCATCACAGCACGTACGGCCCCTCTCGCTCCATCACCCCACACGCCAAGCGCAGCTACTCCCTGTCACGGATGGAAGCAGATGGAAAAGGCACTGATGAAAGGCAGCTTGGGCGGGAAGAGTACATGGCTTCAGGCACAGAAACAACTCAAATTAGCTGTCCTCCAAGCTCTTTGATTCCTCTGGGTTATTATTATTGGCCTGTGTCTTCTCTCAAGATTTAAGATATGTGGATTTTAGCTTAGGATATTTAACAAGGGAACAGATTAATCTTACTGCATGGAATTGTTAGTGTAATTAATGAAACAGGGTACACAGCTCACTGTTATTCATTTAGGTATTCATTTAATGAACACAGTTTTTAATAACCCCCTCATTACCTGGAACCTCATATATGTAGTATCCTGTAAAACAAGGTAGTCAAACACAATCTTGCACTAATGACTGCAAGACAAATAACTGGCAGGGGCTCATTCACAGAGGACAGGAAATTGAGAGAGATTGTAAATATTAACAAGACTGAAAATTACCGCCTGTGGAAACTGCATGATCAGAAGCCCGGGCAGATTCAACTCCCCAAAACCATAGCTACCAGTTAGCGAGAAGCAATTTAACATTCAGTGAGTGGGTGAAGCTCAAGGCCAAAATGCTGCAAGAGAACTAAGTGGAATAGAAGTTAAACAGGGTATTTGCCTGATTTTGGCACTTGCAACATTTCAGCTTGCCTGCTGTAAGTTGTGGAAAGGAAATATTTCTTCATGGTTTCGTATAAATGCAGTGACTGCATTGTTATTTTGACTTAAAAACACAAGGCAGTGCCACTAAGAAAAATAGGACACGTTAACACATTATTTGCATTTTGCACTTCCTTCAGATCCTGCACCAGTAGAGGGCCCCATTATCCCTCCGCACAGAAATTCCATGGGACCAAGGAGTCCCATGGACCAAGGAAATGTTGCTAAGGTGAAAGCAGGAGTTAGGCTGTTTCTTTAGGGATAATTTTACAACCCTAGAGCAGATGCTTCCAAACCACTGAACTAATACTATTCATATATTTTTATTTGAAATGCTCCGAGCAAATGCCAAAGTTGTTTGCACTGTTCACTCTGGCAGTCCTGGCACAGAAGTCCTGTCATGCAAGAAGGACTGGGGTTTCAGAGTCAGAACTTGAACCATCCAGCACTTGGAGCATCTGTAAAACTTGCCTTGTGGCTCATCATGCTAGCAACTATAGAGGCGTATGAGTTCAATACACTCACAGCCACGTCCTCACCAGGGGCTGAGCATCCACCTGCCAAAACGAGCTGGAGACCACAGAGCAGGAACATAACGCACATATATGAAGCTTCTGAAAAGAGAGGAACAATATTCCACGACTGAAACGCAGGCGCAGAGCTGTCCTCACACCATGAAGCTATCTGAGCAGGCTACAAATTATTTAGAGGTACTCAAAGAAGCATAAGAGCTTTAAGGAAGGAAATCATAGAGGAAAATACTGCAGGAACATTGCTGTAGTTCTGATTGTGCAAGTCACTGAAACGGTGTATTAAGCACATTTTTTAAATAAAGCAATAAAAAGTTGGAGTTCTTTTTCCTTCAGCCGATGCGTGTCCTCTGAAGATGCAAAGCTCACACGTTCAAGCTTTTCCCTCTGCTACCACGGGGGCTGAGCCTTCCCGGGATGGGAGGCGGAGGCGCTCGGGTGCTATATGCATGTGGGAGCTATCGCGTTTCGGGGCGGTTCTGGGTGCCAGGGACCCCGGGGACACCGAGCGCGAACCCTCACGCTGCCGATGCCCACCGGGCTGCCCGACCCGCGCGCGAGCCCGTGGGGACTCGCCACCCCGTTCCTCCCGTGGGGAGCCCTCCCCTCCCGCCGAGCGGGACCCGGCGGCGCTGACAGCGCTGCAGGCCGAGAGAGGAGCCAGCAGGGCGGCGGGGAGGCTCCGCGGGGCGCCCACGCGGGGCACGGCCGCTTCGCGCACATCCCGCCGCCCTCCCGCGCGGGCTCCCCTCGGGCCCGGCCGCTGCGCCCACCCCCTCGCCTTCCCCTCCCCTTCCCCTGCCGGTCCCTCCTCCGCGGCGGCGCCGGCCGTGCCCGCCTCGCTCCCCGCCCCGGCTCAGGGGTGGCTGCCGCCGCTGCCGCCGGCTCCGTGAAAATGTCCGAGCGCGGCGGCTTCTACCGGCAGGAGCTGAACAAGACGGTGTGGGAGGTGCCGCAGCGCTACCAGAACCTCACGCCCGTGGGCTCCGGCG
>PTEX01000001.1:13952565-13992692 GCA_003342815.1 Eudromia elegans | reverse complement strand
GCGGCGCCGCCGCCCGCGCCCGCCGGGCCGCGCCGTAACCCGGGCAACCGGCCCCGCGCGGCCGTTTAACGGCTCCTGGGCAGCCGTTAGCGGCAGCCGGGAGCGCTGCGCAGTCATGGCGTGCGCCGGGGGCAGCGGGAGGTGCGATGAGAGCGAGCCTCAGCCCGCTCCCGGAGCGGCGGGGCCCGCGGGGCCCGTGTCCCCGCGCCCCGGGGCGGGAGAGCGGCGGGTTCGTGTGGTGGGTGGTACCGCGAGTCCGAACAGAGGGGGCACTGTAGATCAGGCCCAAGGGCTTGGGAGCCTTAGCCTTGGGTGAGGATTTGCCACGGCTTCTCCTCATAAAATGCTTCTCTTTTTGCTTTCTCTCTCTTTTTTTAATAATTAGCTTATCTACTATGCATTTTTGGGAGCCCCTGGCACGCTAAGATTAAGCTGTTGTCTTCGCATTTGGCGCACGCTTCACTGTGTTTGTAAAAGCCTTGAATCAATTTCTGGAAATAATAGTAATGTTTAAGGGGTTTCTGACAAAGAATCATGATTCTTTTATAAGCTAGCGGAGTGGAATAATGTGAAAACAATCTATACGGGCCTTTAATGAGGTGTGCTACTATGGAAAAAATGTTTCTTCAGAATTTCCTAACTTTTTACCCTTGACTAAACTTGTGAATAGTTGTTTTCACTTTTTTCTCTTCATGGGCAGATGCTGGAGAGCAGAGTTTCTTATTGTTTCCTTCCTTTCCCTGATCAGAAATGCCTTAACTATATATAAGAATAGAAAAAAAAAATATATATATGTATATATATGTGTACACCTATGTCTATTCATATATATGTATGTATTCTTATTTCTACATATATATAAACTTCCAACATTGGCAGAACACTCGGGACTCTCACCTGGGAATTCTTCTCATTTTTCTGTATTATTTCGGGTTTCTGCTTTCCCTGGGGAACTCTAGGGACGTGCTCTGTGGGATTGGCTTTGTAATTCAGGGGCACAGACCGGGGTTTATGCCATCAGTGTGAATAGCTTTGCAGAGACCTAGTTTGTTTAGACTGTAAACTTTTCTTTCTCCCCTCTTGTTTTGGAAATTCAGAGCTGAATATACAGCATGAGAGCATTTCCTAACAAAACCTGCCTTTCTGATTATTTTTCGTGTTTATGCTTGAATAGTTTCAAGATGAGAATGAACGCTGCTGAATTTTGTAATGAGATGTCAAGACTTTTGAGAACTTGTGAAGGAAATGAAAACGTGGTGGGTCAGTTGAAGCACAGCTGGTGATTTCTTCTTTTTTTTAAAAAAAAAAAATGACTGTAGTAGTGTTGCTAATTTATTCTGCTTCTTTATGCCTGAGAAACCAAGGAAATCCATGTATTTTTTAGTGAGGGTGCACTGGAACTGGGATACAAAATATAGGGAAGAAGCCATGGGAAAGGTTGACTTTAAAATATACATTTCAGAACAGCTTCCTGTAATAAAGTATTACTCTACATTAATAGTCCTGTTAACATCAATGAATTATAAACTCAAGCAAAAGCCTGAATGTGAGGAAAAGGTTTACGTTAGTCTCAGAAAAGCTCTCTATTTTTAGTGCCTATTGAAATTGATTTCTCTCTATATGCACATGCCTTTCCCAGGAGACACAGACATTCCCTTGAGTAATGTGCTGTAGAGTTTTGGGGAATAATTGCACTCTTGTTCAGTAATAAACTTATTTAAGTCTTATGGAAACTGGTGGAAACTTTTTTTTTTAAGTTTTCTGAGTATTTTTAAATTAAGTGCTTTGCGTAATCAAAGCCATAGTACTGAAATCCAAAAACAGGCTTTGAAACAGGAACAAAGTTTTCGTAACAAATGTTTTTCTACCTCTGTGAAAATCTTTTATGGTCTTCCCCTTTCATTTGTGCCTGTAAATTCAGTCATATCCAATAGACTTGTGCACCCAAAGTGGTATTTGTTAAAAAGAAACATTATGTAAATATTTGCATTTAAGCAATCTTCTGCTTGCCCTTTCTATGCACGCACTTCAAAGTCAATATAATAATACAGGTATCAAATACAGTAGTTCCCAGTTGATTTTTCTTCCTTTTTTTTAATTTAAATAAAGAGTAGATATAAAGTACAGAGCCTCTCTAGTGCAAAGATTTCTGCTGCTTTTTACATTCATTTTTATGGTGCATCATTTTAAAAAAAGTTCTTGTTGGAAATTCTTGGAAGGACTTGGCCACGCAATCAAATGGCATTGCATGTTAGCATCCACACAGAGAAATGCCAAGTCATCCCTTCCAGTATTTGTGGTGCATTTTGCCTCCTGGATCTTCTGCAGTCATCTGCTTAGCCTGATTCTCTCCTGTAGCCGTTCAGGTTGGGGCTTATTCTGTCATTTGCTGCTGATGGATCTGATTTTGTGACTTCTCTTTTGATTTGTTCCTCAACTTTGCTATTGATTCATTCCTCTACTTTTTTTTTTTCTTCATAATAGAAAACTTGCTTAACTTGATCCAAAACTCCATTAAATATTTTAATCTAATTGTCTTTTTGGATAAGCACTTGCACAGTTTTCAACTGTGAAGTGGAGTTTATCTCTCACTGAAGTGAACAGGCTGGTTGGCTTCTGTAGAGCAAGTGTTGTCTCTGATAATGGTGGGTTTTGAGAATATTTTTGGTTTTAAGGATGATGTTTAAGTTGGTCACCCTTTAGATATGACGCAAGCAGGTTGACTTTTTCAAGATAACTTTCAGCTATCATTATCTTTTTTCAAGCCTGGTAGAGAGAGGAAAAAATGAATTGATCTCAGGACAAATTCCCTTTTAAACTCTTGTCTCCTTTGACAGTACGTCTTTAATAATTCTGGCTGTGTTTGAGAGTTTGAACTACTCTGATCATGCTGCTTGTAAACTGGATGTGTTTGCTACATCTCTGCCTCACATCCACATTACCTTGACAGATTCAGTAGAGTTTTGTATCCCTAAGACTCTTCCTTTGGGAGCTGGTGTTAGCATCTGGCTAAAGTAGTATCTTCAAAGCCCTCTGAGAGCTCTCCCAACAGGTTGTTTCTCATTAGCATAGCAAAAGTGCTTTCTTTGGAGAAAAACAAAACATGTTGGAACATTAACAGAACTGAGGTGGGACCTTTCTTTTTTTTCCTGAACAGAAACTTCCTCAGAAGCCTATGGCATCAATAGTGCTGTGTCTGTGCTGTTTTTTTCCCTTACCTTTTGGCTTCTATCCTGCAGTCTTCTTTGATTTTTTAAATGTATGTTCAAGCAATGCCTAACACAAACCTCAGGTTATAAATATATATAAAATGTGCGTGTTTAAGAAAGGCATCCTGCTAACTTGGACTATAATAATACAAGCCTTAGTTCAGGAAAGCAGATAAACATTAAACATGCCTTAAATCAGTCACTCTGTGCAGCACTTAAACAGGTCCCTACATCCCACTGACTTTAAGTGCCTACTTAAGATCCATTAAACTTCTTTTCCTTGCTTATCCTGTGTAAAAAAAATCTTTTTTTTTTTTTAAAGGCTTCTGTTTTAGTTTAAGGCAGTACAAATGGAAAAGTAGAAGTGGAAAATGTTAGGATTAAATTTAAACCATTCTTTCCCCCATCACACCTAATCCTTTGATTCCTGGTAGGATTATAACTCACTTCTCTTTTTGAGACAGAATAAGTCTACTGACATTGCCCTTTTCCAGTTAAGAACCTCCAAACAAGTGTTGAAGCAAATCAACAGCATGTGGAAGTTTTTAAAAAGCTCATATAAATTGTCTTTGACTGAAAAAGAGAAAAATTCCGGATCTAGGATTTTACTTGGTAATGTCCAAAAAATACTGTTTTTTGAAGGGACTGTTCTGTTAGCTGTGATGATACTAAGTATACATTTTTCAACTAAAACATCAATTTACTGGAATTATGAAATGTAGCAGTGTGTGCTTATTTAAATGGCAAATGCTTGGATAAGCTTTTAGAATAGCAATAACATACACTTCCTGCATGCTTATACATCAGGAAGGCGAAGACCTTTGTAGAGTTCTGGCCAGCTGAAATCCCCATCCTAATCCCACCCAGAGCACTGATTTCAGTGGATGTCCCTGTGAGCCAGGCCTCTTTTAGGGGAGGTTTCTTATTTCCAATGCAAATACAGGGGTTAAGCTCTATCCTAAATATGATTATGGTAATACATGGTTGGAAGCATTGCATTGAACAGTGTTGTTAACAGAGCCCTTAGCTGCTGTCCAAGATCTATTAGAAGTTGTCTATTTTTTGTTATGCATCATTTTGAAGTAAATTTTTGAAGGCTTTTGGTTGTTTTGCAAGGAGCCCTTTTGAGCTACAAACACATCGCAAACTGAACGCGAACTTTGAATAGCTTCTCTTCATGAAGCTGTTCAAGTCTGCCCAGAGGCAGGACACCTTTCAAGAGTTTGTAAGTTTAGTAATCATCCTAACAAGCAGGACCTTGAAAGGGAGCTTGCCATAGGGAGTTGCAATGAGTAAAAGGGCTCGCATGGTCAAAGTTACTGGTCAGGGGAAGGATCTTTACAATAGTATCACAAGAACGAGCAGATGAATGTGGATATAGCAACAAAAAATGTTGCAGAATGAGGAAGACTGTTAGCAAAACGAGATGAAATAGCAATTAGGAATGTAGTTGCAATAGGGTTTGCAGGTACAAAGTTAAAGGAGGGCAGGAATTCAAGAATATGTGAAAACTGGATCAAAGAAGGGAGAAAATGGAAGAGCCGCGGACAGGGAAAAATCCCTAGAGTTCAGTGAGGGTAGATGTTTTTTGGAACACCAGGATGGGATTTGGTTTGCTTGGAATTCCTTTTGACCAGTTTTATTTTGCATCTTTCCCACTTGTTGAAAAAGCCTAGTCATTGACTTTGGAAAGGAAATGGTAATTAGAGGAGTCAAGGCCCGTGTTTAAAATGAAAGTAAGAATTCTTTTATTGAAGAAGACCGAATCTGGGAAGAAGTGGTTGTGGGGAAGGATGAGATGGGCTGAGCAGAAACATGACATGAGGCCGGTGTGCAAGATGCTGTCCCTGAGCCAGTGACATCTGTACGTGTGAGGGAGGTGAGAGAGGAAGCTGTAGAAGGCAAAATTTAAAACACTTGAGGACTCTGTGCTCTGCTGCTTTTCTCGGGAGGAAATAATGAGATCTTTTTAGAGAAAGAAATGGGAGCAAGAGATGAAAAAGGCTTGAGGAATGAAGCAGCTGTGGCAGAAATAGCAGCAAAAATGACAGAATTATGGCCTTCTGTTTCACTGTAGGAATACATTAGCTAAGTAAAACTCCTCTGCAGAGTCTCTTCCATCCTTCCTGCCTTGTCGTGTGTTATGATGTGCAGCTGCCTGGCCCGTGACAGAGCAGCAGCAGCTCCTCCTCCTTTCCTGCCAGCCTCCTGATCGCACCAGCAGCTGCCTGGGATGCACAAATCCCTGTTCCTGACACCTTAATACCCTAAGGATTGGTTGCCTCGGTCGAGCTTGCCAGAGAGCTGTTTACAATTTCAGGTCCTTATAGGTGGTTGGGATCAAAATCCAGTTTCTTAATTCTGTGCATACAGTATGGGGAGGAGGGTTTCAAAACCCTCTCGTGACCTGTAAGCCAAGATGCTATCATTTAGTATTTTGGCCATTGCACAGAGAGAAAAAAAGGCAATGGCAAGGGGGAGTGGAGGAGAAATGGGAGAAAGAAGGACAATAGACAGACATAATCTCGCTTACTTTTGGTTTGTGCATGTATTTGAAGGCACTAACTTTTTTCGTGTTTAACTATATATCCAATTTGAACACTAGCATTTAAAGCTCTGTCTCCCAAGCTCGCAGTTTATAACAACCTGTCACTTTTTTTCTGGTGAAATGCTGAATAGAGCAAATTTTTCATAAGCAATTTACTGGCTTTGTGCTAGATTATGGCTTTTCTTGTTTAAATTCTGCCATGGGCCTTATAAAAGGCTGTCTGAAATATATGTTATTTTAGTATCCATGAGTTGGTTACATGCTCTGAGAAAACTAACAGCTTATGAGCCCAACCTTCTGTATTCTTTTCCCAGCAAGAGTAATTCTAAATGTAGCAATCTCACTGATTGAAACTCCGATATTAATAACCTACCCCACAGAAGCATGATTAGTCTGTGTTGTAACTGTAGAGTTATTTAAGTACTTGAGTAACGGAGAACAGTTAAGCGACCCGAGAACAAAGAAAGCTGGTAGGCTCAGAGAAAGATACAGCTTTATTATAATCAGGTTATTATATTAAAAGAAGATTGGTAATGGATTTATATAAACATATGGATAACAATTATTTCTCAGTATTTTCTTAATGTCTTAAAAATATGTACCTGCTTTTGTGTTAGGTATTCCACAATTATGTGGAATATGTAGTAGCTATTTTGTACTTTAGTATTCAGATCTAGTGGTAAATTAATCTGAGATAATTACCAGAGATTGTAGTAAAGCCAGGGATGCTAGTGTTCAGCATAATGTTTGGAATAACATCCAAGAGATAAGGAATAATTTTACAATGCAATAACTTGTCATCGTCAAGTAAAGGGTTTTTTTCCTCTAGTGAGATGAACATGTTGTTTCAGAGGTGCCCATTACTCATCCTCCCAACCTTTGCCATGTCACTGGCCCAATTTTCTCTGTGGATCCCTTCTGAAGCATATACATGTCACAGTTTGGGAGGTCACCTATACAAAGCAGTCTGCTGTCTGTTCCTTAATTCTAACTCAGAGAGAGAAAGTCACCAACCTGAACTTGCAAAGAGTAACAAAGAGTAACATTTTTTCTTTTTGTAAAGAAAAAATAAATGGAACGGTTCCTGGATTTACCTTGCTGCTTAGTTTAAGCTTCATGCAATTGACATGGGGATTGAGCTGTGTTTTCTTGTGCTTTTCCTGCCAGTAGCTCTTATGGCCCATTTTCTGATATTGGACAGATGCTGTTGAGACAATATCTCATTAGAAAAGGAGGCCCCATTAAGAGAACTTAAAAAAAAAAGCCAAGATCCAAAATCTTGTAAACAAAACCCCATCCATGTGATGTCTTTCATCGACTCCTGCGACATCTGCATGAGATGTAAAAAAAAGATTTTCACTGCAGCTGTGAGGAATTGGGTGCTGTGACTAGACACTCGAAAATGCCCCATGCCAGGATTCTTGTGCACCTCCTGCTTTCCTGCCCTTGCCCTGAGCGCTGCGGCCACCTGCCTCTGCAGTCAGGTTCTCTGTGTACTGACTTATCTTCCCTCCTTTTCCTCATGCTTGCTGTCATGCACCTTTCTGCTGCCGTTACTTGTTTTTCTCAGGAAGCCAGGATGTTAAAAAACCCAGGGGAAACTGGCTCACAAGGAGGTAGGAGAATATCTCCTATAATGAAATGAGTTGTTTTTTTTTTTATTCCTTGCATTTCCATATAACAAGTAAGTTTGGCACATTCAATGGGAATACGGCCCTTAGGTTAACCAAAGAAGTAGAGAGATTTTTGCCTTTGTGCTGCAGCGGAGGAAATAACAACAGTAGCCTAGAACAATACAGGTAACCTTTAGATGCAGCATCACTGCCACAAGGAGCAGATTTCAGGATCAGCTTGTGCACAGCTCGCTCTCCAGTGTGGTGTAGTATGTCCATACAGTCACCAAATCTGTAGTGTCCCAGGCTGGGTCAGTAGTTTGTGTAAAACTGGAGATGTTGGCTCTTCTTTGTATGGTTACAGTTACTCACCTGAAGCTCTCATTTAGCATAAACATATCTAATTATCTGGACAGGTACAACACTTTCATAAACATAAAGTCAACTTGGCAGACAGCCAAAACCTTGCAGGGTGGTGTGGTCGGGAATACTGACTG
Source organism: Eudromia elegans (assembly GCA_003342815.1). Classification (NCBI taxonomy): domain Eukaryota; kingdom Metazoa; phylum Chordata; class Aves; order Tinamiformes; family Tinamidae; genus Eudromia; species Eudromia elegans. Next base: position 13,984,825 of record PTEX01000001.1, on the reverse strand, counting down.
ATACAGGTAATGTGATAAAAACCAGCAGTTCACTGCAGACGCATGAGATGGTAACACCCAGAATGAACTTGGGTCTGAGAGGTGGTTGTGCATAGGAATGGTTGGTCTGTCCAGTTTACTGGTCTGTAACTATAACAGATAAACTGTCTGTGAAAATTCTGGAACTGACTTTCTGTACAGAAATTTAGCTGATATTTGGAAATGTCAGCTCATACAAATCCATGCCCCATCAAAGTCATTAAGTTGGCAGGAGACTTTTAAAATCCTGTGCTCTTGGCCTTTTGAGGTTTTGGCTTGTGTTAGCTTCCCATGCTCAAACTTTTCTCTCACCAGTGGAATGTGTATATGTGTGGAGATTCTTATTTTATCCAGAGGAGCAATAATATAAATATTAAATGCAGTAGTTGACAATTAGACACACACACAAAAAAAAAATCTAAGTAGTGACTGAAAATTATGCTAAGTCAAGTCCTCTGATCTGTGTCAAAAATCTCTCTGGGCAGAGTAATGGTTGTTTCATCCTTGTTCTTGGACAGCAAAAAAGCCTGTCATAACTGCCAAGAGTTCTGGGTCAAGAATGATCATATCTAAAGAATCTGATGTTAAGACAATTGCAAAGTTTGTAAAGAAAGAAAACAGTAAGAATTGTATTTATTTTTTAAATCATTATAGAATTCCTGTGTAAAGTGATGTTCCCATTTAGTATTGAGGCATTAGAGAATATTCCTTGATAGTAAATTAGAAATGCTAAATGACAATAGGAAATTTAGAAGTCACTTGCTATCAGTGCCTGCAACAAATGAAATGCTAAGAGTGAGTAATACCTTAGAAATGGGAACTGACAAGCATCAAAATTTTTCTCTTGTATATTCTGTCCAGCTACATGAGGTAATGTAATAATTAAGACTCTGCAGAATAAGCCATTTCAAATAAACTTAGAAAACAATAGCTGAATCACTGAAAAGATTATTTTGTTTCCAGGTATAAGTCAGCTGACACAACTGGTTTGTCAAAGCTGAAGCCTGTGCCCCAAGGACCCTCAGCAGTAGAAAGTTCTTTGCCAAAGAGGAAGGAGCTGCAAGTTGTCAGCAGTTGTTTGTGAGACAGTGCAAATAACCTGGAGACCAGCACAAACCCTCTCCCGTTTTAGTTCAGAGGTGGGGAGTACGTGAGCTGAGTGCAATGCAGGGTGAGGGAAGGCGAGGACCTCTAACTCCTTTTCTTGGTAACAACATGTCTGTGACTGGTTAAACTGCATGTTTGGAACACTCTGTTTTGAATTGTTTTACTCATGACTGTCCTGCAAAGGGCTTGTGCAGATGCTAAACACAGGTGGGCCCATAGAATTACCATAACTGGAGCCAGAGCTGTGCTGTCCAGAGATCCTGTCTGAAAGCTGGATATTCCCAGGGAAATCTCACAGAAAGGGGAAACTAGCTAAGTAATCTGCTTATCTATTTAATTTGTCTCTGCCACCTCACAACCTAGCAATTTACTCTGGTGACTATGAAGGATTCAGGAGACAACTCAGATTGCACCTGTAATGATATAATAGGAAGAGGGAGAGACTTGGTCTGAAATGAGAGCAAATATGTAATTCTATACAGGGAGGAATGCCTGCAACATCCTGCTGCTCATGAAAAGTGGCCACAGCAGAGAGATAACAGATGCATCCCATTCTTAAATGGGACAACAAAAGAGATTAATGTAATCTGTATTTTTGAACTTCTCAGTATTAAGAATTTAGATTGTCCTGATCGGAACACAGACAAGGGAAAAACTTGAAGGCATTGACTCTGCTTAGTGTTTAGTACAGTTTCTTGATTGGGAAGGAACTCATTTGAAATCTGTTCCTGGCCTCTTCAGCTTAGATTCAGGATTTCTCTTAGAGTTCCCAGAAACTGAGTCACTGTTGTGTGTGAATTATTGAAGCTAAAAAATAATCTTTTATACCCTGTGAAAGCTTTGCAGCCCTGAGTCATATGGAGAGTAAAAATGATCCCTCTAAAAGAAAAGCAGTTTTTAAACATTTGACCTTAAAAGTGAGAGGAGGGGGATGTTTATCATGATAATGGGACTTAAAACCTAATTCCTTCTAGTGTTGTATGTACACAGTCTTTCATAAACCAGTGCAAGCATGAGTGAGAAAAACAGTGAATTGCCAGTGGAGGATGGTTAAGCACAAGTGGCTGTGTTGGGCAAGGTTGGTTATTTACCTTCATAAACACATCCATTTTCACTGGAAACAAAAGCTTTAGCTTAGGATATATGTGGAGAGTCAATATTTCTGAAACCTGTAGTGCTGTCCATTAGCTTTGCTGCCCAGGATTGCACACATGCAATCATCTCATCTTTGTTACATCACAGCGAGGCATTGGCTTCTTTTTTATTCCTTCAGTCTTGTGCAACGTTCATGTTGTCTCTGTGGTCGGTCTTGTGAAATTTAAGATGCCTCTCTTGTCAGTTCTTCTTACATCATTCGTTCCTTGAACAGAAGCCTGAGTAACGCAGCATCCTCCTGTCCTGTGTCCAACTCCACTGTCAAAGCAAGTGTCTTTATCATATCCCTCCTATCCACTCCTGAGTGAAACCAGTTGTCTTCTGCTGCTTCCTGTGCTTCCTTTCTTCTCAGGGGATGCCTTTCCTGAGGTGTTCTGCAAAGCCACCACCCAAAACTTCCTTGCAGATCCACTTCTGTGATGCTTGCAAAAAACTAGCTAAGTAATCTGCTTATCTATTTCATTTATCACATGAGTGACTCATTCCTTCCACAGTGCCTGCAAGAAACTTGTTGAGTAAATATATATCCTCTTGCTCTGGTTTTATCTAATAAAACATTGCTGCGTTATGTTCTGCATTGGCCTTGTCAGAGGTTCAGTGAATTCTGGGATACCTGGGTCATGATCATCCTTTAGATGTCATTCTGTTCTTACTACCCATTTGCTGCTTTTCATTAACAATGATTCTGTCCTCTAACTGTCTACAGATGCTCTTCTCTGCTCTTCTCTTGTGTCTCCCTGATCTTAGTATGTGCAGGAGCCACCAACATGAAGCCTATTATAGGATCAGCATGTTAGTTTTGGAGCCACTCCTGGCAAGATGCTTTTTGTTTCTGTTTGTTGTCTCTCAGCACAGTTTTCAGGAATGTTTAAAACACTAATAATAAGCAGTTAATAACAACTGTTTACCATCAACTATTGTCATGTCAACCTTCGCTATTTGCCATTTTTATGTTATTTAATTTTCAGTGTTTTGTGACTCCACAAAAGGTTTCTGCCAGGTAAATGTGTGAAGGTTCATTTCTGCTTAATACTGCTGTTATTAGCAATTGAATATTGTGTTATCCACACTTTAAACAGAGAATTTTACAGATATTTTAATTCAGCTGCATTTTAATGTGACAGGTAACAACAACAATTTAAAAAAATAGTTTTCTTAATGAGAGAAGGTTGCTGACTGAATCTTCTTATCAATGTACTTTGTAATGCCATGAAGTAAAATATAGAGGTATCATTTTTATTCCTGTGCTATATAAAGGCAGTATTTATTTTTGGCGTGTTACACTTGCCATGTCTTTCTAATGTTCAGAAAAATGGTCTTCCTTTTTGTGCAAGTGGTCACATCCATACTTCATGCTCTCATCAGTGGGGCATTTCTATAGGTATAAAGTTAAGCCCATGCTTATCTGCAGGATCTGTGGGCTGAAGTTCATGACATCTACCTGCTCTTCATTTACTGCTGCTATTTCCTGAGGAAATGTGCATGGCCCTAGCTATGTCAAGATTCAAACATGATACCAGACTTGTGGCGTTATCCTAGAGCAAGCAAATGTTCACTAGACGTAATTAATGTTAGTAGACACAACAGCAGCATTATTCTAATTATTAAAGGCTCCAGTTTGTTCACTAAGACCCAGAATTTGACTCCTAGTATTCCCAAAGCATCTTGATTTGGAAAGGGAGGCTAGAAGTGCATTAATAAAGCTAATTCTTGAGTTACTTTCCCTGCCAGATGGGGAAGGATTGCCTGAGGGATTTTTGAACATTATTATAAGCATTGGAAATTTGCTAGATGAAAAACAAGAGAGCTGTACTTGAATCCTCATGGTTAACTCTGACTAGCTCTCCCAGTTGCAATCCATTAGTTAAAATGTAAGTAATAGCAATAGAGGGAGTAAAAATCACCAAAAGAGGAAAAAATTCTCCAATGAATTTTGAGATGTCTAAGCAGTGGAGAGCTTTGAAATGCACACCTAGAACACACTTTCAATATAGCTTTCTTTTCTCTGTAGTTCAGCTTATGATACTAAAACAAGACAGAAGGTGGCAGTAAAAAAGCTTTCAAGACCTTTTCAGTCACTTATTCACGCAAGGAGGACCTATCGAGAGCTCAGATTGCTTAAGCACATGAAGCATGAAAATGTAAGTCAACAGTTAGTTGTTTCCCCTTCTGTTTTTTTTTTTTTTATGATGAAAGCTTGTAATAAGTTATTTCAACAGAACAAGAAAACCTGTGAAATTGCACATAATCCTAAGTGTAACAAATGTACAAGCCACGTACCAGCTTTTCTGTAGGGAGACATTGCATTCTCTGGCTTGGTTTATAATTGGTTGAAGCCTTGTTCTACTTGCTATTGTTAATATATGTTTTTAATCGGTCATAGAGATTAGCTGAGTCTGTCTCTGGATTATTATACTGGTTTTACTAAGTTTCCAGAATATCATATGTCATGTGTTTATAATTTTCATGCCAAAAAATTCTAAGCACTGTTAACATTAGTTATATGGTGTGTTATATATTTCTAAAAATAAAATGGCAGTTCACTTTTCTTTCAGGTAATTGGATTATTAGATGTTTTTACACCTGCAACATCAATAGAAAATTTTAACGAAGTGTGAGTAACATTTTAAAATTATTTTGACTATTTAATGTGCAGATAGGGAGGGATAGTTCCACTCTGGTCTTTACAAGTACATTGTTTTCCAATACACTTGAAGTCAAGGTTGGCCTTGTGCAAAGAATGCAATGTGTCTTTATGTAGGTTTTCTGCAAATAGGAAAGCAAAAGAGGGGGTCTCATTTTAGTACTTTTTTGAATAGTCTGTAAAAAGAACCTTGGTACCTACTGAATGTTTTGTGTAATGGTTTGTTGCTTTAATGCCAGTAAATTTAAAACTTCCTAAATTCAATTATGTGTTAGCAGTATGTTATTTTTTTTCACAGCCAGATTAGATTACTGCTCAGAAGTGCAAAGAGGTATTCTGTTGGTTTAGTCAAGATTCCTGATTGACTTAGGGCTAGTTTTATGTTCATATTACTCAAATCATTTATGTTGTTTTTGGTGGAGTGAAATTGAACCACAAGAATTCAGACTGGTAGGTGTAGAGTTTTGCACCACTGATTTTCTTTGGGAGAAAACTAATGTTTTTGCAAAATGGATCAAAAAATAAAACTCAGTTGGAGTGGAGGGAGTTAGAGTACCGTATTTCAACTGATCCTGTGTTAATTGCATCATCAGTAACTGTCATTTGGGTATCTCAGGCTTCCATTTTTATGTAGGTTGAGGTTTCCTGTTCATCTCAGAACATGGTAGAGTGTTGAGGAAAACATAGATAAATTTTTAATGTGCAAGCAGGATTTTTCTTTTTCCTGATATTAAAGCTCATAGATTATTTCAATATTAAAGACATTGAATTTCAATATTGAAGTCATAGCTGACTGGAAAGAATATAAATCATATATTAGCTGTAAACAGAAAAAGAATCTACATGGAACTGTGTAGTAACACTTAAGATTTAGTTACTTAGTTCTAAGACTTCTAAGTTACACTGAGTAGACTTGGTTACAGTCTTCTTTGGGGATTTCCCTTCTGCTAATCTTAAATGAGTTGTGTTTCTGTGTTTTGTTCTCTGGGGTATATATTTTATTTTCACAGGTATCTTGTGACAAATTTAATGGGTGCTGACCTGAACAACATTGTAAAGTGCCAGAAGTTAACAGATGACCATATACAGTTTCTCATATATCAGTTGCTTCGAGGTCTTAAGGTACTGTCTGAAGGCAAGAATTTTAGGCTTCTCAATCAAAATGTAGTAATGGCTGGTTCATTGCAGTGTCAATAATTAAACAGTTTTGTTTGTGTTAAGAGTACGCAGATATTTGTTTCCTCTGATCAGCAGTAATCATTTCAGAAATGATCTGGTTTTTTTTTTTAGACAAAGATAAAACTCCGAGCCTGCAGATATTTACATGCATGGTATATGTGAACACTCTTTGTGACAGTTAACCTTAAATCAGTGTCTATCTGTCTTGGAGGACAGATGCTGCTTATGTGATAACTCAAGTAAACATATTCTATAGCACACGAGGTGTTTTATAAGTTCCCTGACTGCTATGAAGAGGGTGAATGTCTGAAGTGCAACATGGCAAATGATTCATGTTCATGTTTTGGAAAACATGAACTAGTCCAAAAATCTACAGTGCTGATTTTTGCAGAAAGCATCAAATGAGTGGAGAGAGAACCAAGTTAGCTGTGTTTTTTTAGAAAACTTGTGGAAGTTTATCCTAGCAATGTGCAACGTTACACAGAATCATGAGATTTACATTGCTTTTAAAGTCATTGTTCCCTTTAATTATATCCATTAAAATTTACACAATAAATAGTACAGGCAGTGATGTTGTGGCAAGTGTTTCTTCCTAAGGAATTGAAGTTCGTATATCATTTTGCTAACATTAACTATGTAATTGTCTATAATCAGGGGAGATGATGTGGAAAATGCTTCCCAGTACTTGGTGAAAAGGTTTTTTTCAGACTAATGCTAATATTTATTTTTTCCCTAGGCATAAGTAAAAGAAAGAGAGGTAGAGATCAGTTGCTTTAGTAGTTCACTTTTCAGAACTCATTTTTTTAGACATAGAAGACAAATGTATGTGTGAAATAAAGCTGTTGTAAAGCCTGACAGTGGAACAGACTTAATACACGGTTTTGAGCAAGTCATCTGGCGCTTGCCTGAGACAATGATTCTTATTCATGCATGTGGGTTCTGACAATTTAAGTGCAAATATCAGTGAATAAGGATTACAGAACTGAGCCCTTAATTGCTTTGTCTCACTCCAGTTAATAGCTTGACTAGGAAGATAGATTCTTGAATTAATTATCCAGCTTGCAGTCTTGTGTAAAAGACAATAGATTGAATTTCTCCTAGCTCATTAGGTGAACATTTGATCGGAGGTAACTCCTGGTTTACATCTGTGCTGCAGTCATTACAGTTTGTGTACCTGAGTAAGCTTTAGACTCACTGAACGCAAAAGCGTTCAGCAGTATTCAACACAGGCTTCAAAGCCTGCAGAAAAAGCTAGCTGAACACAGGAAGCCTTAACCTGGTATCCTGTAGGGAACCACTATCTGTTGCAAACAGTGCTCTGGTTTCCCTTCTCTTCAGCTCGGGGTGGGAGGAAGGGAGTTGAAAAGCTGTCACTACCTTCTGATCAACAGGGCACAGATACAGGATGAGAAGAATGTTCTTGTTTTTTCTTTATTTTTCCCCATTCCGTACACAAGTTTTGCTTACAGTCACTGCTTCTAAAACAAAAGTTAAATTCTTATTAGGAAAAGTGAGTGTTTTAGAGGTCTTGCTAATCTTTGCAGTCAGTAAAATTATAGATGAGCTGATTCTTAATCCTAACAAGTTGACTATCGTGTTTCTCAATCTCTATTTGAATTGTGTTTTATATAAAATAGCAGGGGCACTTAAGATTCACTCTTGAAAGTGGACTGGAAGCAATGCTGTGATCTAGGTGGATATTCTGACTGCTAATCTCCCCAGAGGTGTGAATATCTCTCACCTGCATCTGAATGAAATGCTGGGGGGTGATCCCAGTATGGGAAGGTGGCTCATATCATCCAGGAGACAGTGCTGCTGCCTAGGCCACTAGATCACTGAGAGACTGAGTTGATCAAAATGGACTTCCAGATAGCAAAAAAAAAAACCAAATTGGAATTAAACTTTTGAAAGAAAAATTACTGCTAGTGCATTTTGGTTTTTTATGAGAGAATCCAGTGTTTATGTTTACCTCTCTTGAACTATCTAGCCCTGGGTAACAGAAAACAAGTTAGTATTTAGTCATATCTCTTTTTGACTGCATTCTGTATGTAAAACCATCAGTTTCAATAGCAAAAAGAAAATATAGTGACTTATTTCTCCTTTCAATTCCACCTTCAAATTTTATATCTTTTTTTGTCTCTGTTTCACAGTATATTCACTCAGCTGGAATCATCCACCGGGTGAGTTCACTCATTGCTATAATAAAAATGAATGGAGCATGTCCTTACATATGTGTTATTAAGACATTGCTTGAATATGATTTAAAAGGTTGAAGTAGTATCTGACTAACTCTGTTCTGGTGCAGGACCTGAAGCCCAGTAACCTGGCTGTGAATGAAGACTGTGAACTGAGGGTAAGAGTCATGTTATTGGTACTGGTGCCTCCAGGACACAAGGAAAACATTTCCATGAACTTGTGTTTTCTTACAAATTTTAATTTATTGTTGAAACAAAAATCTTTGCAAAATGCTCAGCTCTACTTCCTCACCTGAGTGTACGTAGGCTAATAATTTGACCCATTAGTGAGTACATCAACCGAGTATACCTTGAAATTTTGACCTGTGATGTGTATCTATATCTACATTGTTTATATGACCTTTTTTATATTTCATTTTTATATGACTTTCACTTTTATTTCTAATGAATTTACAAGCTAAATTAAATACTGATGTGAGAAAAAAAATACCAAAATTACTGATATTAATCATAGTCAGTTAAAACAAACAACAAAAATGTAATCCACACTTCTTAAATACTACTATAATGCCACAAATAAATATCTTCCTGTATCTGTGTGATGTTATGTAATAAGTGAGAGTCTAGAGAAGGAAGAGATGTCTAATCACTTTTTAAACATAAAGGCTCCAGAAACTAGAAGTTTAGAGTTTCTCTATAACAGTAAGAAACATCTTTCTATATGTGAATAGGGTTCTCATGCAAACTTTATTCCAGCAACAAGAGATTTAAGGAAAAAAAAAAAAAATCAAATATTATGAGATCAGCAGAAAATCACAGTCTTGACAAGAGAATTGCAGACAGTTTCTGGGACTAATCCTGATCAGAGCTAAGGAACTGTAGTTCCTGTTTGTTTGAGTAAACGTTGCAGATACCCCGCAAGTTTCATATTTGTGCCTTTGATTATACTTTGCTTATGTTTATTACTTTATACCCTGTAATACCATTATTTTTGTAATTTAAAAACTATATTCCACTATATAATCAAAAACTAGAGGTTAAAAAGAAGGAAGATGTGTTTGTGTGTACACATTTGATAGAAGAGGTCAGCTACTAAGTCTATTATGTAAAGAGTCTGTTATATAAAAGTATATTAAAAGCGAAGATGCTAATGTATACTTTAATATTTTTCATCAAGGCTGTTATATCTTTAAATTGTTTTATAACTGGGTGATTTCGAATGGTACATAAAATTGTCTTACTCCCCATGTAAAGGAGATGCTGTTTGCTTAATAAATAATGCTAGATCCCATCAGGGGCATGTGATTGATCCCGATTCCCATTTCTATTTCAAAAGATTCAAAGTATCTCAGGTGAGTGACTTGATGAACAGCACTGAAGCTGGGATGGTGCACTTTCACAGGAGCATCTTTCAAAGTTAAGGATACCTTTTGGTTCTGTAATTAGTAGGATTGAGACTAATCAAAAAATAGAAGACAAAGAAATGAGTAGGAATTAAAAAAAGAGTTGAAATAGCTTCCTATCATGAAAGCTTAGCAAAGGAGAGCATATGGAGGCTAACATTTTGCCATTGAGCATATGAGTAATGCACGTATTTAAATAGAACTCCTTTGTTTCACAACAGGAGATTCTATTGAAAACAGATGGGATGTGATTTACCTTGTTACGTAGGATATATGCCTTTCTCTCCTAGTGTCACCAGAATGATGTGCGATTTGAGTAAATGCTATCCCATATATAGCAACACTTGAATTAGATTTGAGAGGGAATTCATTGAACTTCTCGGGATTTCAGATTAGCTTGTGGTATCTTTAAGTGTTATGGCCAGTGGCATTTGGAGCTGGCCTTTTACACAAATGCTCCCAGTTGATAAGGTTTCATCTTTACAGCAACAGTTCTTATTTTCAGCAAATGAATGCCAAAGGAAAATGAGCTTGAGGAAAAATGTGAAGTTTGTCTTAGAGGGCAAGCTGCCTCAACATTATAGCCAAATATCCATGGCCAGATTCCTCATTTAGGGAATGCCACTGTGATGCACAGGTGATGTGGAACAGGTGAGCACTCCTCCACACTATGCTGCGTTCTCCTTCACTGAAATTGAGGTAGTTGGACACCTGGTTAAGCTCAGAAGTAAATAAGGGAGAAAATCAGTTCCTATAACAAAATTAACAGTGGATTTCTTTTTGCCATTATGTAGATTTTAGACTTTGGTTTAGCTCGACAAACTGATGATGAAATGACTGGATATGTTGCAACAAGATGGTACAGAGCTCCAGAAATTATGTTGAACTGGATGCACTACAATCAAACAGGTAAATTATAAAGACTTGCATTTTGCTTCAGCTGCATGTAGTCACTCTAAGAGGCAACAACTTAATGATCTCTCTCATTTATCTTACGTGTTTCTGGTTTTTTTGGCAGTTGACATCTGGTCTGTTGGATGCATTATGGCAGAACTATTAAAAGGGAAGGCCCTATTTCCAGGAAATGATTGTATCCTTTACATAAAATACAAACTGTGTCTGGTTCTCCTTTTCTTTTTTTATAATGACTGAAGCGTCTCTGTCTTGCAGGTAACAAACTTTCAAAAAAGCATTTTTTTTTTTTTTTTACTAGTCTTTTAGTTTGGTGTGTTATGACAGCTGAGTATGAAGCCAATGGATAGGAAAAAAAAAAGTAACAGATGTTCCTAAACAATAATAAGTCACATTTGCTGTTTAATTTTTGTCTTGTATTTAAATAGTAGCCTAGTTACACACGGATGAAATCTGTTCTATTGTATCTTATTAAAATGACATACATTAAAAGTGAAGCAGAGAAAAGCTAATATTTTTGGATCAACTAATATATATGTTTTTCAGATAAATGTTTTCAGGCTCAGAAATTCCTAAAATCTAAATAAATTAACCCTTACATCGTAAAGGAATTACTAGATGAATAAGCGTATTATGTCCTATTTCAAAGAAGAAAAGAAGAGAGGGGAAAAAAAAAGAGGGGGGGGGCAGTGCTTCCCGATATTCTGTAAAAGCAACAAAATGCTGTCTCTTCAGCACTCTACTGTGGTCCATGCTGGAGTGTCAGTGAATTCCATTGGTGTTTCCTGTGCTGACAGGAGGGAAGAAAAAAAGCAAATCTGCTCGGGAGAAAAATTAACAAAAGAAAACTAAAGAAAAAAATAGTGAAGAATGAGGAGTAATTGAATTTTAGGAGGAAAGCCATTAATATGAGAAACAAATTCTGCTGTTCTGAATACTGACTTTTCTTACTATTCTGAACCAAAAAAAAAAAAAAAAGGTATTTTTGGTTAAAACTTAGGATATTAGCAGCTGCAGAATAATGGGAGATTAGAATTGCCTGAAAAACTGTTAACAGAGAAAATAAGAGACTTTATCACCCTCGTCATTTATGTGTTGAGCTCATCCTTATTAGCCTTTACAGTAACCACAGACATTACACAAATGTTCATCATATGGATGACGATCAGTGTGCTGTAGACTGCTTGATTACCTGATGAATATATCATGCTTAGAGAAAAATAGTAAATCTAGGTTTCTGAAATAAGATACTTTTGCTATTAGAAAATGTTGTCTACAATTACATGATTCCATCAACTTAATTAAGCCATAAAATAGCCTTGAGTATCTAAGGAAAACGTAATGCACTTTACAGGTCACATTTGACAATGAAAAATGTGCATTTTAAAGTTTTTAATCTTGAAAGTGATACAAAATGGATGTAAAAATCTACCAAATGAGAGTTTTCTACTTAACAGGTCTCAGATCAATAATCTAGCCCAATTTGCCCTAAGACTGTTCTTCAGAAATCATTCAGATCACTGTGACATAAGCCTGCAATTAAAACTAAGCTTGTGAATATATTGAATTGAGTGCTGGGAAAGGGCAACAATATTTTATATGCACTTTTTTCCAAAGATAGGCACAGCCAACAAAGGTGCATGCAGTGCAATAGAGAGTACAATCCTCTAGAACCAGGCTTCAGCAGGTGTGAACTGATGCAGTTCTGTGATGTAGTTGTGTTGCTCACTAACTTAAATATTTTAACCCTGTCATGAATTGTTTAAACCAAAAAGATAGTCTGCTGTTTGTTTTTTTTGCTACGCTCTCTTTAATTTTCCTGAAATAATATAGACATCGATCAGCTAAAGAGAATAATGGAAGTTGTGGGTACTCCAAGTTCTGAACTTCTGAAGAAGATATCATCAGAACATGTGAGTTCATGGCCTTGTTCTGTTAGCTGATGTTTCACTGTTCCTTTTCCAAATTGCTGTTGTATGCCATTGGTTGTGTTACTTGGATATTCTGATATTCTGATTTGGAAATGAGCAAATACCTTAAAATATTTAAAATCTTTTTTTCTCCCCTCTACTAGAATGATAACTATTCAAAAAATACTCCCTTTAGAGGGATCCAAATGCCTTGACTATCAGGTGAATTAATTTTGATACTTGTTCTTCTATACTCGGTTGTACTTCTATACTCTATACTGCTCCTTGGTCAGGAGCGGTTGTTCCTGATTGTTTTTATTTTTCTGATATTCTTACCATAAAAAGAACAGATGTTTAGCTCATAACATTAGATTTTTGTTATTAAATCTGATATATCTTTCATATTTACATTTTCCATCCTTGTGAGGGATGAAAGCAGGTATACCACAATGAAATAGTGTTTGGTCTGTGTGGATGCTGTTATTTGGATGGCTAATTTGAACCTTTTTTTTTTTCCTCATGTCTCTGAATGTTTGTGTGAGGTTGACTGTCACAGCAGTATCTGCATTGGCAATAATGTGATTTGTCACTCTCCATATAGCTTTTATGAAGGCAGTAATGTAGCAAATGAATAAAGCTATGCTTTAAAGTTTCACTTTAAACAATATCTGTGGATTTTCAGCTAGGTTGTAGGAATGAAATGTATAATATGGGTTAATAAAATCAGGTGATGGGCATAGTACTAATTCAGATTGAAAAAAAAAAAGCACAATGATACCAATCACTGAAGCTATTTCTATTGACATCTTTCTTTTGTTAAACTAAGGTTTCAACTATTTTTCCTGAGGCTATCCAAAAAATCAAGGCAGAGTGCTTTGCTTATACCATGCAGAAAGTTAGGTGGTCAGGAAATGTGAGGCCTGTAAGGTATTTTTCAGATGATCAGTGGCCTGGTAAGATGGAATAAGGAGCAGATAAATAACAGTTATAACTTCTTTCATCCTTCTGCTCAAGGCTTAGTGAAGAATATGAGCTTAGTTAGAATCATAAAATCATAGAATGCTTAAGGTTGGAAGGGACCTCTAGAGGTCATCTAGTCCAACCCCCCTGCACACGCAGGGTCTCCTAGAGCATGTGGCACATGGTGGTGTCCAAGCGGGTTTGGAGGATCTCCAGAGAAGGAGACTCCACCACCTCTCTGGGCAGCCTGTTCCAGGGCTCTGTCACCCTCACTGTTAAGAAATTCCTTCGCAAGTTCCTGTGGAACTTTTGGTGCCTCAATTTGCAGCCACTTCCTCTAGTTCTATCACTGGCCACCACTGAGAAGAGGCCAGCCCCCTCCTCCTCACTCCCTCCCTTGAGGTACTTACATTAATCAGGTCCCCACTCAGTCTTCTTTCTCCAGGCTGAAGAGGCCCAGCTCCCTCATAGCTCTTTGCTCATAGGGTAGATGTTCCAGGCCCCTAATCATCTTCGTAGCCCTGCGCTGGACTCTCTCTAGCAGCTCCACATCCCTCCTGCACTGTGGAGCCCAGAACTGCATGCAGTACTCAAGGTGTGGCCTCACCAGGGCTGAGTAGAGGGGTAGAATCACCTCCCTCGACCTGCTGGAAATGCTCCTCTTAATGCACCCCAGGATCCCATTGGCCTTCTTGGCCACGAGGGCACACTGCTGCCTCATGCTCAACTTGTCGTCCACCATGACGCCCAGGTCCCTCTCTGCAGGGCTGCTCTCCAGGAGGTCGGTCCCCAGCCTGTAGGCATGTCTAGGGTTATTTCTCCCCAGGTGCAGGACCCTACACTTGTCCTTGTTGAACTTCATGAGGTTACTCGCCGCCCAGTTGTCCAGTCTGTCCAGGTCCCTCTGGATGGCAGCGCAGCCCTCAGGGCTATCAGCTATTCCTCCCAGTTTCGTATCGTCAGCAAACTTGCTGAGGGAGCACTCCATCCCTTCATCTAGGTCGTTAATGAATAAATTGAACAGGACCGGACCGAGGACTGACCCCTGGGGGACACCACTAACCACAGGCCTCCAGCTGGACTCGGCACCATGGATTACCACTCTCTGGGCCCTGTCATTCAGCCAATTCCTAATCCCCCTCACTGTCCACTCATCTAACCCACACTTCAGGAGCTTGCCCAGGAGGATGCTGTGAGGGATGGCGTCAAAAGCCTTGCTGAAATCCAAATAGATGACATCCACCGCTCTGCCCTCGTCTATCCATCTAGTCACCCCATCGTAGAAGGCTATCAGGTTAGTCAAGCGTGATTTCCCCTTGGTGAACCCATGCTGGCTACTCCTGAGCACCTTCTTCTCTTCCATGTGCCTGGAGACAGCAGCCAGGATGAGCTGCTCCATCACCTTTCCAGGGACAGAGGTCAGGCGCACTGGCATGTAGTTGCCTGGGTCTTCCTTCTTGCCTTTTTTGAAGGCTTTCCTCCAGTCCTCCGGCACCTCCCCCGTTCTTCAGGACCTTTCCAAGATGATGGAGAGCGACTCGGCTACGACATCCGCCAGCTCACGCAGTGCTCTGGGATGCATCCCAACAGGGCCCATGGATTTGTGGATGTTGAGTTTCCTCAGGTGCTCTCTGGCCGAATCTTCCTCTACCCAGGGCAAGTCTTCCTCTCTCCAGTCCCTTCTCATTTCCCTAGGTTAACGAGGTCAGTCTGGTATCTTGGAGGCTAGATTTATAGCACTAATGCCTACTTTTCAGCTCATGTATACATCAGTGAGTTCCCTTTGAACTTAAAATGAATATCAATACCAGCAGGTTAAGTTAAAAGGAAAAACCATCATAAGCCAGTGTACAGCTCTAGAGTTTGTGTCTACATGTGAGAAGGACTCAGGCAGAAAGAGGAGCAATCCTCATAGTAGAGGACAGCACCAACAAGCAGGTCTGGTATCGTGCTGTTCTAAGCACAGGTTCTTATGTAACCTCTCTGGTTTTCAAAGCTTCTGACTTCTGTAGTAATGCAGAGTAGTTTACCCAGATATGTGACTTGACCACCGAGTCAGTGTGAAAGGTTTTTGATTATGAGATTAAACATCTTCAATGTTAAAATTTCTCTAACAGCAAGATCAAAGATTTTCTGACAAGATTTTCTGATTTTTACTCTTTTCAGTTATAAGGTGGGGATTAGAGAACTGAAAATTAAAGGATGAATTTCATGGGATGTTTCAGCACAGGGCACTGAGCTGGTTTGCTAGTCTTTCATATTAATGTGGGTTTATATTGCAATTGCATTCCACTGCTTTCAGGCTAAAACTCTAGATCCTGTTGGGTGAGTCTCTGGTGAATGTGGACACAGAGAGGCAGTTGACAGTCTCTTGGACAGGCCTTGGTTATTTTCACAGGACTTCTAGACAAGGCTGAAGGTAGTCTGGGCCATGTCTTAGACATGGTTGGATTAGTGTTGTTAATTGATGTGTCAGTACAGAAACGAATATCCAGTCCATAGATACCTGTTGTAAGATAAATCTACTAGCTGCTTCCTAGGCCATAGTTTCCATTCAGGAATGTGCTGACAGTTCTCTGTTGTTCTGCTGTTTATACATATGTATAAACTAATGCCCTAGAAAACATTCTCCTAAGAGAAGCTACACACCCTGATTTTCCAGCTGTTTGTTACCCTTATGATTTTTTTTTTTTTAGGGCCATAAAATAGGTGAAGTGAATCCTGTATTTGCCTCTTCTTTAAACATCATGTTCTGCATGACTTAATACAGCTTCTAAGAAAATGGATCCCTAAGAAAGACTGGCTGTCAGTCTCCATAATAAAAAGAGGAAAATGCTAATACAGTTTTAACAGATAAAGCAAACATGAAGTCTTGCTTCCATTAGGACTGGAACCTTATCAAGATTCTGAAGTAAATCACTAATGGTCTAGAGTTATGCTAGAATTTACTTAGTTCTAATAAAAAGGAGGAAAAATTAGACTTGCTTTGTTAAATTAGAGCACCATTTGAAAGGAGATCATTTTGTAACAGTTGAAAGTATGTTTATATCAGTTCACTGTCGCTGCAGAAATTAAGTTAATGGCAGAGTGACTGGGATAGGGCACAGGTTTCCTTTGTATGGCTGTAGGATTTCATAGATAGTATGTCGGAATATTTTATAGTAGCTTCACTTCACGGTATGCAATGAGTTGATCAGTCCTTAACACAGGTGCATTATGTTCCATCTCCTGTCTGACTTAAAGTCATGAAGTGGCTCAGTTTAAACTTTGTTCTGCTTGGTCTATTCCATAGGCCGAGGATGGTTAGTTAACTTCCTTAACATGCTCATGCTCCTCCTGTAACACAGATGCATGTTTCATAGAGATTAAGGTCTGTTCAGAGACTAGCTGTTTCTTTCAGTAACTCAGGGTTTCCTCCTCTTTAACAGTTTCATTTTCAGCACTGCCTATTCTGTCTACAGCTTTTAGGATCATTATACAATTTCCTCGGTTTACCCATAAGCATTTCCTTATCTATTCACATCATCCCAGAAATTCATGGCTCTCATAATACCCAGCATTGTGCTCACATCTGTGAATGCGATGTAAGGATAGGAATTTTATGGCTCTGTTTGGAATGAGCCTTTCACAGCCATGGACTCTAGGCAAGCTGTAAATTCTCTTAAACTTCTGAAGATCTGCACCCTGGAAGTATCAGGGAGTATTCCCTGTTCTTCAGTCAGGGAAACTATTACTTCACACGGAAGAGTTGGAAGGGGAGGAAGCAGAGTGGACTGTACTAGTTTGTTGAGAGTAATGATTTAGGTTGCAGATTCTGGCTGAATGATAAATACATGTGTTCCCTGGCAATATATAGCAGTGAACCAGTTTGTG
This sequence comes from Eudromia elegans, assembly GCA_003342815.1. Taxonomy (NCBI): domain Eukaryota; kingdom Metazoa; phylum Chordata; class Aves; order Tinamiformes; family Tinamidae; genus Eudromia; species Eudromia elegans. Next base: position 13,967,469 of record PTEX01000001.1, on the reverse strand, counting down.
CATGTGTTAGTGCTTAGATTTTTCGCTTAGCTCTTAGAGCACAATACACGTTTAAAATCCTCCTGCCTAATAAGCACACGTGTGGGTGATTGTTGAAAAGAAGTCACACACTGATTTTATGTAAAGAACATTTCCTGTGCATAAGAAATGGAACAACTACTACTTTTGCTTTTTTAGACTTGATATTGTCACCATTGGGCAAAATCTAACCATTGTGTGTGCGGTATGTATTGATTTATTCCCAGGCCAGGAAATACATTGAATCTCTTCCCCATATGCCTCAGCAGGATTTGAAAGCAGTGTTTCGTGGTGCCAATCCATTAGGTAAGAAAGTCAGACTGATAAAGTTCAAATCTTTCACTACCATAGACTCAAGTCCTGCTTTGCTATATGATCTCATAATAATCATCAGACCATGGAAAGAGAATTCTTTAACCTTTCATCCTGAGACAATTTTCCCTTCATGAAGCCTATGTATTTTATTTCTGATAGTGATTACAGGAGTCTTATAAAGGAAGTAGCCTGGGTGGAAAGGCAATGGGTGTTTTAGAAAGCAATTTTAAATAGCAGGAATAAATAAAAATGTCACTAAATCTGGAATGAAGGCACCGTTTCTGGCTCAAAATGGTCAGGAGTTCTCAATTGCTAGCATGAAGAAAAATATTTGATTGACCTTTTTGAATATTATTTCTTATGAATTTGTCAACTATGGTATATGACACAAGCACAAGAAATTCTACTCAGCTTCTAAATCATCAGTACTTTTTTTTTATATATGGTTGTCCCTTTCTTTTACTTTTAGATAGTCTCTTCTGGCTTTGATACGGTTTTGCTTTTTCCCTTAGCTGTAGATCTTCTTGAGAAGATGCTTATATTAGACAGCGATAAAAGAATTACTGCCTCAGAAGCACTTGCACATCCCTACTTTGTACAGTACCACGATCCAGATGATGAGCCTGAGGCTGAGCTCTATGACGAGTCAATAGAAAATAAAGAACGAACCATAGATGAATGGAAAGGTAAGAGAGGACTGCACACATGACTTAATACATTTCTGCAGAACAGAACTTAAGTAACAAATTTGCAGTGTTTCTAACCAGAATAATTTAAACTCTGAAACCTCAAAAATGAGATAAGTCCAGATGTTTGTGGGACTGGACAGGTGAAAAGAGTTATCTTTCCTCTGTGTGTTTCACTCTCCTTTTCAATGCTTGTAGCCTTCAAAGATTCCCCTGTAGGCAGAAGTAACAGTGCAGACTGAACACCAGGGTACTGTGCGTTAATGAAAGTTTGAGTGATGTTTGCAGGAACAGAGAGGTGCATGTACTTCACGTTGGGCTTCGCTGTAAAGGTGAATTGACACCTTTCCACCTCAGTACTTTCCCTGTTTGCTTTCTGTTAAACTTAAAGGAGAAAAAAGAAAAAAAAAAGAAGAAAAAACCCCCTCCAAGTAAGGTAGTCCATTTAAATAATATCTGGTGGTTATAATGACTTCTAGGGCACACATGTTAATGAGGAAATCATAGAATACAGGTTGATGAGGCTATTTTATATTTCCTAGACATATCGTCTTTGAGAAGCAGAAGGCTGACCAGTATGGTCGCTTGAAGGGAAGTTTGAAAAGAAGTTTTCTTCCTCTTTCACCTGGATATGCAAGTCCATGGATATGTGTACACACCCTGTCGATAGTTTAGAAAAAATAAACAGCACTTGGCCTATATGTGCATTGAGTAGTTAGACTGTAGTCATGTTAGACTGTAGGAACTGCTTCACCTTCTGACTTTGCCTAGTATCTAGCATGGGATTTCTCCTGTGGCCCACAAATGTCAGCTAACCTATAATACTTTATTAAGACTAGACATAACAAAGCATTAATTGGATAATTTGGTGCCCCAGGACACAGGACCCCAAGTGCCTTTGTCAGAAAGATTGGATGCTTCTTTTTTTGTGATAGGTTATTAGACTTTCATAGTTTGAATATCTGTCCATTGGATCGGTGGCGTTAAGGAAGAGTGTACCTCTCGTTCACTGAGAATTGAGTGGCTCCAGACAGAGAAGAGCCCTCATCTCCAGGCACCATGGAGAATGTGCTCCTTGCTCTCGAGCATGGAGGCAGTTCCTGTTTCATTTCGGCTCCTGCCAGAGCATCATTTTTTTTCAACTTAAGTAATGTGGGAATAGGAAAATGTGAACCAGAGAGCTGATGGATCTGCCTCTGCCTGCTTGCACCTTTGCAGGAAGAATCTTTTTAAATGAATCTCCAGCAGCTTTAAAGCACTTTGCACTACTGCAGTGTTACAGGCACTTGTACCAGCTCTGACCCTGACCTAGAGCGTTTTGTCAAGGAACCCAGCAAGTCTGATGTCAGCAGGTTCATGCTGGCACTTGAGTCATATGATCTGTCATGCCTTATGTGGTTTTCTAAATCATTTTTGCATCTATGGAAGTAATACACAGCAGCAACTCTGCACCCCATCCTTGAGAAATGCTGCAACAGCCTTCCTTCTGTGGGCCCCTGCCTCATGTTTGTCTTGCACTAGAGCATCTCAGAAATAACTGTAGAGCTAAATGTTACATTTTCAAGTGTGCTGAAGAACAGTCCAGCTTCATTGCTGACTGCTAGGACATAGGTTGCTGAAACTTTCATACCAGATATTTCAAATTAAAACAGCAATATTCTAAAAATTTGTTGTTCCTCTTCATTAATGACTTAAGATGAAACATTATATTCAGTATAGTAAATGCTCTTCTGTTTCTATTAGTGTATTTCATAACTGTTATTCTGCAGAGCTTTTAATATTAATATGCTAGCATAATGGGTAGCTTTATGATGGAAATTACTGACCTTCCTTAGCTTCCTCATGTCCTTGCACTGCCTATGTTTGTGCCGTCCCCTATGCTGGGGGCCCTGGGGGCAGGACTAGCAGGCTGACTACAGCAAATTCACCTTACAAAAGGTAGGAAACAGATCTCTGGCAACAAAGCAACGTCCTAACACCCTGGAAATAATTTCTTCCAGTCCTAATGAGTCTGTACAAAAATGGAGAACTGACTGGTGTCAGTTATTCCTGCCACGTGCTCCCTGTGAAGCCTGGCAACATGCAGCACTACACATGTATCTCATTCAGCATGATCAACGCTCCGTTTGCTGCAGTGGAGGACTTGTTTTCTGCTACTTCTTTAGTTGACGGAGTATTTAACAGGAAAGTTTAACAATTTCCTATTCATGAAACTTACTTCTGTTTGTGGTGAAATGTTGTTCAAACTATTTGGGGAACAATCTTAGCTTAACTCTTCCTGAGCTGAAATGGGGAAGTAGAAGTGACTTCTCTAGGAAACGCAATATATTCTGCAGCCGTGTATTTTTGTACATCACAGTCTTTGCTGGAACTACAGATTAAATTCCTTCTTTATGCAGAAAAAAAGACCAGTGAGACAAAGATCTCAGAATTGTGCTAGCTCTTCTTCCTGGCAATACTTTTATCATGGGAAATAAACTTCCACTTCTGTGAAGTTCATATAGCAATAAACTAAGGAAGCTTCTGTGCTCTGAGAGCAGAGAAAATGCTAAGTCTAAGCCTTTGACTGCTTCAGTTATTTGAGTTGCCTAGAAGTTTCTCCTTCACTATTTAAAGTATTTTCTATTAGTATATTGTGGGTTTTTTTCAGATGCTGCATTGAAGCAAACATGTACATGCTTTCTCTGTGTTGAATAATTAAGAGAGCGGTCAGGTGTTTATAGGTTTCTTTGTATAGTGATTCTTTAGTAGGCCAAGAAGAAAACATTCCTTCAGATTAAGCATATTAACATGTTAATGGATTGGATTAAGCATACTGACATTTTAATGTTCTTTATTACATGAACTTAGAAAAATCAGAAGCTTTAGGTATTGAATTATTTACTTTTAATCAGTTGAATACTGTAGGCTGAATACAAAAATAATCTCTCATTTCTTGTCTTGCTTTCCTGAAAAATGTGTATTTTTCATCCTTTTTTTTTGTTATTTTGATATTCATGGTTGCATATCTGTGAGCAAAGCATTAGCCTAATAAATAAAATATTTATTAATCTTTCCTAACAAAAATTACTGTCCTGGTAAAATGGTAAACTGAATCAGGAGTTCTAACAGTATTTTTAGTTTTATTACTATTTTTATGAACATGTTTTAATAGTATAATACTTATAAAACTAGAAAGGGGATTAAAAGCATGGATTTTTGGAAGTTTATTTTTCCATTTTGTTTTCTTTTCACAAGCAAATTAAAAACAAAAATTACTCAGCCTTGAGTACTCACTCAAGCACTCACTATTCAGTGATTGTTTTGACATGATATGAAGTAACTATGCCTGTGACTCCTTGCTCTCATTTATTTATCAGATAAGAGAGCCTAACCTGCTCATTTTTTTCACTTCCACCAGTGTTAGAAATAAAACTTAACTACTGCCAGTAACATACCTGTAAGGCCAGTGCCTATGAAAGGCTGTATTTATAACAAATTATTTATAATAATTTTTTTAGCATTATTTATAACAATCAAATTCTGTGTGCAACTGTTAAACTTAGACTGTTACATTTAGAACATAATAAAAGTATTTTTAATTAAATGAGTGAATAAAACAATTAATTCTTTTATATAATATTGCAGTACTTCTTGTAAATAAAAAAAAACCAAAAGTGTTCCTATATTATTAATTCCATTATGGAATAAAGAATAAAAATAATTCCATTATCTCTACAAGAGCAGCCTGTCAGGTTGTTTGAAAGCATCAGTATTAACTGGATACAGATTTGTAGTTTAAGTTTGTTTTGAGATAAAACATGCCTGGGACGTGGAGAAGAATGATGTGAGCTCAGATGTTTTCAGTCTTCTGAGAATGCTCTGTTTTGATTTCCACAAAGCTTTTAAACCCATTTTGCTTGGCACAGTCAAAGAAAATATAGTCACATTATTGCCTTATAAAAATAAGAGGGATCAAACAAATAAAATCAAGACTCCAAGAGCAAGAATACCAGAGGATAAAGGGCAGAGAAACTGTCTTCAGAGCCTCCATAACCTTCAGGCTTGTTTCTGGCCTTAGCGTGATAGCACTTCAGGGCACAGGCAAGAGGAAGTAGGACACAGTTGTGCACACCTCTTCTGTGCACATAACAAATAACTTATTTTCAGGTGTGGTATGTGCCCCGTTTAAATAAAATGATATCAAAAGTCAGTGTGTGCATAAAATGTATTGTTAATGAAGTGCTGACCCAGTTTCTCAGTGGCATCTTTCCCCTCTCTTCCTGTTTGCATTAGAAGTCAATAGTGATTGATCCTAACAGAGACTGAGCACCTCAAGTCAAATGTGATTTTTGGGCATCCTTTCTTAAGAGATTTCCTTGGCCCTGGTTAGATACAGTGGAAGACTGCAGCCTAGGCTAACCTAGGTATTTTTCTGGCATGTTTTTATAAGTTTATTCAAGCCTTACCTAGCCAGTCTTTCAGCCATAGGAATTCTGCACCTGGCCTTTCTTTTGGACAAAGCGCCAGCTCATTAGGTTAAACTGGCATGTTGGCCACATTACACGGTGCTGCAGTGACACATAATCAAAGCACAAGCACAATTTAGCCCTAAGATTTTTATGCAATTTCCAGAGCAGTGCCAGATCCACTCATATATGTATTTGTTCTCTCTGACTTCAGATTTTTTTTAAAATACACTAGCTAATACGCATACGTTTGATATGATTTAATAATCAGGCAGTATTTGAAAAGCAGATCCTGAGGAAATGTGCCTTTAGCCAATTATTTAAGTACCAAATCCAGCTTGCACATAAAAATTGGTTAATCTAAGTTGAGAAAATACATAGAAAGGAGCCACTGATGTTTTTCCATTAGTTCACAAGGCATAAAATATGACATGTCAGCAGGGCAAGATGAAGAGCTATTTCTAAAGCAATGTAAAACAGCAGAGAACCATGTTTCTATTCAAATCTTTCATGGTGAAAGCAGTACTGTGTTGCATGATCTTTAGGCAAAAGAATATTTCATCCTAAGACCTTAAATTAGCTAAAATAGAATTAAAAAAAATCCTAGAACCCAAACCCATTAGTACCAAATTCCAAGTGATTTATATTGAAGGCAATTGCCTGAGATGATGAAGAACATCCTCTGCAGTTAAAAGGAGGCATTTTTAAACCTGTCTGGGAGCTTTCAAGGGTTCCATTTTACATCACCTTTTGTCTTTCATTGCATCATTGTGATAGGGCATCTGAGAGCATAATCTGTGCTTCTGTTTCAGGGTCTGTGTGTTTTAGTATTAGATGTAAAGGACAGATCTGCCGTACAAAAACAGCATCTGTGAGCCTGATTCATAACCTGAAGCTAACAGATTCCTAGGGAATTCAAGCTGTTTTGGGGTCCAGCCTCTACATAGGAGGCTGGAAATACAAACTGTCACAAAGTCACATGTATCCCTTTAATTGTAGGGACGAGAATAATTTGTTTTTAAGGAGAGTATCAAGTAATTCTCTCTTCCTTACCCTCTCTCTGCAGAACTTACTTATGAAGAAGTGATGAGCTTTAAACCACCTGATTTAAAAATGGATAGCCTGGAAATAGAACAGTAAATACAGGCAGCTGTGTTTTGCCTTGCTGCACTACGGAGACTGTTAAAATATAACCACACAATCTAACCTGTGTTCAAGAGTAGATTTTACTATCCAAAGATGATGGAGAAGATGCGGCCAAGCAGATGCGCCACACAGAAGCCACATGATGTCTGTTTTTTTGCCTTGTAATATGAATGTATTCCCAACACATGAAAGGATAAGGAACTGCTTCATTCCGACAAAATGATGCACTGAGTTCTGTTTAACTGTTTTCTGCATGTTTCATTTTATCAGTTGTACTGCCAAAATGAAGGTGACTTTTTAAATTCATTTCAGAATCGTGCATTTAAAGCATGAATGTATACAAACATAAACATAGAAGTCCATAAAAGCAATCTGTTTGTTTCTGTTTTTTTCTTTTGTTCTGGCATTAACCTAATCTTCTGTGTTTGTTTGTTTTCATTTTATTTATAGTTAGTGCCTTTATGGAGAGAGGGTGTGGTAGTGAGATAGACAGAATATGCATATGTAGTCCTCTCTGTGGTGGTCTTATGAATATACTGGATGTCTCTCAAATGATCTAACCCTAGCTGGAAGTCAGTAAAAATAAATCATTGTCTTCTGTTGCCATTAAAGTGTCTGTTCTCATTATTTTCCCTATATATATAATTTTTTTTGGCCACAGAAAGTTTATGAGAACATTTCAGGTTGTGGTGCTGCTGCTAGCCATGCCGCTGTGAAGTGTGGGCTAAATCTGCACACGAAGGGGCTCCGGCATCTCTGTAGCTTGTGCAAACTGCAGCAAAGCTGCCCCAGACTCTGATGTCAGGACACTGGCGTCAGGCAGTGGCTTGGAACCCGGTATTCCTCATTACCTCATTGGCCTTTATCAAGTCCTTGGAAAATTCATCTTGCCATTGGAAGGCAGGTCACAACAAGGCGTTTTAAGAATAGCCTGGGAATGTGAGAGCACTGAAATACCTGTCTCACCGGGGCGTCCTCTTAAGCAAAATCTTGCAGGCTTCCCAGCTCTGCAAAGGCGGAAAATCAACATGTAAATGATAAATTGCAGGATATATCAGATACAAAGATATGTTAAAGAATTACATGTGTCATTTGATTTCCTCTAAAGGAGTAATACTGATAGAGGAATATCCTTTGACATGGGGTTTCTTGAAGTTTAATGGCTGTGTCTTTCTCATATCCTTCTGATTGCACAAACGTTGTTTGTTTTTGTGTCTTTTACCCACTCTGTCGAAGTGAGTCAATTCTGGAAGTGACTTTTTATATTGCTTAGGTTTTCTGCAACTTCTGTCATTAGATTGAGTTGTACAGCTGTTAGGTGAGCTAATGAATTCTATTTCATTTACTTACCTTCCACTTATCTTTTCTATGTAAATCTTTTTCTTAATAAACAGAAACAAAAACTCCTAAGTCCAAGAGCCTTTATTTTTTCAATTATACTTTGCTTACCAGTAAAAAGAGAAATAAATCAGTGTGTTCTCTGAAATCTCACAATCAGTTTGTTAGGGTGCTCTGTAACTCTGTACTAGCCGGAAGGGCAGATAAAGACATTTCATGAAAACTTCCATCATGAAACAACAAATAATTCAGTGTGGGATTTGTCTGATGATAGCCTGATCAGTCCGCTGCGATGGTGATCGCTGCCAAATGCTTCAGGCGAAGATGGAAAGCTACATTTGTGGTGGGCAGACACCACACAAGCTGTTGTTGCTGTGTGTCTTGCTGCATCTCTGTGGGTTAAGGGACAAAAGGTTTTATATCTCTCCCCAGATTTATTGTTCTGACCATTCAGAATGTTCTTTAACTGGGTAGTTAAAATGCCCCCCAAATGTGTTTGCTTTGGATTCAGAGATGGAATTTGGTTCTGAAAGATGTAGTAAGAACAGTCATAGCTGCATTTAAACTAGTCAAAGTTGACGGAGTGATGGATGACATGAGCCTAGCTACTGTTAGCAAACACCCTCAAACAGCATCGCTCGTCATCTCAGGGTGATTTCTCAGAGCTTTTAAAAGCTACCAATTCAAATACGTTCCTAGTACAGGTGAGAGATTCCTGTGTGCTGTGGTAATGTGGTAAGGTTATTTGTCTGTTTGCAACAGCGGGACACAGCAATTGTAAAGGTGGTACCGCTGATGCAGACACGTGGAAGCCCTGGCACTAGTCAGACCTGGCATCTGAGCGCAGCTGACCAAAACGGGCCCATGAAGGTAAGTCTCTGGGAGGGAGGATCTTGTTGTGGGTGGTGACCGTAATTTACAAGCAAATTTAAATATAATAGTGAAGATTTTATTTCCCTTGAATTTGTTGCTAAAAAGATCTTTAAAGAAAGCATTGCTTACATGGCCCAAATATTACTGCTAAAACTTGAGCCTGCTAAACGGCTTTTTATCTCCTGATGCCATTCCTATGCTCATAATTGGAATCAGGCTATTCTGTGTTCTTCACACTTGGAAACGTGTGTGTCATAGATTTTACCCTGCAGTAAATTACTGTGCTGAGCTAATCACCTGCAAAATACCAAATTAAACGTTGAAGAAACATAAGAGAAAAGCTCCAGCTCGGGAAGCAGCCTGTGCCTGAGCCATTCGGGTGTGTGACAGAGGGAAAGGGCAGCTCCTCTCATTGCTTAGTTAGTGCCATTCATTTCTAACCTGGATTTTACTAATTTCAGCCTCTGTAGCTTGTTACCCCTCTGCCTGCTAAACTGAAATCACCTCTAGTACTTGTATCTCACTCTAGTCAGTATTAATTGAAACTCCAAATCTAGTGATTTTATTACTGGAAGCAAAAGGTCTTGCAGAACAAGAAAAAATCCTGAAAGTCTTTTGCTTACATCTCGGTGTTTTTACTTGCATACCTATTCAGCTCATTTAGTCTAAAATCTGTGCCATTATTTTTTAAGCGCTCTATCTGGTCAGCAGTGCAGCTCGCTAGCAGGAAAGTCGTATCTCATAGCTAGGGCAGAAATAAAGACAAGACTAAAGAATTTACTGGAGCGCTAACAGAAGGTACAACTGAGAAGGGGACAGAGGAAAAGTGCATCGTTATGGGGCATTGCTTCCATAATAAACAGAATTCAAAAAAGAAAACCCCAAGGCGGCCACACAAGAATGAGATAGCAGGCTGACTAGGGACTTAGGGAATTTATTGAAAAAATAAGTAATAGATTAGGTAAACAACACTATGATATGCAGACAAATACCATGCAGCAGTAGGTCAAGAAGCCATTGGCAGGATAGCAGAGTTGCAGAACTCCCACTGGTGCCGTCTGCCTGTTTTTCCTTTAGTGCAAAAGCGAAAGCAAGAGGGCAGGAGGTGGACAGCAAGGAGAACACCATGAGATGATTTGACATGGCGCGAACCAGCGCGCGGTGCCTGGGGGCCGGAGGGGCACAGCGGCCTCGGGAACAGGATGTCGGCAGCACAACTCAGTCTTGCGGAGGAGGGGAGCGGTCAGCACAAAAGCCGCTTCCTTCCTTCCTTCCTGTCACGTTGGCTCGTCCATCGTGAGCAGAAGGCGTCCACCTTCCTGACTCTCAGAGCCTGGGCAGAGATTCACTGCGCTTCACTGCTCCAGCAGCCTCTGCTACCTTTATGGGAGCAGACTGCTGTCTCAGCTCGGGAATGCCTGACAAATCAGTTGGGGATAGCTCCTGCTTCAGGGAAATTTGTTTAATAACCCAGGATGGTTAGCAGAAGATCTGGGGGAAATTCCCTGTGAGTTGGATAAATCACGCATGCTGTTGGTAGGGAATTCAACATGGACAGTAACAACTAGGCTCAACTGCTCTGTTTTTCTAAAAGATAGGAGACCCAGAGCTGTTTGTTGCTTTCACATGTGACCCATGTATTGCAGCACTGGCGGACGCAGCGCGGCTCCAGTTCCTAGGAAATGAGCACACTCGCACAGAGTGGTGCCAAGTGTCATTAATTCATGAGTCTTTGACATTCATTTTCAACACTGAGTGCAATGTGCATTACTAAAAGGACTCCATGTAAGTAGGCAACGATTATGGGGCTAGTATCAAGAGGCTCAAAAACTGCATTAGTGCAGCTGCCACTGACCTTGTTTTTGCTGTAATATAAAATATTGAACTGATGTGCCTGAATGGCTCTGTTTTCCCTAAAAAGATTCAATGTCCTGTGAGCTTCCTATACAAATGTTGATCTTGTGACTAATATAATACTTAATCCATTAAACAGTAAATCCCTACATAATGAGTGAAACAGTTCAATTAGGTTCCATCCTGTGTGCATACAGATGCTTAACTTTGCATTTGCGTAGTCCCCCAGCTCCAATTATTGTCACGAATTACCGTGCACATGGCAGTGTAGCAGCTTTAGCTGGAATTGCTGTTTGAGTAGGTTCCACAGCCTGAAAGACCTGAACTAGATCACACGTGATGCTGGATGCAGGAGCAAGTACCGAATGTCAGCGGCAGCTGCAGAAAAAAGTATTCAGTAAAGCCAGCAAAACTGGCAGCCTCCGTTGAGCCAACCTGTGTTATATGTAACGTTCTATAGATTGGCACCACTCCTGTGTTCTTATTTCCTGCTGGTGTTTTAAGAGAGCCCGAAGGCTCCAGTAATGAACAGCAGATATGTCACGCAGGGTAAGACCTCCAGGTGTGTGAACAGGTGATGTGTACCATGCATCTCTCCTTAGGATCTTTGCATTAAGTTGGAGAAGTCTTCAAAGCCAGAGTACTTCCTCCTCAACGCGATACCCCTGAGTGTCCCACTGTGATAATGCATGAAAATACTGAAACTTCCTCCTCCCTCATCGAAAACCCAGATACAACCCCAAAGTCCTTCACACACATCAGTTCGCTTCAGGAACCAGCATGAAGAGGATGGATAGGCAGGATCTGAGGGCAAACAGCTATCAGGGTTACCAGCAGTTGCCTTGTACCTTATTCAGACAACCCACCTGCCTTCACCCCTATGCTACTGCCAGCAAGTAGTAGTAAATACTCACTAGAGTGGTGAGTACTCACTAGTGCCTTTCACTCAAGCTAGTAGCAAGTTTTCACTCAAAACCATGGCCTTTAGGTGACCAATACTTACCACTTTCTGCTTATTTCTGAGCATGCTCGCAGTACACCTAGGCTCCCAGGCCTGCTCTGTGTTACATAACAAACTGGAATGCAAAGACTCTCCACAGAGGTCCCAGAAAGAGACCAAAACAGAAAAGTTGCAAAATAGTTGGCAACAGCTCTGCCAAGGAAGGGTGTGGACACAAATTACTATTTTCGAAAGAAAACAAAGATTTTTCAGCATGGTGGAAAGATGCTCCATTTTTCCAAATCATTATGCTTTATTATGCAAATCCACATAGACGGGGTCCAGAGTGGAGGCCCAAAGTCTTCAGCTTGTGTCTCAATTACAACGGATGGACCCACTTCACTTAGGGCCTGGCCAAGAGCCACAGCTAATTTCCAACTAATCTGAACCATTTTAGTACTGTTTGTAAATAGGTTGTTCAGAGCTGAGCTACCATCAAACTCTCACCAGAGTTTACAGCTGCCTTTTCTCCGCAGAACTCCTCAGGAAGATGTAGTTAGTGTCCTCTCTGCTCTCTTACAGGGTTCTTTATGCAGCACAGATGCCTCATGTCCCAATTGGAGGGTGAAGTGGGTCGTGATTCTATGATTAATCCCCAAAGGGATTGGAAGGGCCACCATACACATCCTATGTGGGCTGTGTGCTTTGCTGATGGCGACCTTCCAACAAATTGAAAGGTGGCTTTTAAAAATCAAACAAAACAAAACAAATGTGTGCTCATGGTAACAACCTTGCCAACCTTCTCTTCTCAGGGCAGGCATTAAGAAAGCGTGATCTTCCCATCATTAATTATCATTTAGCCATGCTGTCATGAAGAGCTTATTCTGTTCCTCCTTTTTGCTCTGCGGACTTTACAATAAATAAACGCCCAAAGCAGAGCACTCTCATAGCCCCCCTCTCTACATGCCTGTCACGGGCACCTCCCCGGGGTAAGGCACGCTTCTGTGGTGTTAGCCTCACTGCAGCACACTGTGTTGGGGGCCCCGGAAAAGCAGGACGCTGGGACTCCGGCTTTTCGTGCCTCTCCTACGAGATCTGGCAGCTGTGCACGTATCTCAGCATCATCAGAGACACAGGGGGTTTTTATTAGACAAAATTTCCCTTCTTATGACAGTACCGTGTGTGTGTGACCTGATAAGGAAAGCTGATCCTGTATTTGACCTTACAGCAAAGTATACCTAGTAACTTACAGGAAGGAAAAACACGGAAAATACAGCACTGGCCAATCTGGTCTCTGAAATTAAAATATCTTAGGAAAGTTTTTCGACCTTTTCTACTTTCTTGCTCTAGCTCTAAGCTTCTGCACAAGTGTGATGTTACCTTGATGACGGCTTAGTACTTTCATCCTACAGTATCAAAATCATCTACTTCCTCCCCTGAAAATAAACAATAACAAACCATCATTTTGCCAGACTGAGGAAAATAGGGAGCAGTGGCAGAATTGATCCTCATTGTATTTGAAACACATACTTTTATTATGGAAAACGGAGAGGAAGAGCGCTCCGCTCCCGCCTTCTCTCCCACACGGTATTTCACTCCAGCCACCACGTGACCGGCAAGCGCTGCACAACACGGGTATCGGAGACTGCAGCCCTGGGGGCTGCGTGTTTGCCAGCAGGCCCGTATCGCTAGCCGAGCAGGGACACGAGGTCCGCGCGGCCTGTCCGGGGCTCACTCACACGGGCAGCCAGGCGGGTCCCCTCGGGATGTCGCCCGGGCCCCAGCGGACCCACAGCCCGGCCCTGCGGGTCGTTTTACAACTCCCAAAGAGGCTTCGGGAACAACAAAACGGCTCCTTTCCGGCTACGGCACAACTGCAGCGCCAGCGAGCCGGAATTAGCCAGCGTCGGCCACGCTGCTCGGAGGGCTGCAGTCAGGCAGAGCAGAGGCTTCTCCAGCCCCCACAGAACAAGTATTTCAATTACATTCACATGGGAAAAAAAATATTTTAAAAAAGCAAAACATCCTTTAAGGCGGGTCCTTGCCTCACCCACGCCGGGGCAGGCCTACCTGCGGGAGGAACGTGGTGGGGGCTGCCCGAGGCTGCCGTGAACGGCCTTGCAGGGCACCAGGCGAGCACGGCGGCACCTGCCCCGGGGCGCGCGGACACGCGCGGGCTCCTGCGCGTCTAAACCTGTGACATGGTGCTGGAGTCGGGGCTCTGAGCCGGGAGAACCCCCGCGTCCCTAGGGCGGGAAGGCACCTCCGGAGACCGTGCAGTGCGAGCCCCTGCTCCAGCAGGCTCCCGCTGCTGCGGCACGTGCCCTTTGTCTCTGCAGCTTCTTCCAGCATGTAATTTCTCTGCTCCGCTGATGCCTTTTCTTCTATTTTGCCAGCAAAATATCATTAAATGCAGTAAAATCCTTCTGTGGCCTCTAGGAATAAAGCTGAGTGCAGTTTCCCTCCTTTGTCTGTGGTTTTCGTTCCTTCCCCGTTCCATTTGTAGTCATTCCTGTTACTTAACAGCATCGTGTAAAAGTCAGCTGCATCTTATATATATACACAATACCTAGGGCAAAACAAGCCCGCACGGGTTGTGCAAAGGTGCAGGTGCTCAAGGTGTATGTGCAGAAAGGCAAGGGGGGTATCACAGCAGACACCCTCCGTTCACTCTCAGTTTATACCAGCAAAGGTGTAAACTTGTGGCCGAGCACGAGTTCCTGAGCCCCGGCGGCCACTCCACACTCACTGCAGCCATGGCCAGGACTCCTCAGTACCCAGCTCGGACACTCTGGTACCGGCCAGGACAGATCGGTACCAACCAAGGCCCCTTGGTACGGGCCAGGACACCCTGGTACCAACCAAGACATCCTGGTCCCAGCAGGACACCTTGGCGCCAGCCAGGATCGCTCAGCACCAGCCAGGACCCCTCAGTACCAGCCAGGACCCCTCAGAACCAGCCAGGACCTCTCGGAACCAGGCAGGTCCCCTCTCCTCCCAGCCAGGACCCCTCGGTACTGGCCAGTACGCCTTGGTACCAGCCAGAACCCCTTGCTCCCAGCCAGGACCCCTTGATCCCAGGCAGGTCACTTGGGTACCAGCCAGGACCCCTTGGTACCAACCAAGGCCCTTTGGTACCAGCCAGGACCCCTCCCTCCCGGGCAGGTCTCCTCGCTCCCCGGCAGGTCCCCTCGCTCCCGGGCAGCTCCCCTCTCCTCCCGCCGTCCCCCTGGCGGGCGGCGCTGGCGGCCGCCTCGTGCCGGGCCCCGCGTGCGGCAGCGCGGGG
>PTEX01000001.1:13841218-13949059 GCA_003342815.1 Eudromia elegans | reverse complement strand
TTTTTTTTTTTTTTTTTTTTTTTGGTAGGACTATTTGTGGAGATTGGGATGTTTCACAAACATCACAAGCTAATTCTGCCACCTAAGAAGTAGTTTAACCTAGATCAGTTCCTCAGACACTGACCAAAAGGAAAGTTAGTTTCCAGCAGGATGAGCTGCTGGATCACTGTGTAGCTGCATAAACCCGTATGCTGCACAACAGAGGAACTGGTGTAAAAATGAGGAATAAAAACAGCTATGATAGGATAAGGTGCTGCTTTTTTATTCCACTTATTCATGCTACCTTACAGTATTCATCCTGGCCCAGTCTCAGTAGATATAGATGGCTTCTTTGGCATCACTGTGTCGTTTGTATGAGAATAGAGTGTTAACTGTTAGGAAGCTTTTTCAGTAATGCTGCTTTTGTTCCCTGTTCCCTTTTGAGTTTATCTAAAGTGGAGAGCTCTTAAAACTGTCTTTTATAAGTCAAAATTAAAAGCCAAAAGAGAATGAAAATATTGCCAGTGTGGCCCTGGCCTTGTCTCTCAAACATTTGCTTAGCTCTACATACACATATGATTCTGAGGGTAATGGAGATATTTGTCTATCTAAAATTAAACCCAGAGAATTAAGCGGAGATGTCATTTCTTTTTGCCAATAACTTGGATTTTGTTCTGCATTTGGACTGGAGGGGGTGTTATGATGACCACTTCCATTGAAGAAACAAGTGTACAGTGACTCATTCTGATTCAGTCCTAGAGAACCCTTCTCACCTCTCTGTTGCTAATGGAAATTCTGAAGGTAGCATGAGGAGTGCAAAGTTGCTGGCAAGGGGAGATGGCACTTGAGAGAGAAGAGCAGTGGCTGCTGCTCATGGATTGGTTTGGAAGGGAGTGTTGTTTTCATGGAAATGTGGTACACGAGTGTTTGCGTGTTCACATGGACCTCTATGTACATTCAAGCACACACACAAATTCAGACCGAGTTCTACCAGCTGAAGTTCTGAGTGTGTTTTTGGCATAAAATCCTTGACAAATGCCCTTTAAACATTTCTTAAGTCAGTTGATTTTCTACAGATGTTTTCCCTTCGTGGAAACCTTACATGTAAGAGTCAGCTACAATATTGGTTTAAGGATACTTTATATTATGGTCATACTCGTTGCTCTATGTGGAAATTGTTCTCTGGTGCATTCCCACATCTGAAGAGCAATATATGTTTTACATTAGGAGAAGCGCTTAGCTCTTTTTCTTATTTTTTTTACCCTGCCTTTTGGAAGGAACTCAGGTGTCCAACAGACACCAAACCAGCTGTCATTCTGCAGTTACTTTTCTGAGGATGATGCAGGCATTCAGTTTTAGGGTACTATATATATGCTGAATTCTGTATTTTGGAGAAATGTTGTAGGCTGTTTTGATTAGATTTGCCCAGGGTCAACCAAAGGGCAGAAGGCATTTCCTGTAGGAAGTTCTGGTTGTGAGTCTGCACTCACTCTGCCAGCTAAAAATGTGCGTCCTGCACGTGGAAGTGCCAGTAAAGGGCAGCTTGGGGATCCAGGATGAAGGTGGCAAATTCCATAGGGTTTATGAGCAGAAACACATTTGTGGCTCCATTGTTTCATGCTGATTTTGGGAGGAAATCACTTTTGGCTACTTATGCTGACTGAAAGCTTAGAACAACTAGGGACGTAACAGGACACCAGAGTCACTTATTTTCGTAATCAGAAGCCAGTAAATCCGTATTGTGGTATCTCTTGTCACTTCTTTCACTTACTTTCTTAAATCTGTCTAATAGGTGTCTCCAGGCTGAGCTTCAGCTTGTAGCCATTTGCACACCTTCACTCTTGGATACTAAGCAGAGTGATTAGCTCAGGCCAGGGAAACAAAATAAGGAGGGCACCACTGAAAACAAAATCTTTCTCTTTGGATCGTCACCCAAAGCAATGGTGAAGAAGGGCCTGTCTGCAGGCCTGGAACTTCTCCAGCGCCCTGTCAGGAAGCAGTTACTGAGGAATGACTTCTGTCTTCAGATGTATTCCCACTCTCCTCCCCTTCCCTGCTCTTGGCCTTGCTTGGGGACTGGATCTGCTGTGCCTCCCTTAGCTTCCCTGAAGTTTTGCAGTGCTTGCGGTCCACAAAGAGCAGAGTGTTTAAGCCCTGAGGACCTCAGTGAAGCTGATGAAGCTCCCTCCCCCCCCATCCTTGTTGTTCTCTGGCTTTTTCATATGGTCTTTTACAGCATAAAATGTTATGGTCGTGTGGCAGGATGCCCTGCTTGGTCTGTTAGTGTTGGTCCTAGCTTGGTCTGTTAGTGTTGGTCCTAGTGTTAGAAGGGAAGGGAAAGGGGAAGGGGAAGGGGAAGATAAAAAGAAAAGGAAAGAGAAAAGGAAAGGGAAGGGAAAAGGGAAGGGAAGGGAAGGGAAGGGAAGGGAAGGGAAGGGAAGGGAAGGGAAGGGAAAAGGAAGCTTTTTATCCATCAGTGGACAGATGTCCCTTGGTGCCAGGTAGCAGAACTGCTGTGTGATCCCAAGAGGAGCAAAAGCAGCTGCAGTATGAACCTTGTGCAGGGATTATATAGGATGCAGCAACCCTGTGACGTGGAACAGCACAAGTACATGGATATGAAGCTAATCCAGCAGAAAATTTAATGTGATGTGATAAATATATATATATATATATAGTGCAGTGCATCCCAGCAGGGATCTCTCTTTAACAATGTTCTTGCGTTTGTAGCCTGAGTGCCACAGTCAGTCAACTTCACTGTGTTTTCAGGCGTAACATCCTCAGGATAACGAAGCACTTACTGTGTAGGAGACATTAGCTGCATTACTTATTAATTTATACAAGATCTGAATGTTTGGTTGATGTGCTGCTTACACCAGAAAATTTTTCTTTATAGAAACACAGTGAAATAGTCCTTGACTACAAGTAATCAAATAAATGAAGGTGCATGGGAGAATATAGATTAGAAGCTCTTTACTGATGTGTGCCACTGATGCAAGCAGCTTTGGAAGTGAAGAGCAGAAACTACCGTACAAACACAAAGCTGCTATTGCTGACAGCTGTTAAAGTTGCTGTAGGAGCAGAGAGGGAGGAGAAGGACTGAACGCCCTGACTGCCACCTTCTCCCCACTAGCTTCTTAGGGGAGAGGCAGAACAGAGTAAATACTTGAGTAAAAACACATATCTTGTGTAAAACAAGTTAGAGCAGTAGAAGTGTAGCTTTGCTGTTGCTGTGGCTTGGTGTTCTACAAAGTTCTGCTGGGCTTCTTCACTCTAGAATTTGTCTTTTAGTAAAATTAAAAGGGAAAAAAGAAAAAAAAAAAGGGAGAGGGACCATAGGATGGCAGCCCTGCTGTGTTTCCACAGATGCTTTTCCTTGCAGCCCCAGAAGATGTTGTTTCTTGTCTGGGCCTTCAACACAGCTCACATTAAATGGGCTGAATAAACACCCCAAGTCTGACTTCCGAATGCTTGAAAGATGTTTGTATTATGTATAAATCACATCAGTAAGGAAAATAAATAATTCTTGTACTTTTAGTTTAGTTTCCTTCTGTGATGGGATAGTATCTTTAAGTACTGTGAAGTTTTTACAAGTATTGAGTTTAATCCAGAGAGAGGATTTTTCAACAGATACAGAGTTTTCCATGATCTTATGGAGGAGGGAGTTTCTTACACTCTGTCCAGCCCTTTCCCAAAGAAGTAGCTGGAGTTGCATATTCCTCAGAGGATTTATTTTATCCTGTACATCCTTATTCTTAATGTATCTGCAGAAAGCTGTGACATAAATGGAAATAATAATGACTCTTCCAGTAAAGGAAAATCACCCCGAAGCACAGCTGCTAAATAGAGATCACCAAGGAAAAGGAAATGGATCCCTCACTTCTTTTTTTTTTTTTTTTTAATGATTAGTTATTAGTATGACAACCATTTAAGGTATTTTAAAAAGCTCACTTTGTAAAACTAAAAAAAAGAAAAAGTTGTATTATGAAAAAATTGGCATGTAAAAGAGAAGATAATTTCTATTGTATTTTTTAAAATGTTCTTCAGGTGGAGTAGAGCATTGGGCTTCGTGATCTCTTCCTCTTTAAGGATTCTGTAGCAATGAATACAAATATGCTTTTCTCTGTTAATTTGCATCTTTACCTCAGAATTCAGTGTGCATTCTGTGAACATTTTGCTGAACTTTTTTTTTTTTTTTTCAGTCCGATGTGATCTGTATTAAAGTGTGTTCTTCATGCCTGTGTTTCACACTGGGAGTTGGGTGCCAGTTTTAGATAGAGAGCAGTGTGGTGGGACATCCAGCCTGGTCATCCGCTGCTCTGTCAGTTCTTCCTTGCTGCCCCTGTGTCAGTCAGTGCTCTGTGTAGATGGGATGGAGCCTTGAGGTTCATGCTGCTCAGGCAAACAGCTCAGGTGAATGAGGGCATTTCCAAGAGGAAAACCAGAAGGAAGGACTTCTTCCCATGAGAACGTGGGGTTTGACTGGGAAAGGGGGGCGTGATGAATAACATTGCTGTTGAAACCAACTTCCGTCTTTGTAGTAGTGAAACCTTTAGCACATGGAGAGCACGCCACTTTTCTGACTGGTTGTGTGCTGCACAGACACTGCCCCAGCCCCAGCCGCGGCTCTCGCATGCTGGATTCACACAGCACGGTGTTCCATACGTTCCTTCCCACTTCCTCCACGTCTGGAATGAAAAACTTTTGATAGAGACTTATGCAAAACTCTGATGCAAAATGCTAAAGAATATTTGTTTTCTCTGATATGAGCACTAAAGAATAACTGCAAGTGCATGTGTCTTCTGTGGATTTAATGATTGTTTTTATGGTGGATGTGTTTTTTAATTGATTTCATATTACAAATCCCAGGGAAAATATTCTTAGTGATTTTTTTTTTCAGATCTGTGTGGCTACAAAGATAGAGTTGTAACCTTCCTGTCTTTGCCTTTACTAGATTTTTATCTTGTTTAATGTTACGATAATATCTAAGCTAATTTTAGCATATATCCCGTTCTGAATGAGGACAGGATAAAAACATGTACACTAAGGGCTTCATCTCAACTGGAGATGTTTTATTTAAAGCTTTCCATAGAGAAGGTCTTTCTTTTTTTCCTGCATTTTTTCAGTGTTTCTGACCTCACTTCCCCTTATTTCCACATCCTTTTCAAAAGATCTCTATTAAAGTATCTTAATTATTCCCCAAAATAACAGCCAAAATGTATCTTCATTGTTATCAAATCCAGCAGATTTTGTCATTCTACTATAATATCAACTGTGCAATATGCTGCTAGCTGGGTGTTCATTCCTGAGGACTGTTTACTTCTTTTATTTTTTCATTTGTTTTAGCTTTGATTTAGTGTTTAATCCAGTGTCCTTAGACTGCATAGCCATGGAGACAGGTTTGAATAAAGTTAAACAGGTTATAAAACTCTTAGGAATAATAATCACATCCTCTTCACATTTCCATTTCTTTTGCTTTCTTTCACATATAGAAACTGCCCCACTTGTTGGAGCAGTTTCTGCCCAGATCTGTTGAAAATAGGAAGACAGAAAAAATTGGGGTAACTTTTTACAGTGTGACTTTCAGCTGTACTTATTTCCAGCTACCTTGGGTAGCTCTCCCTTAGGAAACTACTAGAAAATTGTCATGAATTGGGGCCTAGATGGCTGGAATAAGGAATATGGGAGTCTTCCTTATGTGCAAGTAAATTCCTTTATTATTAGGCGATGGCTACAGTCTTCATGTGCCCTTTGTGTGGCCCGGTCATGAATGCTGTCAATAGTGACATTCTCAGTCAGACCTGCAAGATCTGCCTTCACCCCTCCTTTGGGACAGTCTTGGTGGTTTGAGATCAGATATCTCAGTATAAGGCCTGATCCCTGCAGATTAAGGGGGAATTCAGCTTAGGCCTTTTGTTTACAGATTGAATGCCAGATAATAGGCTGGTTTTGTGAAAGGAAGGAACTTGGAGGAACTGTTTTCCACGTGCTAAACCTAACAGATTTCTTGAGAGGAAAGCCTCATTGCAGGATTCCTGCTCGGCTTAGATTTGAACAAGATGTTGAGCCACCCGTGGCCTTGTCAAGACTGGGGCAATGTAGGAAATCGGAAAGATGCAGCTCTAAATGCCTGGGATATTCAGGCATTGCCTGGAGTTGGCAGCCTCGGAGCCTGGAGCCTCGGGATTTGGCTTTCGACATCTACATTGCAGCTACATGCTTTGGAGCATCTGGCTCTGTATGTTTAATTTACTAATGTTTGATGGTTTGGGGAGAAGCATTGGCAGTTGTCATAATTAATTTAGTCAGTATAGTTCTATTGAAAAACATAAAAATCTGTGATGGGAAATGTGTTTTATTAGTTTGTAACTTCCCTGCTGGTGATGGAATGCGTTTGTGTGACCCAAAACAATCTAAGGGAGAACCTAAGCCAAAGTATATTACGCTCTTGATAATATCCTCCTTTTATAGAGAGTTCAGCTGTAGTTGCATGTCCACATAACCGTTTAGGGATTGTAATCCAAGTACCTAAATTACCCCATAACTGAAATTAGAAGGTGTCAGAAAGCATTTGGTATCCTTCATTGGCAGGTAACAGGCCCAGCTTGCTAAGTAACACTTAGACTGCTTCACAATATTAGCTAATTTGCTAGTTTATTTTCAGTACTTAAGTGGTTCAAGTTAAAAGGTACTTTCTCCTCTTTATTAAAGTTGTTAATCTCTGAAATGTTAATTTAAATAAATATTTTTTCTTCACCACTGGGTTGCATGGTCCTCAGAGCTGTAAAACTTAACATGCAACAAAGCCTGATAGTGCTAAACACTGCTTTAAATATTCTTTCTGCTCTCTGCATGCCTATAATTAATGTTTTATTATAGCAATATTTTCATTATATTTTGTTACTTACCATGCAGCTTGGGAATTCATGTATTAAGACAATGTTAATCTTTTCTCTCTCTTCCCACCTTATTTTTAGGTCATTGGAATATTGGACGTCTTCACACCAGATATAACCCTGGAGAAATTTAATGACTTGTAAGTTTTGTGTTCTTTGTATTTGTGAGCAGGAGTAACTGCTCATCTGGGGGAAGGGCTTGTTTGCTTTTTTTATCCTGGAGAATCACCAGAAAAATCACCTCATCGCTGTTTCTGAATTTCATCTTAATATAAGTCTTGCATACTCCCTAAAATTGATAGGCTGAGGTTTCCAGGTTATTGGTGGAGCCAGTTACCTTTCTTACAAGAT
This sequence comes from Eudromia elegans, assembly GCA_003342815.1. Classification (NCBI taxonomy): domain Eukaryota; kingdom Metazoa; phylum Chordata; class Aves; order Tinamiformes; family Tinamidae; genus Eudromia; species Eudromia elegans. The sequence continues at coordinate 13,941,833 of PTEX01000001.1, read as the reverse complement.
GTGTACTTCTTTCACTCGTTAGTAAACTGCAGTCTGATGAATTCCCTAATCCTCCTTTGAAATATTGATTTCTTACCCTAAAACCCCAAATCACCAAGTGATAGAGCCACCCTTATCTCAAGGTAGAGCTGGGATGGATCACACTGGTGGTGTGTCACATAGCAATCATCACTGTCAGGTCTGAATTGCAAAAATAGCGTTCTCAAGCCTGAAAATGGTGCCTGCCACATGACACAGCACCAGTGTGATCCGCCCCCCTTTCAGGATTAATTCCAAGCTGCTGGATTTTGTGGCTATTCTTGTGGTGATATTGCAGAGGGCTCATTCTGCAGTTGCTTGCATCCAGCTGAGGGTGGGTTGTACTCCCTGCTCCTTCCCCACGGAATAAAGCGACCATATGTACAGAGCCAAGTTTGCTCCTGGCACAAGGCACAGGCATCTCCCTGGCCTTTCAACAGCATCTTGTGCAGTTGTTCAGCATACGCCTTGCTACAATTCTTGTGAGCTTGGTTCACTAGAATAACAGCAATCCCGTTATATACCTTCAATGTTACAGGACTGCTTTGGATTTCCTCTAGTGTAGTTTAATGTTTCAAAGCAACTTTTGTTTTTTTGGTAACATGCAAGGTTATCTAACAAGAAAAGATAGGAAGTGAAGTACAAAAATATATTTCCCGCTGGATTTTTTCCACTTGTTTAGACCTTTGATCCAAGAATTTTCCCATCCATATTGTCTGTCATTCTAGCATTAGATAACATATAACACAACACACTTACTTACATACAATTCTAACACAACAAATGAAGATTTTATATAGCTCTAATGAGGCAACTCCGCATTGTTAAAATTTGCGTACTTTAACCAAAGGAATCCATTTAAGGCAAATTAATAAAACTTGTGCCCCATGAAACAGTTATCACATCTAATTCTCAATGCATCTGTTTTATGTAGTAGGAAGAAATCTGATGACTTTCTCTTTAGATGCCAGATGAGTGCCTGGCTCGGTTTGGGTCCAAACATGGCTCGCAGGAGGTTTTCTCAATTTCCTACAAGCAGCATGTGAAGACTGTCTTTGAAATGCCAGCTTGACACTCTCCAGCCTTCTCTGCCTGATGGTCTCTACCACCACTAAGAATTACCAAAAAAGGTTAAAGATTTTACAACCGCAGATGAATATTAGTGGAATCTTAATTTGATGAACTCTGTTCCTGATACATCTAACCTTATCTATTTGCACAAACTACCTAATCAGTTTTATTTTTGCTAAGATCCACTATTCCACCAGCCTTATGGTCATGGTTGTACGATAAATAGCACGGTGTGGATATCTTAGTTTTGTGTGCAGATATATGGGAAGTGTCATGTGGCTCTTCATTGGTTCAGACTCTCTGCTCTTCTAAAAACACACAACTTTCCCTCACCAGTGCCAGGGTTGTGTAATACCAATTAATAACAATCAAAAAAATAGATTAAAAATGAAAGAGAAACTTTGAAGAGAGATATCAGTGGAATTACTTGGTAAACAGAATGATTTTCCATTGAAATAGATCATTGAACTGAATTACGTTTCAGTTTATTTTACAAATTTAGAGTTATTTTGTACTTCTTTTTTAAAAGCTACCTAGTCATGCCATTTATGGGAACAGACTTGAGTAAGATAATGAAGCATGAGAAACTAACTGAAGACCGAATCCAGTTCCTGGTGTATCAGATGTTAAAAGGCTTAAAGGTTTGCAATTTTTATTATTTTTACTTCACTTTTTTTTTCTCTAGTAAACCAACATGTAGCTATATAGATGCTTGGTATTTGACAGCAGGATAAAATTTTATGATATAAATGATACATTCTGTACAACAGAATGTTTTGAGATGATGAATGTTCCCTTTTTGTTTTTGTTTTCATTTCAAGGAAAAGGAAAAAAAGTTTAATGTCATTAACGATCTGTAGTACATTAATCTGGATGTAGTGGATTTCTGTATTTTGGTAAACCATAAGGTTTAATCACTGCTGTCATTTTTAGTTAAGGTAGTTAATTTTAGTGCTGCTTAGCCATCCCGCTTACACTGGCTACCTGAGGAGTGTGGAAACAGAGAATGAAGTAAGCATTGAAGTCAGAGGTAGGATTCCCTGTGCTTCAGCAGAGCCCAACTTGATACCCTGTGTGACTAGAAATGATAAATCAGAGCCCTTGGCTGTGTCATCAGCTTCAAATTTCTCTAGTTTGAAAAGTTTTCCTGTCTTGCCTGTATTGGTTTGATAGTGCAAACTTAGTTGTTGCTGAGGCATCCTGCACTAACCTACTGTAAACGTAGTATTGGTAAACATAGTATGTGCTCTTCTGAGAATGGTTTTCTTTACTTTTAGAATTCTTTCTTTTAGTTAATAACTCTGTAGTGTTCTTCTGTGCTTACCTTCTTCGGTTTGATTTTGCTTTTTGATGGACGTAGTTGTAGAGTTTTTTTAATATTAGAATGGTGAATACAAACTTGTGTTTATGGCATTTGTGGTGAAAATACCACCCTGATAGAGATCTGGAGCCCTACTTGGCTCCTAGTGCTTGCTCTGATTTTGGTGGGTGTTGAGGGACAACAGCACATCTCAGTTTTGTTCATGCATTTTAAGAGTCCAGTTCTGCAATATGCTAAAATTCTTTTCTAAATCTAAGTAGGCAAGTCATTCTGCGAAATTTGTCACAATTATTCATATATTCAAATACATTTTTTTAAGCCATATGTCTGAATGCTTCTTGTGCAATTCAAAAGCACGTATCCTTTGTGTAACACTTTATGTATAAAGAATCTCTGAAGCCTCCAAGTTGGGACAGCTTTGATAAAAAGGAAGGGGTGCAGAGTTTGGTGACTGTTGTGAGTGGGAGGTGGCACAGAGGGACCCAAAGAAATAAGTACAAAAGTACAAAAGGGATTCCGTTGAAAGAACAGAGTTTTTGAATGACGTTTCACAGAATTGCCCAGGTTGGCAGCTCTGGAGACCGTCTAGTCCAAGGTCAACCACAGCACGTTTCTCAGGAGCTTGTGCAGGCAGGTTTTAGATACCCCTAAGGATGGAGACTCCACAGAATCCGTCAGCAATCTGTTCCAGTTCAGTCATCCTTATAGCACAAAAAATTGTTTCTTGCATTCAAGCAGAATTTCCTGTGTTTCAGTTCATGCTCATTGTCTCATGTCCTTTCACTGGATACTGGATACCTAGGTGGATACACCTAGGTCTTTTTTTTTTCTTTTTTTTTTTTTGGCAAAGCTGATGGGTCTGTACTGGTGCATGGACTTCTTTCCCTCGGAGGCAGGACTGTTGTGAGGCTTTAGCAGATGTCTACTCATTCATTCTACTAGGATGCTATGTCAAAAGCTTTTCCAAAGTCAAGAAAAAACACCTTTTGCTCTCCTGTCATCCACCAAGCTAGTCATCGTGTCATAGAAGGCTATCAAGATTGTTAGGCATAATTTTGCCTTTGTAAATCCATGCAAATTGGATTTGCATGGATTGGGTGCGATTAGATCCCAGTCACCACCTTCTCTTTAATATGTGTGGAGATGGTTTCCAGGCTTGTTTGCTCACTGTGACTTGGGATTCCTGAAGGCAAGTCTTGCCAGAACGAATAGAAGATCAAGTCACTGACTGTCTTGGCCTTCTGCATGTCCTTTGTCACCTGCACCTACCTCATTCGACAGTGGACCCACGTTTTCCCTGGGCTTCCTTTTGGTGGGGATATTCCTGTAGAAGTCTTTCTCGTTGCCCTTAACGCCCCTCAACAGCTTCAACTCCAGGTGGGCTTTGCCCTTCCTGACCCATCTCTGCACACTTGAACGGTGTCTCCGTATTCCTCCTGCATGACTCGACCCTGCTTCAGCCTCCTGTAGGCTTCCTCTTTATGTCCGAGTTTAGTCGGGACCTCCTTGTTCATCCATACAGGCCCCCTGACACCTTTGCCTTATTCTGGATTTTTCCTGCTTTCATTTGCCTGATTTCATAATGTGTTTAATAGTGTTTTACACTGTTAAATAATGAAAGCTTTTATAAAAGGCTAGAAAGAAGCATTCACATCTGTCTATTTTTTAACTGTTTAGGAGAACTTTGTCTTGTAGCTCCTTCGTTAAGTCACGACTTAACTTGAACATGATTTTCATATGAGAGTAGAATTTTTAATGTAAATTTAATGTAATAAAGTACTTGAACCAAATATAATGAAAACTTTACCCTTTAGTTAGCTTGGGAGTCTTTTCATGACCCCGTTTTTGCAGAGGGTAACCCCGAATGTAAACCCAATTAGCCCTGATTGTTTAATCTCCCTGTCTTTGTCAGAAATAATGTTGTTTCCACTCCAGCGTTTTTCCCCCGGGTCTCATTAAACTCCTTCCTGATGAACTGCAGAGCCATCTGCACAACTTTCCTGTAACCTTTTCTGATTCTCACAAAGATGATTCTAAGTATACTAACTTTATGTGTATGTATGTATATGGACTTTATATGTTTCTTATATTTCTGCTAGACCATTTATTATCACTAGCTTCTTTTTTTCAATATTTGGCTTTTACAAAATGGATGATGATTAAAACTCCTACCATACAACACAGAGCTTGTATCTTATAGCACAAAAGAAACTCCTCCTTGAGCTCACAGATCCTCACTAATGTATATTAATGATTCATATTCATATATTGATATGATTCATATTCATGTGATAGGAAAATGCTTCACAGCTGGTATTGCAGGCCTTCAGTGACAGTGTTTATTGTTAGGGTGTACAAGGCATTGGTGACAAAGGGGCCTGTTGTTCCTTTAGCATTTCTTTTGCTGGCTTGGTTCCAGCCGGAGCCGCTGCTTCCCAGAAAAGCGGTGCTGCCCTGCAGCCAAAGTGCAGGATGTGCACAAGTTGGGATGTTCTTGGAATGTTGTGAGTCCCCGCCCTCGCTGGGTGGGCTCAGGCCTTGGCTTTCCTGCAGTAACAGCCATTCAGATCCCCCTGCTCTTCTGCAGACAAATGCCAGAGCAGACAGTCTAGGATCGAATGAGGCTTCTTTGGCTGCTCCTTACCCTGTACAATTTTGGTTTTATGGTCCTTCAATATACAAAGTATGGGCAGACTTCCTGCTGGGCTTGTAGAGAGATAAGTGGAATCTGCCATGTGGGGAGATGTGCTGCATAAGGACCTGCTTGTGTGCTGGAAATAGAACCAGGCTTTGCAGGGAAAGGGCGCTTTCCCCTCCAGTTCTCTATTTGTATCACCAAACACTCTTACAAATAGACAAAATGCCAAGATATCGTGCTGTTCCTGGGCAGGAACAGCAGGAACAGCGAGCCCGTGATTATTCTGTCTCTCACTATTTAACAGATACAGGAGGAGAAGTAAATGTTTCACTCCCATCGCAAGACTTAGTAACTGGAAGTGTATTTTGTTGTTGAGTCCTGCTTTGCTCATTTCCCCTTGGCTCTACAATATATGCAGCATATGAATTGTAAAAATTCGGCATGAATTGAATGAATAATGAATTTAATTCCAATGAACTAACTTAGAATGACTTAAAACTTACTTTGTTCTAGCGGTCTAGATAATGTCTGCAGAACAGAGTTTGTGGGCCCAGAAGGGCTGATTCTAGAGCTGATTGGATCAGTACATGTAGAAGGCAAGCAAAGCAACTGGCCTATATCTGAAGAACATCACAGTATATGTGAACAAAGCAGAGCAGGGCTTGGAGTAGGGAGAAAATGAGCAGGAAGTTCTTGATATAAGTTGGGATTCCCAGGGTTTAATAGAAACTGTAGCATTTCCAGTTATCAAATGACCATCAGGAATACTGTTATAATCTGGTAAACTGGTATCTCTGGCCTCTGTAACTTTATTAGATCTTCTGTTAGCAGGGATTCACCTGAATATTTCACCTTTTCTCCCACCCTACATTTTTACAGAGCACACAGCAGTAAATAAGACATAGCTCCTAGACTGAAGTTTTGTTGTTTCCTACTGCAAGCTAAGCACTTGGGAACAATATTTATTATTTTATCTGTTCCAGCAAACTCTGGATTCACCTCCTTGCGCTAGTTCATCCAACCCTACCAATATAGTTGGAAATACCGTCAAGAAATCAGGTATCAGGAATGCTCCAGTGCCTTATGTTTATGCAGCACTGTCCGTGCTAGTGATTAAGGTGAAATTAGGATTTCTAGCATGCAGAAAAAATGAAAGCAGGTCAATTATTTGTTTCTTCTTTCAAAGGCATCAATAAGTTGGCTCTGCCTCATTTTGCAGGAAAATCTTGTAAAGATCTAGTGTTTCTGGAAGAAAAACAGCATAGCTGTGTTTTATGGAGAAAGCTTGTTTTTTGTTGGAATGCAAGGCATACATGTAAGTAGTAGTTAGGCAAAGCATTATAGGGGTAAAATACTTGCAATACCTGGAAAGAAGGAATAGGCAACTCTGTAGATTTTTGTTGTAAAACTGTTCCAAATTCCCCAGCTTGGCCTCTCAATTTTATAATGTCTCTATATTTTTTCTGCGTCTCCTTAATTTGATGGGCTCTGTTTTGGCTACTTGGTAATACGGGTGTTAACTGCAATATGCATTTGTCCCTTGTGTAAAGTACATAAACAGTTTATGGCATCTGTATTTAAGTCTATTGAAAGGCAGGAAAGCTGTTCTTTATTTTTGCCACATTTCAGACTCATGGCCCATTTACATGTCTTTTTTGCATAGATGTAAAAATAACAGTATGAGTGGTTTTATGTGAGGGGATAAAACAGATACCTTTTTGCTAAGGCCTCGAGACAGTTCTCTGCATGTTTCATTTTGCATATTTTTCATTTTTGTGTATTTTCTGTGGCCTAATTCTGAAATGATTATATGCTGAAATGCTCCACAGACTTAATTTAAAAAGAAAACAAAATGTGGGGTTTTTTTTTTTTTTCTTATTTGAAACCAATTGGAAGTTTATGCAGAGTTTGGGAAAATTTGGACCAAGCCCTCGGTGTTTTGCTATGTGAGTCTCTACAGTCGTGTTTGTCCATTATGTTTATGCCATTTTACTGTCTTCCTTTTGCAGGGAAGGAAATATTCATTTCCTTTCAAGAATCTTGTAATTTGTCAGAATATAACTTCAGCATTGGTGGAAAAAACAGCCTGATTTGACATAGCTTAAAACCAATAATGCATTGCATTTTTCTGTTCCCAAGCCAGACTCTATTTTATTTAAGTGTGAGCTTGGAGATTGGAAGGTCTTTCAAATGTGCTGTGCCTTTTCATTTCTATTTGACAGGAAAAATAGTGATTGTGAAAGATTGAAAGAAACAAGGTGCAAATAGATGTTGTTGGGTAGGTGGAATGAACTGGAGTTTTCAGCTCTTTCAGCCTTGAGTCTTCAGTCTCGTCTCCTCTGCATGGAATGATTCCTTTGATCCTCTGATCCTGATCCTCAACAGATGTCAGCAGCAGTTCGATTTGTGCCACACAACCATCTTTTTTTCCTGCCTTGCTCCTTCTTAGGATCCCTCTTTCTGTCCTTTGTTCACATTGAGGCTGCTCTTTCTGCTTTTCTCTTTCCATTCACCCCTCACCCATTTCTGCTCAGTTTTCCTTTCTCTGCCAAGTCACTCTCCTCATTTTCATTCTGCTCACTACACACTTCCTCCTGAATCTTTTCTAATTCCTTTTTGATTAGCTTTGTATTTTGTATCTATGTTACACATACAGGCAAGAATGCTTAGAATTTAGACAGCTGTTGCATAGCTTGCTAGCACGGTCTGAAACTTTCTTGCAAGGATTTCTGCAGAAAATTGTCTGTAAGGTAGTGCATATAACTCTTGTGCCCAGTGGCACTTTGCTTGTGACTGGATTCTTGAATGAAATATAGTAGCAATAATGTTATTACTCTGAGTATGTCCTCGCCAGCAGGTTGAGGGGAGATGATCTTCCCCCTCTGCTCAGTCCTGGGGAGGCTGCATCTGGGTCCGGTTCTGGGCTGTGTGAGAGAGACGTGGAGCTCCTGGAGCGAGTCCAGCAAAGGGCTGCTAAGATGACTGAGGGACTGGAGCGTCCCCCTGTGAGGAGAGGCTGAGAGAGCTGGGACCCTTCGTTCTGGAGAAGAGAAGACTGCGAATAGTCATTTCAGTAAAATTAGACTATAGACTGTTTATAGCGTGTGTGTTCTGGAGAATCAGGAGACTTCTGTGAGGAGAATTATTTAGAACATAAGTGATCATTGGGACACCATGATAACGATGGGTGTTTGCCAAAGATGGTGTCTTTTTTTTTTTTTTTTTTTTCATTTATTGGCTAACAGTTTGGGGGGAGCTTGCTTACTTACAGACACATTATTTTAATGCATCTCTCTTTTCACGCCTTGTTCCTCCCATGCTGATCCACTTCATGCACATCCATGACGGAAATACTGCTTTATAGTTATCTTTAAATATAAGGGAGGGAAAATCACCTTGGAGATGGCCGAACACTGGAGCAGGGCCCCTGAGCAGCCTGGTCTAGCTGATCTGTTTTGAACAGGAGTTTTGACTGGATGGCCTCCCTTCCAACATGAGGTCCCCTGCAAAATAAATTATTGTAGGATTGCCAGTAAAGGCTTTCCACCAAACCTTCTATGAGAGGCTTCTGCCAGCTGCACAAAAACCAGCTATACAGAAAAGTGTATCAAGAGCATAAACACTCACTGACCGCAGGTGTCTGACCGAGGCACCGCAGTCTGTGTGTTCCCCCATAGCGGGTAGAAGGGAGGCGTTCTGAGCACGGTAAGTCACAGCAAGAACCAGCTTTGCTGCATTCTTTGTCATAATCCCAAAGGCCTCCATCGTAGCAGGTTGCCATTATACAAACGTCTAAAACAACATAATGAAAAGGGCAGCTGGTGCTGGGGTGCAATATACGCGCTTCTTCTTTTCCTACTGAATAACAAGCATATTTTACTACTATATGTGAGGCTCGAAACTTGCTGGATCTGGGATTTGTGTAAAAATCACCAGTTCTCAAGACTGCCATATATTTCACATGCAGAAAATAAAGCAACAAAACCCACCCACACAGGTGCGTGATCATTAATCTCTCTGGTTTCCTCCTTGGGGTTGCTGCAGTGGAGCCACCGTGCAGCCTTTTCAAGTCAGTTTAAGATGAGTACCAGGACGTGATTCCCCTTCTGCCTTTCAGCCCTTGCAGAACAGGGATCTCCGTCTCAACTAGTTACTAGAGACTGCCTTGATAGTCAGTGGAGAAAACAGCTTTTCCTAGGGTGTTTTCTTTCCAGGCGCTGGGAAGGCTCTCAGGATGACAGCGGTGCAGACGTCCCTATTTGATGTCTCGTTTCAGAGCTCCCAGATAAACTAGCCTGGAACACCCAGCTGGTTGCTTTGACTTTTGAGAAGCCTCAAATGGATCAGTGGGAAGGTTGTCATGAGGGGGAGCATCTTGTAGCAGGACTTCTGATCCCTCATTTGGGAAGTGCTGAAGCACACAAGAAGGCCTTTTGGTTAAGACCTTGGTTAGACTTTGCTGTAGTCTTAAAGGCTTTCTTAAAGTGCAGTGCTGATGAAGCACAGGAATTGAAACGATGACGATGCAGTTAGGATCTCTCTTGTAGGAGAGCAGTTCTGATATAAAAATAGGATTAATTTTGATATAAATCTATCTAGTGGTACCAAAATTAATTTCAGCAGGATTTTATAAATTGAAAGAATTAGAAGAACTATATGACCTGAAGGAGTACTAAAACTCTTTTACTGATGCCTAGGTTTCAGGGTAGGGGAGGGCAAAACATCAGATCTATTATCGGGAACTGTTTATTTTTCTTTAGAAAGCTGGGACCTGAAGTGTGATCTGGGAATCCAGTTAAGATTTTTTCTTGAAGTCATTCTATAATGACCTTGATAGAAAGTGTATGCTGTACAGAATATCAGAATATTATACTTAAAAATAGATAGGAATTTCTTTTATAAATGTGTATCTTTTTGATCATCACTGATTCTAACCTGTTTGTATTCCTTTCAGAACTCCTTTTTATTCTTTTTTATATAATACAATGTGAGCTCATTTACTGAGAATTAAATCTAAATGAAAGTTATAAAGATCCTCTGCACAATATATCCACACTTTCTAATTTGAAGTCACTTTAGCACCAATAAAAAAGTTCTTTTTCTTCCTCAGGCAACTTCTTAAAGTCATTAACTAAAACCTGTTTTCTGTTTTTTACAGTATATTCACTCATCAGGCATAATTCACAGGGTAAGTAGAAAGAATTTAAAGTATGCTTATATTCTGATGATATGATTGATATTTCTGTGTAAGCATGCACATAAATATGGCCAAACTTATGTTTTGATTTTGCCTCTGTTTTTTAGATGTTTTTCAGTAGAACCTGTGTGGCTGCATCGCTGTAAATTGGGCCCCCAAGTTGCATCGAAGTCACTTGATATTTGGGTTTATTAAAAGCTCAGGTTCATAAAGGGTTTAAGGCCCCGTGAGAACAAAAAGCATATAAATTAAGATGAATAGATTTCTTGCCTTTTTAACAAAGGTTAGAGTAAACTTTTAAAAGCAATGATTAAATATTGTTTAAACATCCTATTATCGATGGATATATTAGGGGAGGAGTGAACATATGGGAATTGAAAAGAAAACCCCAAATTTTCGAGCCTTGAAAACCTCTTTTCTTTTCCCCAAGGGAAATGAAACTGGATGTTCTGATTCTTTCTGAATCACTCCTGCCCTGAGGAAGAGAGAACTCTTGGCTGATACCAAGTGTCATAAGTTTCCCCAAAGCCATCAGCACAGTAGGAGCTGGGCTTTTGTAATAAAAATCAGGCGCACGCAGAAAGTGCATGTCTCGAGCAGTAGATTTAAGATGGGCATGGAATTATGCCAATTGCCAGGATAACTTGACAAGCGGATGTTTTCACTTCCACCACTTGTGTTGTAGTGTAAACTTCACAGTCTTTCCGACTTTTTCTGAGCTCTCTCTTGCTGACTTGAACTTTGCGGGCTTGTGGCAGTGCCTCTGCACCCCTTGGTGTCTCTCTCAGGCCCTTTTGGTCTCAGCCCATGTCCTGTGTGAAGCTCTGGAGGGACTATTAAGTTCTGAGAGAAGATTCCTCTAAACAACGTGACTAAAGTACTAAAGCTTGGCAGACACAGGTCTGCAGAAGCTGAGGAGAACCTAGCTCTGTGACTGTGACTATCTGAGAGTCATTAACATTGCAAAACCTTCTCGAGCGGGGCTGGTACTCTTCCCTTTTTGCTACGCTTAGCCATCCAACTTCTGAAGATCAGCAGAAGTCTCTCTGTTGCACTCTTCATTCTCTAGACTTACTTTGTTGAGAATTTCATTTTCCTGAAGAGTATAGGCTTTTATATATGAATCTAAAATCATGTTTAATTTATTCAATACCCATTCTAGGTATATCAGGGTATGAAGTTTTTCAAGTAGATCTGGACACTCAGTGTGTACAGTGTAGAAGTAGTGAAGGAAATGAATTTTAGTCCATTTGGCTATATGTGAATCATCAACTTTGTGGTAGTATGGTATGGTACACATTCATGTTCAAACAACATCCACATTAAGATGACTGAGTTTTTTAGCTGGAAAATATTTCTTTGACTTACTAACGCAACAAAAGTTAATTTTGGGAGAGGAGAGGATCATAATGGAAAACCAAAGCCATACATTACTCACATTTGTGTCTTTTCTTCTGTTCTTTATTACGCTTAATCTTTTAATTTAAATCCATGACATGGCTTTACTTGTTGCTGTTCCAAGTAGTTGTATGAAAGCCCTTTAACCGAAGAGGATGAATGCTTTACCTTTTAAAAAGTGTGGGGTTTTTTCTGTATGCTGCAAAATAAAATCAATTTCAAATCTGATTATATCTACAGGATCTGAAACCTGGAAACTTGGCCGTAAATGAAGACTGTGAATTGAAGGTAAGATCTATTTATTTGAAACAAATAATGAATATATATACACCACAATACAAGTTCAAATCAATATACACTATGGAAAACAAGGCGGGCCACAGCTGTAGACATTGATAACTGTTTTCATTAATAGTCCAGGATTTCAACTGATAAGTTTTGAGAAGTATTGAATAGTGCAAAGTGAAAGGAAAAAGGATCTAACCAACAATGGTAACAGTCTTGAAAAAAATATGGGAAACCAATGCTTATAATTATATTCCCATTAGTTAACTTTAGCTAACACGCTTAATTAAATATTTATATAAGAAATGAAGCATGAATGCGGGCTGTGCTCCTGACGCTGCTGCACTGATCAGGGCCTGCAGTCCCTCCCTCCGCTGGCGACGGGCAGGGTGAGGGCTGAGCGTTTGTGCTGCAGCCCCGGGCACAGGCGCGTGTGCCTGGCTGCAGTCATCCTCTCTTCCCGTGTCCTATGTAAGCTCCAGTGATTACTGTCATTTTGCTGTGCAGTCACTTAATTCAAAGAGCTTCTGAGAATAAAATTGTGTTTAAGAGCTGTAACGGAGAACTATTTTTAAGATATGTTGCAGCTAATCACTTCAGAGAGGTGTACAAGGAGTCAAGCTTAGCTTGAACCAGAACATGTGATTTTCTTAAGCGGTTCCTTTTGCACTATTAAAACTTAGAACTAGCATTAGCATCAATTGCACATAGACTGCAGTGTCTCTTCTAGCAGTATCAGTTCTGCTTGATTTTTGCTCTTAACTCAAAAAAAAAAGTCATTAGGGGTATCAATTACTTATTCAGCCCCTGGTAGTTCAGCTATTAGCTGCTGCTTTCTCTGCATTTCAAGCCTGGCACTGACTGGTGTTTATTGCATTATTTGTTTCCTGCTTATCCAAAATGGGGGGCTGAAATCTTGATGACCTCCTGAGAACCTCTCCTGTTCTATCCGTCTGAGCTTCCTTTCAAAGATGGGCAGGAGGATGATGCCCAGCCAGCTCCCAGCCCAACGTGGAAACTGGACCTACCTGGCACGTGGCCAGGACTGGGAGGTGTCTGTCCTGAAGCGTGGATGGGGCCGCCCCCTTCATCCTTCCTTGCACATGGTCTCCGTAGAGTCCACCTGGATAGTCAATCATGTTCTGTACGTGGGGGTGCCATCAGCTGAAGCCTCCTTCTAGATCATTGAGCTGAGATACTGAGTCTGACCTGCTTGGTTTTGTTATCCAGTTTCTTATCTGTCTTGGGAACCTGTTTAGGAATGTAATATTTGTTCTCTGGTAATTATGCAAAGAGATAATTGTGCAAAGTGTCCTGACCTAGTGAAATATATCTGCTCGTCTGTGTTGCATGAGTTGGCTATTAAAAAGGCAAATAATTCATTAGTAAGTAGACCTCTGTAGTACTTATCGCTGCCCATTGTAAGGATATAGCCTATTCCTGTCATTTGAGAGAGAGGAGGCTTATACTGCTTCCCATCCCAAATTATTTCTGTTCTCCTAATTTAATAGATCAGTATTAATTTTCTAGAATTATTTTTGTCAACTGTTTTCTCATAGCTCTAGCAGTCTGCAAGTCCAGGTCGTGTTTTTCTCCTGACTACCAAATCTGGCTTCATCTTCTCTGCTATGCTTGAATCCCAACTGCCCTATACAGCTTTACAAAAACGACAGAAAATTGGAAGGAGGGTTCTCCTAGCATGTAATTCTTCAGCTTGCATTCGGAACTTAACACCAAGTTTTCTCTCTTGAAAGAGATGAGTAAGACTTTACGGGAAGTATTTGGTTATGTGTGAATTCCAGCTTAGAATAAATAGAAAAAGCTGGGAGATAAAGAAACTGATCAGAGATTGTAAAATTCTCCCATAATAAAATAAAATAAAAGTGGGTGGAACACTGCAAAGATGTGTTTCAATGCATAATGTGCCAGTTATGCACTTGTACACAGCTGATGTAATGCAATTTTATACTCTTCAGAAACTCAGTAGAACATGTTTGAATGTTCAGGATCCTGTTAAGATTTGAGAAAAAAAGAATTGTCTCTCTCTGGCTTTTGAAAATACGTTGCCAAACTGTGAATAGATCCCAATGTGATAGGGGAAAACAGAATCTTGGCAAACCAGTCACTCGTGTGCGTTCTTCCCCGTCACGGAGCTATAGGATGAGATTGTGAGATGCAGCCCGAGTCAGGGACATTCCTTCATGATATGATCACTGTATTGCTTTACTTAACACAACTTATTTTCCTGTTACCTTGGATATTCTTACACTGAAATAAATCAAAGCAAGTAATTCTACATCAGAATATCTTCTTGTGAAATAGCAAGAGAAAAATCTAGCATTGAGGCCCAGTTTTCCTGTTTCTCAGCAGTCAGAGGATATTCTACAGTCCAGGGTTTTGAAATAATTTCTGATATCATATACGGAAGAAATATGCAAACCTGTAATTAGGATACAGTGGATGTTACAATGTTACTGCAGTCTCTGAACAGGAAGCAGCACAGACTCTGTTGAGAGGTATGCTTATGGGGAGCTATGGAAGTGAGGCTTTGCATGCAGCCGTGAAGATAAGCTTCAATGTTTATATTTTCTCAATTCAAGAAAAAATAGATAGTTTTTCCTGTTTATTATTGCTATGGAATGATGAATCTATCCTTCAAAAAAAAAAAAAGGAAGTATTTTTAAATGTTTAATTACAGTGAAAGCACTGCAAAGCCATCACCATGATACATAGGTGCTTCTGGTGAAAATTTCTGCTCCAAAATACAAACATGAAACTCAGTACACATGGAAACCAGTGGCTGTTCATGCCACGATATGAGTTCGAGTGTCTGTGGATGACGATGGTTTATTTTGAATAATTCTTCTCACACAAGGGCCATATTCTCCTGTTAGCATCAAGAAACCCACTGTCATACCAGGAACCCTTGGCCAAATGTGTCTTTGGGAGATCCATACATCTGGGCCATTATGGTAGCCAGTTTTGTAGGAGCTGACAAAAGCCTGAACATTTCATTTTATCCTTGCTGCTGTAGAGCTTAATATACCTAAAGATAAGTGTGTTTGAGCTTCAGAAATAAGCTGAATTGTATATAATCCTGTAAAAACATGTACTGACCCTGAGTTTCTTACAGAGGAGAGTTCTGTAATTAAGCAGCAGGTTGGAATTCAGAGGAAGAAATAAGGGTAATTCCCTGTTCTTACTGCAGATATTCGGTGTGACCATGAGAAAGCTTTTCTTTGCATTAATATTCATAAAATGAAGATAATGGTATCTCTTGCTTCAGAATATTATTAGAACTGTTCTTAAAAACTGTGCCACCTGGGCTATCAGCTCAGTGAGTGCTGTGTAACCATCCAGAGTGGATACTGCTCTTAGCCCTGACAAGATAGGATAGTCATTCTGTGTCAGGGAATTTTTTGCTTTGAATGGGCCCTGTATTTTCATAACCAAAATTGAAGAGTTTATTGGTTTTTTTACTGGTAGTGTTCCAGCTTTTCCTGTTGCTGTAGGAGTATCTGATTGGGAAAAAAACAAAACAAAACACAAACGATTCTAATATTCCTTGCTACTTCTGACTTAGATAATGAGGACAAGATGCTTTGATGAGCAAAAGTTACAGAAATAAACCAGTCTCTGCAGACTCCTCTCTCTCGTTCTACTTTCCATATTTGAAAAGTCTGTATGAAATATGTATGAAATAGGTTGTCTGATCAGGCTGTTGTTAATGATCCAATTACAGATTCTGGATTTTGGCTTGGCACGGCACACGGACAGTGAGATGACAGGTTACGTGGTTACCAGGTGGTACAGAGCCCCGGAGGTCATACTCAACTGGATGCATTATACACAAACAGGTCAGAGCTTCTCAGAAACGGCTGGGCAGAGCTGCCTGAATCAGGCAGGATTTAGCCACGTCTTGGTCTCTAAAGGGAATAAGGAAATGGAGGTGGAAATAATAATATAATTATGAAATAGTTCCTTGTAGATAAATTGCAGGTAGTAATCTGGGGGTTATTTGTTAGTATATTTTCTGAGGCTAACAGAAAATCCCAAGGTTATTGGAGAAAACCCCTGTAGATGTAGCCAGATGGAGCGGCCTGGTCTGCATGCGGGTGCTCTCCCCTGCCTGTCATCTTTCTGCAAGATGAGCAGACTGCAACTCAAACTGACAGGGATAAATGTTAGGAAGAGAGGATGCAAGTAATCCCGTGGATGTTCTGAAAGCAGAGAAAAATGTCTTCCTACGTACGTCTGCTGGCTAGTGAGAACTGATTCTGTGTAATAGTAAATGATCCTTTCTTTGCTAAGCAGAAAGACTTAACAGTTTCATGTATCCTGTTTATCATACTCTGCAATGCACACATCTATTTTATAAAAGGTTATAAATGTAAACATTACTCTGCTTTAAAATATATTTCAAATTAAACTTTGTCTTTGAAAGGGCAAATATTGAGCAGTTTAATGTTGTGTTTTTTCTCGTCAGTTGACATCTGGTCTGTGGGCTGTATTATGGCTGAGATGATAACGGGGAGGCCTCTGTTCAAAGGAAACGATCGTATCCTTCCTCAGTGAATTCATGGCACTAAGATAAGAAAAATGATGAAAGGTGCTTGTGCAGGGTAGTGAGTGTTCAGAAGCTGA
The DNA here is from genome assembly GCA_003342815.1 of Eudromia elegans. NCBI lineage: Eukaryota > Metazoa > Chordata > Aves > Tinamiformes > Tinamidae > Eudromia > Eudromia elegans. The sequence goes on along the minus strand of PTEX01000001.1, from coordinate 13,925,261 downwards.
TGAACATAGATTGAAAATAATAGTCAATTATTATTAGACTAATCAATAGTCAATTATTAGAGAGTCAAGACTCTCACCTTTTTAATTTGTGCATTCTTTAATATTGTACTGAGTTTACACATCTGCAAATAAAAATTGGTATTACTGAACATTTTGACTAGAGAGAGGTGACCTCTGAGTCATGTCTCGAATCGAGGAGGTGATTCAGTGTTCATAGGAAGGACTTGGTTTTCTTTTTTTTCTTTTTTTTTTAATGCCAGGCTCCCAAGCTGCAGAACATGTGACCTGTGCAGGGAAGTCTGCTGTAGAACGTGGGCATCTGTGCCCAGGAGGGACCATTTCATCTTTTTTGAGACTTTTACCAAAAATTGTTACATTCTGACAAGATGTTTTAGATGTACAGAAAACACTGCCCTATCATTTCCACGCTGAGGAATTAGGAAAACAGTTAAGATGAAGGCAAACTTAAATATGTAGATGATACTTCATTGGTGATAGTTGTGGTAGCTACCCAGTACTAATAGAGGACAGCAAGACTATTTTTGACTTTGTTGCTGTTGTTTATGTGTCTTGCCTGTTTGACAGCTCAGCCTAACCATTTTGCACTGCTTTTCCCCTTGTGGAGTTTCAGTCAATAAAGAGCTGACCCTGTGAGTAGCTGTTTAAATTTTTTATAAATATGCGCTATATTTAAGTACCTCCTTGAAGGTTAGGGCTTCATTGCATGGATCTTATTATTCTGTCTGTGAAAAAAAAAATAAAATTGTATTTACAAATAAAATGACAGGAATATGGAAAAGGAGAATATATCAGATTATTTTGGCTGTACAGATTTTAAGTATGTATCACTTTTTAACCAGAAAATAGAAAAATACATGATAAAGTTCAACAGTTGACTAAAAAATATCGTTTCTCAACTAATGGTAACCCTGAAAATTCTGGTGCATAACTAAGAAATTAATAAGTGATAATTTTCAAGTTACTCATTGCTCTTCAAGTAAATGTAAGCGTATAAAAGCTAGTATTTAGTTGGACTGGATTTAGGATTTTCAGGATTATTGCTAAAACTCTATGTCCAGCATTATAAATGTAGCTGACCCTGCTGGCCCTCAGACATATGGGTCAACTTTACCAGTCTTCAGGGCAATACAGCTGTGAATTCAGCTGTGAGATGAGGGAAAAAATGAGGGAAAACCTTTTTTTTTCTTAATGCATTTTATGAATAGGTTGTCCTGCAAACTCCGCATGGGACTTTGTGTCTGTTTGGACAGCATTACGCACCATTTCCTTTTTCTGCAGAGGTTTGTGGGACTCCTTTGTGTTCTAAGTGTGGATGATGAGGGTAGCAAATGAGAGGCAGAGCTCTTCTTTGCAGCATTAGCCCTCCTGTAAACGTGGTGGTTCTTCTTGACACAGCTAATGTTGTTGCTGATCAATCTCTGCTGTTTTGGGACACAGAAGACTAGGCTGTTCTGGGGCCATATCCCAATTACTGCTTTCAGGATCTCAGCATGGGGAATCCAGCAATGCAGGTGGGAAATGAGGAGGAGGAAATTGCTCAGCGTGATAAAGAATTAACGGAGACTGGTTTTCTCTCATTTTTCTTATGTAGCATATAGACACTTAGTAGCTCTTGGACCAGCATTGACCAAAAATATTAGAGGGGGCCAGGTAACATTAGAGGAGTTTGTTGAAAGAGTTTGTTCCTTATTCCTGGTATTCAGATCTGGACCAGCTCACAGAAATAATGAAAATAACAGGCACCCCAACTCAGGATTTTGTTCAAAAGCTGCAGAGCCAGGATGTGAGTATTCTGCTTGAGCAGTTCGCTTTATGAGTCTTAATATTACTTAAACCTTGATCAGCTCCCATCACTGACCTGAAATAATATGTATTGAAGTGACCACTGAGAGTGCATATCCACCTTGAAGTGGCCCATCTTTGGGCACCCAGAATATCTAGAGGAGATTAAAGGGAGCCAGAAAATGATTAGAACACCATAAAAATTATAAATTTAAATACTTTAAAGTTCCCAGAGTGTAACATATAAAGAACTAGGCTGAGATATTACTACATTTATTGGAATTATAATGAAAATAGGAAACTATTTAGTTCATATGTCAAATGTCTCTGACTTCATCCTTCCCATTCTTATGTGGGTGTCTTTATGAAGTCCTTAAGCCCTATAAACTCTATAAGGGGTATAAACCCTATAAGCACCTAAAATTAATCATTAGGCTAACTATACAAACTGAATACTAAGAAGCTACTTTAAAAGACAGACTTCTAAATATTACTATAATCATAAGTATGGCTTTTATTCTTTCAAATGATGCCTACATATTTATTTTAATTAATATATTAAACGTTAAGCACTAATAATCTAAGTTTTTGATATTGTTTCTGAATTCCAATCTTAAGGCTTGATTTAAAATATTATTCTCAACAAGAATCTGTTTATAATCAGCATATATATGTATATGAAAAAAATAACATCCATATGTACAGCACAGTATCAAAGCATCGTTAAAAGTTGTCTATTAAGCATAAAGTGAACGTTGTCACAGAGTCAGCTTTCTAACTCAATATTCTTGCTTCTTTTAAGGCAAAAAACTATATCAAAAGCCTCCCAAAAGTCCAGAAAAAAGATTTTGCATCGATCTTGAAGTATGCGAATCCTTTGGGTAAGGAAATTTGGGTACAGTTGGGTACAGTTGTGTGCACCCTGGAGTGTTCCTGTGTCTGCACCAGAGGCAGCAGCAGTGACATCAGTCACGGATAACCACGGCAGTTACGTGAGGCTTCTCATGCTCTTCTACCTCTTGCTTTCCGTAACTCATAACCTTGATTTTAAGGGCTGGACCTGGCCAACTTATGCCCTGCCAGGAATCAGGTGTTTCTTAGGAGAGTTGAAAGGAAACCTTAGGATATTCTTTTGTGTTTTAGGCTTCTGTGTTTTAGGCTGTGCTAGATGTTTTTGCTTGATCTACTTTCTCAAGAGTCCTGCGAAACAAGATAGCTGTAATAATTCATAATAGACGTGCAAGCAGATAGAAAGGTGACATTCCAGTGATGGAATGAATACTTTCTGAGAAACATCTGTGCATTCCTAAGAAGAACTGACTTGTGTTGGATAGATTAAAAAAGCTACGAGAGCACAGCAAGTCTGTACAACTGTGATATTAAAATATAAATTAGGATATATGGATATTAGGATATATAAATTAGGAGTTTTCTGTATTTAAGAAATTAAAGTAATAAGGCCAATTACAGTGCAAATCTACAAGATTGATAATCTTGCATTAATAGGTTGATAGTTCTTACCTGACTGCTCAGTCACCTCGCTGAGCTTTGAGCTGCAGCAGACTGCACACCTTTCCATGTAGTCTTGGGAAGTTTCTTCCCACCCCGAGTCTGCCAGGCTGCCCCTTCACAGAGCACAGCTGCAGAGCTCCCCTGGCAGAGGAGGCTGCCCAGAGGCCGGGATGTCGCTGCTCCCTGTTGCACGTTGCTGCCTCCCTCCTTGCAGAGTGTGTCTCCTGACCCAGGAACATTCTTACAGGAATGTAATAAGGACAAGGGAGGACTAACAAATAAGGAACATACTGTTGTTCTCTGTTGTTGAATAGCTGTAAACCTCTTGGAGAAGATGCTGGTGCTCGATGCAGAGAAGAGAGTCACAGCAGCCGAGGCTTTGATGCATCCCTACTTTGAGCCTATTCACGATCTTGAGGAAGAAATCGAAGCTGAGAAGTACGATGACACGTTTGATAACATGGATCTTCCACTGGATGAATGGAAGCGTGAGTTCAGTTTTGTGATGGTTTTAAAAAGGAGCAGATAGAAAGTTTACACTGCAGTAAGACTGAGAAACACCTTAGTGCTCGCCGTGTTGCAGAGCCACTGCTTCCTCCATCCCTCAGAGAGCACCTGCATTGCTCTGGGCTTCTTCAAGTCTGACATGGTGTCTTAGGGTAAAATGCTCCTTGGTTTCTTTACTTTTTGTATTCTTTCTGCTTCTTTTACCTGAAAAGGTCTCTCTGTTCCTCACCTAGATGACAGTGTGACCGTGCTGGGTTGCCCCTTGCTCAGGTCTGTGAAGCTCCGTTCTCAGCATACCAGCAGCACCATTTTTCTTCTTTGTTTTGTTTTCTTTTTCCAGGTATTACATATAAAGAGATATTGAACTTCAAGCCACCACAAACGTCAGAGTCAAAGGAGACAGCGGTGTAATTATCTGACTTGATCCTTTCAGAACTCAGAAGAAAACAGACAAGTTGTAAATGTTTGTGACATTTCGGGTGTATAAAACTTTTATAGATAAACTGGATACAATCTTTTTCATCTGTGCTGTAAGAAAGCGATGTCTTTTACTCTGCTTGTGAAAGCTGATGCCATTGGGAATAGCATTTCAAACCTATCCAGAAACTTATTTCTACCCACACCTCCCCTCCACATAAAGGAATTCAGACTGGGATAACACAGTGTCATCTTCAAAAGAGCAGGTAGAACAAATCCTTCAGATCCAAGGTCAGAAGAGTGCACATCACAGTGCTGAACAAGCTGAGACACAGACTGTATGAGTGATACACAGTGAGTACACGCTAAGGCCAGTGACCTGTCTTCAATGTTAGAAGTATTAGCATGAGTTCCTCTGGGCTGTTCTACCTTCATGAGGTGCCTGGAGAGGCTCAGGAGCTTTTCAGCTCAGCTAGTGCAGTGGTAGTGGAGATATGAATGTGAATGAATGAATGTGTATTTCCCTGGTCTAACATGAGTGGAGGTCGAAGCTTCAGCCAGTTCTGGCAAATTTTGCAAGAGGCAAGAAGCAGAGAAGTGGCAGCATCCCAGATTCTTGCAAAGTAACCAGTGTAGAGGACAAGATTCCCCAAATGCACGAGGTGAACTGTCACTAGGCGTACAGTCACTTTCAGGGGGTGGAGTATATTAATCTGAATATAGTGCAGGTTTTTTTAATAGAGCAGGGGGCAGGGATTTCCAGGGAGAAACTAAGGTTTTCTAGAATTTTGTAATTTTCTAGCATTTTAGTATGGAAACAATCACTGAAAAAGTGATTCACCTTCTTGGGGTCTGGGGATACTGATCAGATTAGCAGTGCTGACGTTAGAAATAAAGTTGCATGCAGATCACATTATAGGACATGAGAGTAAAATACTACAGTGCAGCTATTCTTGTGACCAGCAGCACGCTGTTTTGTTCACAGTGTATAGAAGTGCTGCCGGGTGCAGGGTAGTAACTGTTTCTTTTTTAGCCTTTGGAAGTTACCTGAATTTCTAGGGAGAGTGGAGGGTGGCAAAGGGGGCACCTGAAGCTCAGCTGGGAGCAGCAGGTTCCCTCTGGAGCTCCTGGGGGATGTCACCAGGTGAGGCTCTTTCTAAGCTCCTCATTATCTGGGTTCATTCATTGCATTGTCCTAGGTGCTTAGTTCATAATAATCTCTCAGAGGAGAAGTTGTCAGAGCTGTGGATGCAGGGAGTTTTGTGGGATTGCTTCTCCTTGTTAAAAGTAAGCTCTTCTGCTCTTAGGCTATGTGTGATTCCCACTGCAATTCCCTGTTGTGAGTTGCTGCTGAGTCCCACAGCAGTTGTGCAGGAACACATCCAATCCTAGCAGAAGAAGAAAACTTTAAAAGTCTGAAAAACAACGGAGAAGTCACTCGGGTTTTGCTTTAATAAACATTTTAGAGCAGCAGTTTAATCAAGTCACGGTTGTTCCGTTTGTCTTAAAGCTTTAGTTAAACAAGTGTAAATATCTGTGTTGGCTTAGAAATTATTTTTGATGGGCACTGATGAGCTGAGACGGGCACTGAGGGAAACGGCATGGTAACAGAACCTCAAGGAGCCACTGAAAGCGTTTGCTGCAGGAATGCCTGAAAGAGCGAGCGCCGAATGTGATCTGAAACAGGACATTTGTCCCACACTACAGATCACTGAGGCAGCCACGCTGCAGGGCAAGGCCAAGTCTGCACTGCTGGCTATCTGCTTGGGCCACAGAATTATGTTAAATAAGAACTGTGGTTTCACTTAATGAATGTTTCCTCTTATAGGATCATGGTCTGTTGTCCTCCTAAAATTTAAGGGAGAAAAGTGCCTTCTGGAGTTAGGAGTTATTGATAGAGCCAGTCAAGGAAGGTAAAAGAATATCAATGTTACTTTGAAAATGTTTCCTTTATATTTTAAACGCAGTTTCAACAGCTTATGTTCTGGCAGATGCCTGAAGTCTTGAGATCACAGAATGGTTGAGGTTGGAAGGGACCTCTAGAGATCATCCAGTCCAACCCCTCCGGCTCCAGCAGGAACACCTGGAGCATGGGGCACAGGGTGGCATCCAGGTGGGTTTGGAAGATCTCCAGAGAAGGAGACTCCACAACCTCTCTGGGCAGCCTGTTCCAGGGCTCCGTCACCCTCACAAGAATGAGGTTCTTCCTCATGTGGACATGGAACCTCCTGCGTTTCAATTTGGTTCAAAAGCTAGTCAGACTTGGAGCATTTTTTTCATTGAAAAACTGATTTATATGTTGGCTTTGTTTGTTTCTCCATATTTTCCGACACTTTACTGGGCTTTTTAATTATTTTTGCCCCTCTAGCTTTAGTGAAATCAAGTCCTATAAAACTCCATTGGCTGACATGGACTTGTGCTTCTCTTGGCTGTGACTTAGAATTGTAGAAGCAGCTAGCCCACAAAGGCCAAAAGATAAATACTTGGGAAATACAAAACTCTTAAAATAACTGAAGAGGAGACCTTGATGTATGTGCTAGGAAAGGCAGAAGAAGTAACTTACTGCTATGCTGGTTTCTCAGTAAAAAAGTTCAAAAGGTAAAATAACGAACACTAGCAAAGTTTCTTCAATCTGAACATGATGTTTCTGCAGAGAGATCGAAATAGAAAGATTCTGCTCAAAACAGCATTAGAGAGCATTAGTATAAATAGCTCATTAAATGAAATGTGGAGAAAACTGAATTATTTTGCATGGGAGCAGCTGCTGCATCAAAGGGAGAGGTTTTTATTTGCTATTTCTACTGGTGCTAAGCAACTCAGGAATAAGAACCCAATTTCTCTTTGCCTTAAGGAGAAATGTAAATATGTTCTGCATGTACTTGAAATGTATTGTGAAAAATAAATGTTTTGGGGGTTTCTTTATTTTTTTCATAATAATGGTCTTATTTTCCCCATATGAATCCCACATGTATAATCATTCTTGAAAATACTGTTTTCAGTATAAAGAAGCGGTATGAAACCTAGTATTTTAGGAACATGTCATGTAACATGAGCTGCTGACGTAATTCATTTCAGCAATCAGTCAGACCACAAATCCTAACCTTTCTCCCCTTTCCAAAGCTGCAAGTCAGCCTCAGCACTGACTTTGTCGTACTGCTGCCATCTGTTCCCTGGAGCCTCTTTGATTTTACCAGACACTTGAAGAAGAACATTTGGATACTTGGACACACATTCCCCTGAGCTGGAAGGAGAAGTCAGAGTGTGCAGAGCTGTAGCAGCACATGGGGGACCTAGCCCGGAAAATACATACGTTTCCTGACTCTTTTAGAGCAGAAGTTGTCCCACTAAATATTCCAGCACTAAAGAGTTGTCATTCATATTAAATTTTGAAAATGTTGAGAAATTTGTGAAGTTGACCAGTTGTGGCTTGCAGTTTGCCGTATTATTTTCTCTTTTATTGCTGGATAACTCTGAGGCGAATGTCTCAGTGGTGCATGCATAGGTGTGGCTTGCAGAATATATCTAGAAGATGCACGTATTTCAGAGGTTACAGACATACGAAGCGGGTGGGGTGCCTCGGGCTTCCTGCTTTCTGGTCAGCTCTGCAGACACAGACAAAGAGCAGCCGTGCCTGGCCTGCCCCAGCCAAGGGTGTCGAGGACTGGCTAGGTCAGAGCCCGTGTTGGACCTTGCCATTCCTGGATCTTGGCATGAAGCGCCGTGGGGCTCTTGCGTGTTGAAGCCAGTAAGTAAAAACATTATTAAAGTCGGGTTTTAATCACTTGAATCCTGAACAGTACTGCAAGGAGAACAGGAACGGAAAGGGTAGTTTGGGGGCTCATTTTCTGAGGAAGGTTGTTGTTAGCAAGCAACAAGGGGAGAAGAGAGGCTCCTAACACCTGCTGTCTCTGCTCATTAATTCTCTATCTCCTGAGCACACCATGAGGCACCCAGTGGTGTAGTCAGATACTATCAGAAGCTATTCTAAGGGCTGCCACAGTTAGAAGCTCTTCCTAGGTATTTTTAAGAATTAAGAAACATGATTTTGAGAAACAAAATAAGACATCACAGAGACACCTTTTGGAACCTGATGGACCTGCAGTTAATGAGCAGCTGGTTTGCACGGGAGATTCGTAGTTTTCTGGAATAGCAACAAAATGATCTGAACACTAAAGTGCCATTTAGCAGCACAAGTAGCTCTCATGCATGGGAATGATTGCATGAAATTTAGCTATCAAAAACAGCATCTCTCTGCATGGAAGCAAATGAGGACAAGTAAGTAAAGGATTTGTTATTTTATTGAAGTAGTTTAAATCCACTGTTTCCTTTTTTATGAGAATCAGCAGTGAAACAATCAAATTAAGTGTGTAGGGAAAGAAATCAATCAAATTTTGTTTGAAAATTTTCCTTTTTTTTGCTATGGAACTTTTTTTGCAGATAAATAGGCTTGTGTAGAGCAGGAAATGTCGCAGTGTGTTTGGACAGGGCCTGAGATCCTGGGTCACAGAGCTCAGTAAGATGCATGATTTTAATATAATAACATGCAAAGGTGGCTACCTAATACAATTCAGATAATAATGAGAAACTCACCAATTATTAAAACACTGAAATGATACTGCTCCCAAGATCCAAGGGTGTTTAAATCTACCAGGAGGGCAGGGCCAGAGTAGCTTTTTTTGTGGTATTTCAAAAGCCCCATTTTTTTGTGTCTGCTAGAGTTACTCTCTGGATGGTGCTGCTTAGCATATGTTTCCCCATTCTGCTGCTCCTAAGAGTCTCCTTATGTTTTGGGGTTTGATTCAACTTGATTTTTTTTTATTTTATAATGACAGTAGTGTGTTACTGGAAGGAGAGAAAATATGTCTTGAGAAGTAAAATCAGAAAAAATATTAACTAAGGCTTTCTCTAAAGCAAACCCTTATCAACATCTAGAGTATATTATAAAATACGGTTCAGTTATAAGGAATCGAAATGGCCACTCAGCAATAATTTAAGCAATGTAACCAAATACTGTTAGTTACAATGTTAACTCTTACAGAATGCCAGGGAGCACTGTTTAAGGCAGAAGATTTGTGCTGTATAAAGGTTCAGTGAAAAGAAGGCACGACTGGTGTTTACTTGATGTCCCCTACTCCTAAAGTAGGGCACTTCCTTAGGATTAGATGTGTGTTCTGATAGGGAGGCGGAAGAACCCCAGGGAGTTCCCCAGGATGTAGGTCGAACTACATATTCACAGCATAAGATGATGAAACCCAGCACATTTGCCTAGACGTAAATGATTACATTAAGTGCACACATCACGCATATCTATGTTTTTTAATTCCAAAATTTTCAGGTAACAAATCCAACAAAATTCATCCCGCAGGTTTCCCATAGTCCCAGTAGTGCCAGTCTGTCCAGCATTGCAAGTACGAACAGTTTACCTAGGTGATCTTAATTCCCTTATGTGTCTGTGTGTTTTATTACATGGGCTTCGTGTTATTTTTGTTCATGAGGTACCACTTTCACAGAGGGTAATGGCTCTGCTCAGGACTCCCCATGCCAGGAAGGGCTGCCAGGCACGGGACCACGCTCCTGGCAAGCCGCTGGCACAGCGGTCCAGGCCTCAGCAAGTCCATTCACACAAGTGCTGATCACCTATGGCCAAACACTGGGGAGGAGCTGAGTTTTCTATATTAGTTTTCTGTATCAGCTTTAATTCAAATGATCAGTGTTCTTACCAAGTAAATCAAGCGCTGAAGGCAGGGAGGGGGTGGTTGTGTGCGGAGTCCATTCAGCACAAGGGCCTCTGGGCTGCCATCCCATTCAGAGCTGGGCATCGGCACCTGCACATGCTGCAGCCGAGTCTTCCCATGCTTTGTCGTCGTCAATACCGTGTTCCTGACACAACCGGTCCTATAGAACCTCCTAAAGGCAGTTTACCCGTCTTAGGCTGTCAGGAAGAAAAGTAGTACTCAGGGTGAGTCAGCAGGACCAAATCTCACCAATTATTAGATATAATTATTAGATATAATTATTAGATATATTTTCAAAAAATATATATTTTCTCTTTTGTAATGAACAATTCTCTCCCGAATCAGTACCTTTAACAGCAGCGAGGTGGTTGTACAGACACAGATTAAAGCACGACAAGGCAATAGCTTTTGTCAGACAAACTGACATAACCGGGAAGACAGACACGCTCGGGCAAAGAGGCTCCCCTCAGGTCTGGCACTAGAGCCACTGTCTCAGATCTTTTGTCTCCGAGTGCTCTTTAGTCCTCCAAATACCTTCCCCGCTAAACTATCTGCTCCTCTGGAGATCCCTTAATGAAAACAGCCTCCCATGGCTACTGTTATCAATCCTCGGTCATGGTAATCAGCATGAAATCCTTAAAATCTAGGGAATGAAAATTGCTCCTTTTGCAAAAATCAGCCTCTCCTGAAAACCTTCATGTTAATTATCTCTCCGAGTCATCTTCCATGAGCTCATGTAATAAACCTAAAAAGATAAATAATAATTTTAGCGGAAAGGTTGTGGGCACTGCTTCATGCTCTGTTAGTTTTCCCGTATTTATTTTACTCGGCTCTCGTTGTCACGTAGCGGTTTGGGTTTGTCTCAATTTCAGGTCCCGGCGGCACCGCTGCAATGAAGCAGAAGCCGCCCTGGGATGCTGGCGAGTGGCTGTGAAACCCGGGGCCGTGACACCCGCAGACGGGCCACGCGTGGCCCACGGCCCCATCAGCAGACGAGCCCCTAATCCCAGCCTGCAGGCTCGGGGGGCTCATCCAGGTGCTTAAATCCAAGGAGGGTTTAATCATCGGGGTGGAGACGTCTTTATCAGGCAGCCTCCCTTCCAGACAGGGCGGTGGGAGGCAAAGGGCTTTGATCTCAGCAGAGGCGCTGGGTGCGATGCACGCCGCGGCACAGGGAGGCCCCGCCGCCGCTGCCCTGCGAACCCCGAGGCCAGCGCCGGCACAGGGAGCGGGTTGCTTCCTTCCTTGCCCTCTCCAGAGGATGTAGTCTCTGTTGTTTGCCATTTGAAGGCCGGCCTCTGTCGGCATCGCTTTTTTATTGACTTCTCCCGCTTCGCAGAGAATTTAAATTCTGTCAGAACCATCAATGGGGCTGCCCGACACAGGAAGCCATGAGGAGCCAGGGATGGATCTGACCCTTGAGCCTGTTTGGGAGTCATGACAGCAATGGAAATGCTTCCTGTTAAAACTAAAGGGTGCTGCCGTTTAATTCTCCGCACCCTGGAGAGCCGGTGCTGCGGAACGGCGCGCGGGAGCAGCGCCGCCGCGGTGCCGTCCGGGCCGGCGCGTGTCCATGCGTGCCTCCAGATGGGCGCAGGGCAGCGAGCCCGAGCCGCCCCTCCGAGCGCTGAACCCAGGCGCGAGCTCAGCTCGGGGGCACCCGGAACGGCCGCGTGCGGCTGCGCCTGCGGGCGTCTCGGCCACGGCCCCTGCCCAGGCTGCTGCTGCTGCTCCCCTCTGTCGGAGAGCGCGATGGGGCTGCTATCGAAATGGGTCACACAACAGCTCTGGAACCTGGAGCATCCCCCGAGTTCTTTGAGAGCTGCATGAGCAAATCTGCAGGAAAGCACATTAGAGATAGTGGTAACAGAAAACGTGATTTTTATTTTTTTGCAAAATAATAAACTGCATTAGGGAACATCTAAAACAGAGTGAAAATAAGAAGTCGCGAATATTCCAAGCATCAGCAAGTATCACCCATCTGCCACAGAGCTCAAATAGCACACAGAAAATGAACCACCACACCTGAATATCTGCAGAGCAGTCAGGTGAAAAGCACACGCTGCCCTCCTGAGAAGGGGCACGCTCCTTTGCGAGGCGGACACCCTCCCTGCATGGTACAGATACGTTTGGTTTTGGCCATGAGTTCCAAAATACTTTTTTAAAACTGACCCAATATTTGAGTTCAGGCCAACGCTATTTGGTTTGTGTACACGTGTGTATTTGAATGCCAAAGTTTGGAAAATCTTTCAGGAAGAAAAAGAGAAAAGAAGAATAACAACTTTTTGGTAACACTCTCACACACAGAGAGTCTAAAAAAGTATGGGCTAGCATTTATCCACAACTATTTTTTCTTTACAGAATTTTCAAACATAGATGTACACTCTTTTAAAATGTCATGCTTTGGAGGCAGAATTATTAAAAACAAAAATAAGAACAGGAAAAAAACAGGAATTCAGCAACAGAAACTGCTATGTTAGTCATGTCCAGGGCATAACTTTAACCATTTTTAAACTTTTTAATTTTTGTCCACCAAAGCCTTTTATCCTCTTTTGGTTATTTACAATCAAATATATTTTCAAGCCATGGAAAAAGACTACCTTCTTTCAAGGAAAATTCTTGTTGACGTCAGAGGGAATTTTGTTTAGACAGGATTTGCCTAAAATACCTCAATTCATATATTTTAAGCCCATTTAGTTATTTGTGAGACCTTCCAGGCATTATTTAAGTTTCCCTTATTCAGCAAAGCACTTTGGCTAAAGTTTGCCTTTTAAACAGTCAATGCTCAAGGCCTAACGCTTGGAATAGCATTAACAAGACGTGAATTTGGCCTTCTGTACACGCATTTGGCATTCTTATAATGTCAAACTCTGATGGTCTTTGCTCCGGGTGCGTGCAATACGCAGACACAAGGACCCTGACGGGGTGGGCTGCAGGCCTGCTGGAGTCAGGGAGCACGCGCGCAGGGGCTGAGCGAGTCTCCCTTGCTTAACTGATAGAGCTATCTCCAGGAGCAGCCAGAAGCCAGGCATAATTTTCAAGACTTCTTAATGTGTTTTTGTCTTATCACCATAATCAGGAGCTGGCTACAGGCCGCAGACAAAGAAAGTTTTGCAAATGGACAAGATGACCCTGTTTACTTTCTCAACGGACTACAAATAGTTGGCATGTACTTGCTGTTTACTTGTAGGCCAAACGCTTGTTTCCTAATGTTCTTAAGCACTCACAAAATTACTTTTGCTCCTCTATTTCAGGGAAGCTTGGAAAACATTCAGCACGCGCTCTTTTTAGCGTAGCTTTTTATTTTGTTTGCAGTTGCTTCCCAAAAACCGTGCGTGGGAGGGGACTCAACTATGAAATTCATTTTTGCAATACATGAGGAAAAATAGAATGAAGCCAGAAGAGAAAAATTGTTTCTCAAGTTTAAAAAACAAAGCAGAGCTTTTCTGCATAGCAGGATTGCATCCAAAATATGCGAAACTCAGCTGCCAAATGGCCCCTCACAGGAGAAATCAAGCAAAACTAGATTGAAATCCAGTAAAGTTAGTTGAAAAGGAATAAAAGGAAACATAGACAAAATTAACCAAAGCAGCAATCCAGTAACAACAAATATATATATATTTACCTCATGAAAAGCAAAGAAGAGTGGCTATTACTACTGAATTTGTGTAAAGGCGTTTATGTAGTACATGATCAATACTGTAAAAACCTACGTTCAGACAATGTATTGGCTTCTGCCAGAAAGCCATAATCTTGAATTTGCTTTTAAGACCTTAAGACTGTATCATAAATAAAAATGCGGAGTCTGCCACACTGCTTATGACTGGATATCAAAATGCCACTTTCTTGATGCTAATCTTCCCAGTGTTTCTCTTCTCCTTCCCGTTATCTTGAAAGCAAATGGCACCGAAAGCAAACACAGCCTTTAGCCCATGCAGTCTTTATCCGAAGATCTTACGTTGCAGTGCAGTGGCCGCTGCAGAACGTGCTGCTGGGCTGCAGGTCAGCACAGCATCTGCCTCCTTAGGCTAAAATCCCTTTACACAACTTGTCCCAGTAAGCTTTGTGACAGCAAAATGTTGCTGGAGCCGAGACCTGGAGCCGAAAGCCTCCGTGGATATCGCCCTGCATTCGAATAACAAAGCTATGAGCTGTGTCCTGCTTTTGCTGCCGCTGATTAACAAGATGTCTCATCTTTCCATCACTGACTTATCTGGCCTGCTTAGGAAATGCGCTTACCCCAGGTTTTGTGTAGTGCTCAGCACACTTGTGCCTCCAGGGAGTGTTGCTGGAATATGTGTAGGGGCCTCCTCCCCGCTCCGGTGGTACCCGAACACTTCATATTCTAATGCACTTAACTTCCTCCATCCCCCTCAAATAAAGAAGTACTGTTATCCTGATTCTGTACGTGGAGCAGGAAATACAGCAGATGTAAAGGTTATACAGGAAGACTGTGGTAGAGTAAGAAACTGAATTTGGGTCACCCAAAACCTAAACTGTCACTGTTAAGCAAAATTTCCTCTCACTTAATCAATCAACAGTAAGAAGGATACATCTTAGCATGCCAGGGCAGTGAGCCTTTAACTATGTGCATTAAAGATTTACATGGATTTTAAAGAGAAAAAAATGTACTGCTGTTTTTTTAATGATGCAATGCAAAATGCATCACCCTTGCAATGAGAAAATTTAAAGAAAAACATCCTGACTTTTCCATGTTGTTTTACAGACATGGAAAACATGGCCATACATACATGGCCTACTTGGCTTTTAATAAAATAAAGAAAAAAAATATAAACGATGCCCCACTGAGTAAACATGTTGATCCAGGCAAGCTGTCATCACAGTGACAACTGTCTGTCTGAAGGCCCTTCTAGGACTCCAAATGTACAGTTACAAGTTTTGATCCTTGTCTAAGAGTCTGGTATTTCTGCAATTGCCCTTTCAATAAAAACGTCTGCAGCTCCATATTGCAACAAATGTTCAGATTAAAAACAATTATCCCACGGCCTGCTGGCTGCTCCCAAACCCCAAGTTTCTTTGAAGGAAGTTTCAGTCCCTTTTCTTATAGGGTCTGATGAGTGGCTCCTGGTTAATCTCTGTCTGTCTCCCTGGTAACAGTCAAAGGAAGCAAAACAGAGGTGGGCAGGGAGGGAGTCTCCAACAACTATTCAAGTTATCAGGGTCCATCAGCAGGTGACCGGTCCTCATATCCAGGAACAATAAATACAGCCCATGGCTAATGGAACAACCACGCGCTTTCCTCCAGAGTTTCAAAGGGAATTAGCTGGACTTGGAGACCAAAGTTTCTCTGAACTTCAAGGCTTACATTTTGTCTGGGCATCTACAGTTCTCTTCATAGTTTGCTCAACAATGTTTTTTTAAAAAATTTTTGTGCTATACAGTCTTTTTTTTGGGCAACCTGTGCATAGAAATCAGTGCTGTTAGAATTACGTTAGTCATGTCAGCTATTAAATAGTCGGAATTAAAATATTTAGCTGAAGGGATAACAGCAAATCATGGATAAATGTGTTCCTAAAAGCAAGCTCTGTGTATAATTGCATGACATTTCTGAATATTTGCAATGAAAAAAGAAAAAAGAAAGAAAAAGAAACCACTATATAGCTACACTGGGTGCTGTAGCTCATGGTTTTGCCAAGGAGTCAACATATGACTCCCCTGAATCACTTTCCAAGCAATAGTAATTTAATGTGTCTTTTTAATAACAGCTCTGCAAGACTCTAGCTAAAAAAGATAAACGATAATGGCTTGCTGTCAAACTGAGTGTCAAGGTGGCATCCTCTTGTGGAGAATATAAAAATAATTAAGTCAACCGAGAAGCGTAGCCAGAGTCTTTCCCATGCTTAAAAATGACTTTTGAATGCAGAGTAAAGAAGTGTCAAATTGACAAATCCCTTAGCAAATGATGATGCTGGAATAGTACAGGCTAAGCAATCTAACTCAGCTAACATCTCGAATCCAAAAAGATTGGATTGATTCTGTCAAAAAAGACCAAACCAGAAGTTCCCCCAAGTCATCCTATTTTCTCATAGAAGATAGCTAACAAAAATGACTGACTGGAATTATGGAAAATGTTACAACGTCGGCCTCAGACTTAAATTCAATGTTAAATAATAAGCAGAGACATTAGTTTGATTTTGGTTTGTTCTCAGAGCCAGCAATAATTTTTCAACCATGTCAAGGACCTTTAGAA
The DNA here is from genome assembly GCA_003342815.1 of Eudromia elegans. Lineage (NCBI taxonomy): Eukaryota > Metazoa > Chordata > Aves > Tinamiformes > Tinamidae > Eudromia > Eudromia elegans. The sequence goes on along the minus strand of PTEX01000001.1, from coordinate 13,909,076 downwards.
TCATTATGCCTCATAATTTATGACCAATACGTAAAATCTAAAGTCTTGTTAGCGTTAGTCAAAAACAACACAGAAACAGTAAAATGGGGAGAAACAGAAGCAGAGTAGACGGGCAGCTGCTGTGTGTTTCCTCTGGCAGTCTGCACCCACTTATGAGATTGGGGAATTTCTGCCCTTGAAGCTCAACGGTTCTTGGCTCCAGAGCGACTCAGCCGGCAGCCTCCAAATATACCAGCACCCTCACCCAAAGCAGTGCTATTTTCTATAGAATTATAGAATTATGACCCACTGAGAGTCAGCCGGCCAAAAGCAAGGAACTTAAAAGATAGACAACTTCCCTGAGACATATCCACGGCTAAAAGAAAGTGTAAGGGTACAGCTCTGTGTGTGGTGGTTCACACATGATTTACTCCCGAGAAGCCCCGGGAAGAAGTCCTGACTCGGAAATACACTGTTCTTTATTTCTAAGACAGCTCCTGCGAGGACAAGGTTCCTTAGGGGAGGCATTAGCTCTTGGGAGATCACTTTAGTCTCACCACTCCTCACTGTGTCTACAAATGGCTCTGAGGGGGCTCTTAAAAGCAGATTTCTCGTTCTGCCATCGCCAGGTTGGGGACAGGACTGCGACACAGACAGGCTAAATAATTGAGGCCAAATACCTAATTTTGAATATGTCCTACGCCACTCAGAAATGTGTAGGTGGTGCCGTGCCATGCATGCAATTTTAAAGGGGTCCCTCCCCAGAGATGTTGTCACCTAAGTTTAGATAACATCCCAGTGAGAGGAGTACCACAAAGGGAGGCTATAGGGGCTGGAGAGGGATTAGATGAGGTCAGGAATGTCAAGGTGTCTGTAAGGTCTGTGTGAGCTGTGCACTAGGAGAGTCTCTCCTCTGTTCCATTACCTGCCAAGAGCCCCAATAGCTCGTAGAGGGGAGAGCCGAGGCACAAAACATCCCTGGGCTTCTGTGCAGGGAGAATTAACTGGTTCTTACCCCTTTCACCAGATCTTAACAAGGCTCACTAACTTTCTTATGGAATACGTGAAGCATCTGGCCAAAGGCCACTACCGTGAGGTGGTTAATGGAGCCAGAGGAGCTCGGCGAGGTACTGGGTTCCTCTGCCGTGAAGTGAGGTAAGAGATACCAAGAGATACCACATTAATTGGAAGGAACTCAGAGCCAGAAACAAAATGTGAAAACAAAAACCGACCATTTCTCTTTTAAAACATGTCTCTAGTTCCTAGAAAACCTATGTACTGCCAGCTTTTTAAACATATTTAAACAGAAACTGTTATTTTTCCAGTAGTTTAGGATAAAGAAAACAGGTAAGGAAAAATTAGGGGGGGATTGTCATGTTTTCCTTGGTTTCATTGATGCTAGCATTAAGAATCTAACATTTAGATACAGGTATATAGGTGACATGCACCACATTGTCTAAGTGGACTGTATCTAGTTATAAGCATAAAATCTACTGTTTCTCAAAAAGGTATTTTAATGAAGCATTAGTATCTAGTAGCTGCTATATACTACTGTGAACATTCTTATTTTAGTCTAGCCATATATTTTACAGTAGATTTAATATTAGCCAGTCCACTTTTATATTGTTGACATCTAAAAATATGTGCTAATAAATATATAATAAGAAATGAAAATAGAAAGGAACACACATCCAGTTGGAAAAAGTGCTTTCATCAGATCTGTTTTTAAAATCTTCTGCTCCTTTATCTGTTTTGTGATGAACCCTTTCTATTCATAATACGCAAGCTACATATTACTCAGATTCTCTCTCACCTGACCTGATTCCTTAATCTCACCTCTTCAGCTACCAGCTGTTTTTCAGTACTACACTAACAACAGTAATACCAGACTGTGCCAGTAATTCTGCTTTTGCGTTGTTTTTCTAATTTATTATTTGAGAAATTAATACTGGCTTTTGTGCTACAAATTGAAAAAGTACATAGCTGGTATTTGCTTTCACAAGTTTTAATGTAATTATAATTCCGTAACAAACTATGTGAAATACTGAATTATTTGAGCATTTGTAAGGGGATCTGTTTTCATCTGAAATAATAACAATAGTTTACATGTTTAACCAGCTTTTCATTTCAAGTATCAACAGTTACAGCAGTCCTACAATATTTTTCTGTCAGAAAAGCTTTGATCCACCACTGAACTTGAATAAATGAAATGTGGAATTTCTGTAGCCAGCTGATAATCAGATACCCAAATCATTCAAACAGTTCCTTATTTTAGGGTCCCTCTTGAAATTAAGAGAAGCTGGAAGTTTAGCCTGTCATGGTAGGGATGTAAATTTCCAGACAAAATTCTGTCTTAGTAGCATAAGACCGTTTTATTTGTTTGTATGTTTTAATAAGACCAACTAAGGAAAGTGTTTCTCCTAAAATGTAAAACATGGAAGAGACACAAGCAATTAGCACAAGTAAAACATTTTCATGTGCTAAGTTGGCCTGGTCTGTTTTTTCTGCCCAGTCAGCGGTATCTGAAAACAAAGCAGCCCCGGCAGCCCTAGGAGACAGCCTGTCTGCCCGGCCATTTTCCAGGGGATCTCTTAATTTGATTTAGGGAGCGCACAGCAAGCCTTCCAGGTGTCAGAACGCAGTATGCCCCACGGTTGCAGCAGGCGGGTGAAAGCTGTGGCTTTAAGGGACACGCTTCTGTGCTGCTGTCCCCACCTCCCTGGTTATCACAACAATCAGGAGCAGGCAATAAGGCCAGGTCTTGTCTCAAGTGATTCGTGAGCAGTTGATAACCAATGCTCTTGGGGTATATAAGCCCCAGGGCTTTCAGCGTGTCCCAATGCTTTGGGGCTTTTGGCAACTCCTATCCCGCAGTCCCGGAGCCACCGGAAGATGTTTTGGGCAGCAGCGATGCTTCCTCTGGCTCTGAGCGGTTTCCTAGGGATGGCAGTGGGCTTTGACATTGGATTATCCACCAAATGTGTGGCCATCCCTAAGGAGATGGCTATGTGCCAAAAGATTGGGTACTCGGAAATGAGGCTTCCCAACTTGATGGGCCACACGAGCATGGAGGAGGTTATGCTGAAGTCTACCGCCTGGCAGCGCCTGGCACACACCGACTGCCACCCTCACGTGAGGACCTTCCTGTGCTCGCTCTTTGCTCCCGTCTGTCTGGACACGTAAGTACCAGCGCAGCACAAAGGTCCAGCCTCTGGAAGGCTGGATTCGATCCAGAGGAGAGATCAAATCAAGTGTGTGTTTATCTTAAGCTAAAGGGGACTCCACTCCAATTATTTATCTGAAATAATTTTGTTAACTTTCTTTCCTGCTCATTGGAGAAAAGTGTACCATAAACATTCTTGCCAAAGAATGCTGTATTTTATTTTGTTGCAGTCAGAATGTTATTCTTGTTTTCACTTCAGGGTTGAACCTGAGTGCCACTGAATTTAAACACCTATTGTGAATAAACTTATACTTTTACCTAATCTTTTCTTAGATAGCAATAACAAAAAGTTTTTAAAACTGCAACTTACTTCTTTAAGTGCAGTCTAGCCCCTACACAGACCGCTTGTGTACAATTCACACAGCTGCCATGTGTAGAGCTGTGTTGTTACTGGAGAGGACTGGGTGCTGGTGAAGAGGCTGTTTGAACGGTTTCTGTCCCCGCCGAGGACTCACAGCTCACGGCAGCGTTTCCCCCGGCGCAGGTTCATCCAGCCCTGCAGGAGCATGTGCGCCGCGGTGCGGGAGCGCTGCGCCCCGCTGCTGGCCTGCCACGGGCACCGCTGGCCCCGCAGCCTCGACTGTGACCGCTTCCCCGCCGGCGAGGACATGTGCCTGGCGTCCCTCGCAAAGGAGCACGCGCACCCCCACAAAGGTGGGTGGCAGGGGCAGCGGGATGGCGTGGGAGGGGGGGAGTGCTGCACACAGCCAAGCACAGCAAAGGGCCCCGCTTCCCGGGCAGCCTGGATCTGTGCACAGTCAGGTACTGGCTCCCCTGCAGCACACTGGATTTATTTTGCAGTCTGCTTATTTTTTCAATGATCCTTATCACTGTGGGATGTGATAAACTTATATACACATGAATAGGTCTTAGATCAGCTCAGAAAGGCCGAGGGGAATTAATATCTGGTTTTCCTTAGGGAAGCCTGAGACACTGTGGGCTTAATGTTCAAATCCTCAGATGTGCTTGGGCTTATTAACTTCTGTAGAAAAGCACAGACAACAGTTGGCACATCCAAATTCATATATTCACAATCCCAGCCTAGCTGTACCCAGGATCACTAACAGAACTGTTCACCTAACCTGTTCCCCAGCCACCACAGCTGTATGAAAAATAACACAGTGCTGATCACTGGCTTTGAACACGGACTGAACGGGCACGGAAAATTAAATTCTTCCCTAGCCATGCTTGCAAGGAAGCTGCAGACATTGACCTTCTCATAGTTGCATATTTTCTTTGTCTTGCTGGTGGATGAACAGTAGGCTCCCAACTTTCACAGCCATAAATTAATTTAAGAAAGATTCTGAAAGGTAACGATGAGACTTTGATGTTTCTTACCAGTGCTACCAAAGCCTGCGTGCCAGAGCTGCCCAGCAGTGGAGGAATTCTTTACACACAAAAGAGTACTTGAAGTTTTCTGTGACAATAACTTTGGTAAGTTCTTGCTAATATAACTGCTGTTAGAGAAACAAATAGCTCTTCTGAAATGCTCTAAAACCAAGATGAACATAAGTGGCAGTTTTTGCTGGGATTTCAGAGTCTATATCCTGAGAGTTGACTTAAACAACCCAAAGTTACTTTTTACACTATGTTCTTTCTAAACAAAACATAAGGAAGATTTATTTTGGATAAAGGGTTTACAATTTATTTCACAGCCAAGTAGCCTTTTTATTCTTTTCTAGTAGGCTACATTGTAAAATGCAAAATACGCGTGGCAAAAGCAGGTCTATCTTATTCATAGTAAATCCAAAGGAAGGCTTTGGTTTTGTTTTTTTTTACCAGTGGGTGGGGGCCCCTCTTGTGTGCACAAGTTTTATAAGTGACAAAAAGCTTACTCAAAAGAAGACTCTGCAAATAATAATAGTAAAAGCAATTCTTACCTCAGGTTGTCTTATTGGAGTGACAGGCGATGGCCCAGAAACTTCCTGCAAAGCCCTTTGAAGTCAAAGCAGAGACTCCAAGGGATGGATTAAGTGCTGGTAGAACTAAGTGGCAGAGATCGATGCCTGCAATGAAAAATGAATGGCTAAAAATGTTCATATTAGCAAGAATTACCAGCTAAAGAATTACCAGCTCATAATATCAACAAAGTGGCAGTAGAATTGCTTAAGCTGCCTCGTGATGTTGGAATAATCCTTAAAATATCCAATTAAGAAGGTTAGAATCTAATTATTAAGGTTAGCTTGAACTATTCACAAATTCTAACATACGCCATGATGATAAAAATATATTAGCTATCTTTATAAAAACATTATATTTCCTTGGTTGTATGATTTAGTAACAAAAAAATTTAAAAACATAGCCTTTATTTTAAATGTTTCAAAGTGCAGATTGCTGCTGAAGAAGATATTGCCCTACTCTACCGTCATAAATTACAACAGTATTTTTGAGGAATTTTCCCACTTCAGCTGGTAGTGTTTCTTAATATATTTGAATAAATGGAGTGATTTACACGTTTTCTTTTTTCTTTTTTTCTCTTAGCAGTGAAAGTAAAGCTGTCCAAAAAGAGAACAGTACTTGGTCACCGAGATTTCAACATTGAATGCCAAGTGGAATTCATTATCCAGGGCTCACTTCTGCCTTACGAGATGCAGAATATGATACAGCAGTGGCTGCTTATCAATGAAAACTGCACGGAGAGGATGACTCAGCCCCATCGTCCTACGGTGTTTCTCCTTGTGGGGAATATTGAAGACGGTGTCGTTTTGGTAAATCACATTTATCGTTGGCAGAAGAGGGACTTCCAGCTCACTTCGGCCACTCAGAAGTGGAGATACCATAAATGCTTGTAAATATTTATCTTTTTATCTGTAAAAAAGATGGTTACACATCTCATGCCTAAACTATCTTGTAAATAGAAATGTACTATAAGTGGAATGTAAAGTCTTCTTTTCCTTTTAAAATGTATTATAAGCTGAACTCAAACTCCATGTAAACAGGCCTATTTTCTCTGGTGTTCTATTCACATCAAGTTTTAACTTAGTCAACCACATAAAAATGTTTTATATTTCCAAAATGTTTTAAGATATGTAAATATGTAAATGTTTAAGATCAGTGCCACATCCACTTAATGTAGTTTTCTGAACCGTCCATCCTGCCCTTTTTCTCGTGGCCACCTCCACTTCTCCTTAGTGTTAATTTCACCTAGTCCGTGTTCTCCCACTAGCATATTGCAACAGAAGGTGGCCCCCTGATGGCCACTTCTGCAGAAATCACAGTAAATAGGAATAAATAAACCCACCCTGCCTGACCGAACCACAGACGATTCGCTTGTTTGGTGTCATTTTGCAGTGACGGTGTTGACACCAGTCCGAGGTAACATGACAGCACAGGCCAAATGCCTTCTTGAATCTTGCTCCTCGCGAGTGACCACCCTGACCTTATATGATTCTAGGGGAGTCTCATCAGGCTCCTCTAATGAACTGCCCGTTTTCGTTTCCTTAGCTGAAATAAAGCATTAGACTCATTTAACAAGTCAATTCAGGAGCGTTACTGATTGTCTGAGGGGACTGCAGGGGGCCAAGGGAATGACAACAATTCAAGGCATGCAAAACATCGCAGCGGCCACACTGCTGGCGTCCCCAGGTGCCCTCCAATGGTCCGAGCTGCTACCAGAGAGCTCAAGAAAGTGGAGAGAACTTGACCGAATTTTAGTTTACTGAATAAAGATGGCTATGAGTAACAAAACCAGATAACTGGCAACACATAAATTAGGAATTGTTTCAGTCCTGTAGCATCTTTTGTGGTTGTATTTTTTGAAATATGCTAAGTTTCTCGGCCAGCAGCTGTCAAGATCCTGACAAGCAAACAACCTACATTCAATCTGTCTTGTATGGGGAAGCTGAGAAAGCAGCGGGCTGTCGGAAAGCGCGCCTCACCTGACCCCGCCGGGCCCGCGGGTCCTGCTGGTGAACCCGCCAGCGTTTGCAGAGGGCTGGGGCTGCGGGCGGGCGGGCGCCGCCGGGGCCAGCGCGACGCTCGGGGCCAACGAGACCCCGTTACGGAGCGGCGGGAGCCTCCCGTGTGCGCGGGGGCCTCAGCTCCGCGCGCGAGTCCCGTAGCTGGGAAAACAGAGCTCAGGCAAGGCACGGAGGCCTTACAGCAAAGGCAAATTGCTCTACGTTACACTTAAAGCCAGTTTAAGGCTTTCTGTTATAGACTAATGAAACGTAAGGCACAATTAGTGCCAGTGGAATTGAAATATGGGAGTTTTGGGGAAATTTTCACCTCACAGGTGCTGAAGAAGTGCTCAGAATGGAAACACCCTGAGAACATTCACGTCCAGCGCGAGTTTTGTGAAGCACCTTCCTACAGGGCAAGGGGGATTCCTTGGAAAACCTCTCCGCGACATTTCACAAGTTTTAAATCATAAAAAATTCGGCAGTTCTGCCCACAATGATAACGAGCGGCACCGCCCGCCCCTCCGCCCAACATGGCTGCCCCCTCCACCCCCTCCCCCGCGCGCGGGAACCGCCCCCGCCGCCATGTCCGGGACCGCCCTCCCCGCCCGCTCGGCTCGGCCCCGCTCAGCTCGGCTCAGCTCGGCCAAGCTCGGCCCCGCTCGGCTCGGCTCGGCCCGGCCCGGCCCGGCCCGGCCCGGCCCGGGTGCAGCAGAGGGGCGCGGGCTGCTCCTCAGTGCTCTGCAGAGCGCACAGTTTACTTTAAAAGGTCTGTCCTGCCCTTAAATGAGCGTCTCCTTCGTGGCTTTTAAAATACGTTACAAAGTTGTTCACGAGAGTCCCCGTGGCGGTGGGCCCGGGGCAGGTGTAATCAGGTCTTTCTGCGTTTCGTGGTTTTCTGCTGCAGGTTTTCACCTACACCTGGGTTCGCACCCGCCGCGACGGGTACACGTCCTGTCGGCACAGCTGGGACGAGCAGGTAGGTGCGGCCTGTGCTTGGAGCCTCAACCACCGTGAAACCCAGCACGGGGCGAGAGGGGCCTGGAGGGATTCCCTGACCTCCCACCCGCACCAGGATCCCTCGATAAAATCCAGCCAAGCAGGAATCCTGCCCGGGCACCGTGATCCGTTGTGGAGATCAGTGCCACTTCTGCCACGCTTCCTCCCCACTGCCCAGCCGCTCCAGAAGGATTTCCTTGCATCCCGCACTGTGATCACCAAGTGCAGACCTGGCGTAGGATATCTGCTCCTTAAGTATTGCAACAACGTTTTAATACGCCTTTCCTGCTTGCCTGAAATACGTGTCTCGGGATTTTTGTCTTGTTTTGTCTATAGCAATGGCTTCAGGAACAGCATTGATTTATGATGAGGAAATGACCAGTCATAAACTACTTTGGAATGAGTAAGTCAGTAACTTTTTCTTTAATGAATAGATTCTTATTGGGGGTCCTAAGAGAGGTAGCATGTGAATGCAGTATAATTTTACCTCAGTTTACATGCTGTACCTAGTGATAGGTGTCCTGTCACTTTCCTCATAAATAGAGACTGTTTCCTCTGGTAAAACAGTTTATTGCCACTGCGTATCCAGACGCTGTCACGAGGACCTGCTGCTGCATTCGGCAGGCGGTTGGCCTTCAGTTCAATAGGCCTCAGTGAGATCTGTCTAGTTTTAGACATCTGAGTAATCCTCTGAAAAAGAAAGGACTTTAATAAAATTACTTATAAAAAATGAAATCTAACAAGATTGGGGCGTTGGGGAAAAAATAGGTAGATATACCAGTTGAAGCTCTTTTTGCAGTAGCTTAGTGGTAAATTCCAGTTTGCCCAGATTAGACATGGATAAATCACATTCCTAAATATATCTAAATTAGACCAATATATTTAATACTGTGCTCAGAATGGAAGTTCACTGTTATCTCCTTTCCTAAACCAACTTTTTCTCTGTCTTAATCTACTGCTTTTCAGTTTAGTTTTGGTGTGTGTGTAGTAAGTGTTGCTCGTGTCAATAGTGAGAGAGGAAAGACAGAATGATGCTCTTTTTTTTTTTTTCTTCATTTAGAACTATATTCCTTTTTCACTTCAATGTGTTTATTGCTTATTTTTAGTCCAATTTGTGATATTGAAGTACCAGAAAGACTGTCATGCTCTTATGAGCAGCTTAAACGTTACCATCTTGTGGAAAGATGTGTCCAGGTGCCTGTCAGAGAAGGAAGCGAGGAGGAGATCCTGTTGGTGCACAGGTCTGAAATTTGCTTTCCTCACCTTTCAGATTCATTCAATGAAATAACAGACCCTTCTCCCTCCAGCTTGTAAAAGTCTAATCCAATAGTCCATGCTGAAGTCTGAGACTGCTCTTCCACTAAATCCCTTTTCTCACTCTTTGAATTCTCTTGAGTTATGGGTGTTGATTTATGCATAGCATGAAAAGTAATTTCTAATAAAAAATTGGGTAAGACAGGAGGAAAAAAAAAAAAAAAAGATATTTCCTTAGAAAGATTTTTCTCCTCTTTCTTCCAAGCTTCTCTACGATAGAGTGAGACAAACAGAAAAGCTTTGCAGCTGATTTTCAGTACGTGGGGGAGCTCAGAGTTCTGTTCAGAAGCCGTGGAATGGAGTCTGCTGTGGTGTGGTGGCTGTGCAGTGGGCACGTGTGCTCTCTGTGTGCTTGTTTTCCCTCCTTAGCAGGGAACAGCCAGGGTGAACTCCTCCGACAGGGAAGGGCAGCTGGGAACAGAGCAGGGTGACAAGGCAGAGTGGCTGCAGAGATAGTAACAGTACCTAGCACAGGTCTTGGGATGGACAAGGTTCAGCCAGGAGTCTGGATTACCAGATGAGTCTGTAGGGATCAGTCTGAGGTCAAGCTAGGGCTCAGTCTACAGGTCCAGGTCTACATCAGTGGGGTTTGTGGCTAGGCATGAATGTTACTGCAGCACGCTGCAGTGTTGCCACGAGTGAGAGCTTTGCCTTAAAAACAGCTCCAAAGGAAGGAGGGGACACCCTGTCAAGGCCTCTGGGCTGAGCTGGTTGGAGAGAGCCTCCACTGAGGCTTCTAGCTGATGTTTCCTAGGCCACCAGCTGCATCATGTCTAAATTGGTCCTGAACACGGCAGCCACACTCCCAGGAGGGGAGGGATGTCCTGACCCTTGTAATGAGACCATAGCTTGATCCTGAGGTGTGCTGAAAATAAACCAACTTGCAGAACAGTGTTTTTCCTTGGAAAGTACTTGTTCATTAGAATGTAAGTAGTGCCAAATACAAATAAAACATATATGTATAAAATGTAGTGCTGATAGGATGCTAAAGGGTCTTGATTCTATTCCCAGTGTGGTTGTTCCTATTAGATGGCTTGGGACCAATTATTTAGCTGAATGTTGTCTTGTGTTTCATGGATAAGCTGCAAGTAATGGTGCTTTCTCTTTCCTTTAGGTTGTAAACTAATAGCTAAATAAAACACTTTCAGATTGAAACAGACATCTAAGTGACAATTATATAACTACTGTGGAGGTGTTTTGTGTGTATTCCCAGTTAGGCAATGAGGCTGGTGGAGAAATGCAGTTAGTAATTACAGTCATTCAGGTTCTTGTCATTGTAATCTTGTTAACTCATTCCTTTTTAAGCCATTGATTTGTTTTATTTCCGTTAGATGTCAGGAAGGTGTCTCATTCTGCATGCTGAAATTCTAGTTGCTTTGGCATTGGCCACCAAGGGGAACACACACACGGGCATTATTTCCTGAGCCATGGCACAGATAGGAGAGTAGTTGGCTTCCTCTATATCCCACTAGACAAGAATAAGAAAGCAGTGGTAATGAATGTGTAAAATACTGATTCCTGTGTGCTCTTGAATTAGTAAAAAGAGAGAGGTGGTGCACACCTGGTAAGGGACCTTTTTTCTGTGAAGGTCGTAATTCACACTGATGATGGTCAAAATCATAATTTAGTTCTTGGTATCTATATATAGGGTAAGATTGCAAAATAGACTGTTACATGATGGATGAACAGTCTTTTCGTAATAGAAGGACTAATTGCCCTCACCACTGGAAAGGGAAAAGAATGTCCTTGTGTTCTTATAACAAGCAAGAAACCTTGTTCTTCACTGCAGTTTGCATCTAACATTCCAGAGTTCCTGTTGGATTTATAAAGTCTCACAGAAGCCCATTTTAACATAAGTTCCATTACTTCTTATTACATTTTACATTAAAAAATAAAGCTATATTTATGTAGTTAAATGGTGTATTAATATCTTTCTCTCCTCTGCAGTTCTGAGCACTTGGAAGTTGCCAAAAGCACCGAGACAATGAATGAAGAAGAACTGAAAACTGTCTCTGGGAATTATGATGCTTTTTTCTTTCATCCAGTGAGCAAGTTTATTTTTTCTTTTGAGAGTTAAGAGATTTTGTATTATTGCATCCAAATGGTGCTTTTCCAAGTAAGGGAAAATTTGCAGTATTTTTTGCTGTTTAAATTGGATGTATCAATATTATTGGATATACTGGATGTATTTATGGTGTTATTGTATCTCTTGCAAGTTTATTATAATGCTGTAATTTAAATTGGTTACATGTTCTGTCATCTATTCTCTAACTATATTATGTCAGTATAGCTCACTTACCAAATGTTATCTCCTTATTTTTTGTCAGTTAGCCACATCATTGAAGACCATTAGGGACCTGCAAATCACATTTTGTTAACAGTTATTCTAAAGTATTGTTTCAGGTAAAGCAGCAGCAGTCTTTTGTATTTTTCCTCTGTAAGGTTTTGTACCTTTATTTTATAGAGACGATTTCATTTCACTAGTCAGATCAGTAAGTCCATCACATGTTTCCCGTATGCTCTAGAGAGACTGTCCTTACAAAAGACATGATGATGACAGATAATTCTAGTAGAGATCGCATTAGGAACTATGTGTAAATTTCTGCTTTCAGTTACCTGCGTGCCTCAGTAGACTTGACCTATGTCAGGACAACTTGCTGTTGTGATGCAAAGTGTTTCATCTACGATTAGTTTAAAAACAAGCTGGGGGGTGATTGGTAATAACCATAAGATACCATGTTTCCAGAGCACTTACCGCTGTGCCAAACTAGCAGTAGGAGCAAGTTTGCAACTGGTGGACTCTGTGATGTCAGGAAAAGTGTGCAACGGAATGGCACTAGTAAGGTAAGAAAATACTAAGAGAGTCTTTACTTTTCAACAAAAATTCCTTTGGTGGGAATAACTATATTTAACTTTATTTTAGGCCTCCAGGTCATCACAGCCAGAGGAATGCAGCAAATGGGTTCTGTTTATTCAACAATGTTGCTATTGCAGCAAAATATGCAAAAAGAAAATATGGTCTGCAGAGGTAAGTGCATGGCTGGCTCTGGGGAAGCTTTCCTTACGCATAGAGTGCCATTTAGATACCATTTGGCACTACCATTTTAGAATAACATCTAGAGTGGCTTGGGTGTTGGAGATCTATTGTGCATAAAAGTCAACTCTGTTCATCTGTACCTCCATTAGATTGGGATGCTGTAGTTATTTCATTCATTGTAGTTATTTCATTCATTGTTTTCTTTTACTGGTCTATGCAGAATCCTAATTGTTGACTGGGATGTACACCATGGGCAAGGAACTCAATATATATTTGAAGAGGACCCAAGGTTTGTAAGATAATTTTTTTTTTTTTGCTAGTCATATGTTATTTGTGTTTATATTCTAGATACAGAAATCTTGGAGAATGTGTTTCATTCTCTTGGCTGTTCTAGTTACTAGGTTATTCCTTTCTTTATTTGTTATCAAGCAGGGGAAACTAACGAAAAATGTTACCTAAGGAGTAGCACAGAATGAGCAATATGGCTACCTTGGTTTGTCAGTAAAAAAAACCTTCTAAGCAGGCATTCAAGTAATCTGTCAATTCCGTGTGTTCATGAACTTCTCTGTTTATTTAACTAATAATTGCACAAAACCCATCGGTTTTATGTTGCTTTCTGAAAACAGATTCTTGAAACAAGTCTCCTTTTCTGAAAATGCCTTGTCTTTCATTTTAAAGGAACCCATCCATGAAATTTGTAGCAGTTTTCCTAAGTTAAGTTTGTTCAGAGTTAAGGGGGGAAAAAGGATTCTGTTTTCAGTCATGCTTTCAATCAGTAGGGCCTCCAGGTTTAGGATATACCTGTCTTGACATTTTCATTAAGATGTGTTTCTGTTGTGTCTCAGTGTTTTGTATTTTTCCTGGCATCGCTATGAACATCAGGAATTCTGGCCATCACTTAAGGAATCCGATTACGATGCTGTAGGTCTGGGAAGAGGAAAAGGAAGTAATATAAATTTGCCTTGGAATAAGGTAAGTATTGTTGTACAGAACAAAAAAACAAATGCAACAGCTTTCTTTCTTGTACATCACGTAACACATTTTTTTCAAAGGTGCCCTGTTTCACTTGCTTGGCAGGTGTCACAGCACAGTGCATCACATTCCTGATGCAGAATGTCTGCTCCAAGTATGTCTCAAAATATGAAAATGTGAAAGGAAAAAGAATATATATATATACACATTCTGTTTTTACCAATATCTTGCCTAGCCATCAAGTTGGAAATAGTTTGAGGATATTATTGCCTCCATCACTCAGCAAAGAACTGAAGCTTGTACTCCAAGAGTAAAGTGCTAGAAATCAGTATACTTTATTTAAGTGGGTTTGTTTTGCCTGACTTTGTAAAGTTTCTTCATCTTTAACTGTATTTCCATTATGTCATGAAGAATTTAGAAGAAGTGAACAGAAGAAAATCTGTTATTCCAACAGAAATATATGATCTTTATTATATTTTTACTACTATATATTATATATAATACTATGTTATTGGTGTATTATTTGTGTATATTTGTAATATGTTATTTTAATATTATTTTATATGTTGTTTTATTACGTTTTGCAGGTTGGCATGGGAAATTCAGATTATCTTGCTGCTTTTTTTCATGTCTTGCTTCCGATGGCTTTTGAGGTAAATTATTTTTTTGCTCTGTTATTTTAATAACAAAATCACTGGCTACTCCCTAAATACATTTTAAGCAGATGCCTTCTAATATTTTGTAGAATTATAGCACCTCCAAGTAAAACAAATAATACATAATTTCTGCTGGAATGAATCGTGTCCTCATCAACTGAGTAGTATTTACAAAATGTTTAATTTTAAAATATTCAATATAAAGATCTGTATCTTCTCTAGCAGGAGTTATGGGCAATCTTAGTTTTTATTCAGCTTTATTTTATTCTTGGTTATGGTTTAGTTGAAATACAGTTAAACATGGTATATTTGAAACCAAGTACAAAACTGAAGAGAGGACTTAGCAATGGAGACTGATATCTTTCTGTTTTACAACAGTTTGATCCTGAACTGGTTCTTGTGTCCTCTGGATATGATTCAGGAATTGGAGACCCTGAAGTAAGTAACCTGTCATAGCCTTTGTGCAGTCAGTCATAAATCTGATTGTAAAATACTTCTGCACCTTAAATGTTCAGGGATTGATGGATGGAATTCACTTTGACTAAACAAGGATTGGAGTCTTAAGATATTAGGATAAGACTCGTAAAGACTAGGTTATCCCATAGGTATAACTTACATGCTGTTTTTTGCACCTTCCTTTAAAGTAGTTGGTTCAGCATTTTTGCTAGATGCATACTATTAGAGAAAAATATTCCAGTATTCTGAGTTAGACCAATGTATTTCAGATTGTCTTTTTTTTTTTTAAACCAACATTCTGAGTCGGGGTTATAGCTCTTTGTTAAAAATTTTCTTTGCTTTAGGGTCAGATGAATGCCACTCCTGATGTTTTTGCCCATCTTACCCACTTCCTCATGCAGCTAGCTAATGGAAAATTGTGTGTTATTCTGGAGGTAAGACTGATGGGGAAGGGCCTTTGTATTAGAGCTATATCAGCCAAGTTAGACATGAGAAAGACAAATCTCTTAATGTATTTGATAAAAAAGCTGCATTATGAATGTTTTTGCAAGAGTATCTTTCTTTGTTTTAAAAATGTTTGGCTTAAATATACTCTTACTTGGGAGTGTGAAGCCTTTACTGATTTTTCCCTTGTTTTTTATATTACAGAACATCTCTTTAAGAATTCTGTTTTAATCATGAAAAAAAGTTTCCTGTTCTTGAAATCTGTATTCCAACTTACCCTTTCTGCAGCATGTTAGAAAATATTCTTTTTCAGGTAAATAGGTTTGGTATAATATTCGCTATGAAGTCTCCAGGAGTGCAGCCATCATCTAAGAAATTATTCATTTCTTGACCTCTTTTCCCTTGAACTTTCTTCCTTCATATCTTCTCTCTCCAGCAGACTACTGTAGGTCCTTCTGTCTCCCAACTGAAGTGCAAAGAAGCATCCCCTCCCAGTCCCAATATGTAGCTCTTCTGCTGGCAGGGAGCAGGAAGCAGTTTGTCATCTCCAGTCTAGCAGTGTTAACTCCAATTCTTCAGCTTCTACCAAACCATCAGGTCAACTGGGCCTTTAAGTGTCAGCCTGTGGAACATTTCCCTAGTACTGACATCTTAGATGGCAGTGATAGTATTTGCCTTCCAAGGATTCTTCCACAAGAATTGTTGGAGGTGCCCTGTCATGGATAGGGTTGAGGAAGGGATATATGTCAGGGTTTCATGGCAAAGTTATGATTTCCCATGGCAAAGTTATGATTTCCAAAGTTAATCTGACCATGCTAAAATGAGTTGCATCATGACACAAAGTTAATCAATTCCCTCCAGCTTACTGTTCCAAGATCGAAAACTGTGGACTTAGATGTGTCTGCTATAATTCTCCATTTCTGTAAATTCATATATATTTCAGAAGTTTAGCTTTTCAATTACATTTTACAAGTGTTTGTTGCTTCTGTTGCACTTTCTTTTTTTTCTAGGGTGGTTATCATTTAAAGTCACTGGCTGAATCAGTCTGCATGACTGTGAAAACTTTGCTTGGGGATCCTGTACCTCAACTAACTGGAGAAATGGCACCTTGCCTAAGGTAAGCTCAGAATTTTATAACATATCACATATTTATCAAAGAAACTGAAGACATTGAAGTACATGTGTCAAATGTTTTCCTGAAACAAGATTTTAATACAATACTTAATAGGATACTATTTTCTGCTTTGGAAAATTTCCATTACAAAATAAAATACATTCCATCCTAGATACAGTTTTATCTAGTTTGTATACCTGGAATTATTTTAAATTGTGAGAAGTTCTTCTGAGAAGTTGGATCTTTCCAGGGTAACAAGACCATGTTATTCAAGGCTGAGGCCAAGGCAGTGCCAGTTAATAGCAGCCATTTTTGAAAAAGCCTGAGAACTAAGCACTGTAATTACAGACAACACACATGTACAGAATCACAGAATGGTTGAGGTTGGAAGATCTAGAGATCATCTAGTCAATACCTCTGCTCCAGCAGGGACCCCTAGAGCACGTGGCACAGGGTGGCATCCAGGCGGGTTTGGAAGATCTCCAGAGAAGGAGACTCCACAACCTCTCTGGGCAGCCTGTTCCAGGACTCCATCAGACTCACTTCATTTACTGTAGCAGAGCAAGTGCAGGAGCTGACTGTTCTCTCCTCAGCAAAAGCTGCTGCTCTGCAAAGCCAGTCTGCATGACCCTCCAAATTAAACTTTGGGCCTGGCTTATTTTTTGGAGACAGTAAAATTGCATTTGCGCAGTAGTGCAGCTGACCTAGTAAAGCATTGTGTATCTTGGGCCAGTATCAGTCCCACTTCTAAACAGTGCCTGTCTCCATTTTCCTGTGCCATCTTCTGCAGATCTCCAAGTATCTGATCTTTGGTCTGTCTCCTACCGCAGTAGTTGTTCTGTGATTTTCCTCAGCAGTAATATCCCTCTTGTATTTTGATGGGTAGAAGGCAGCACCTACTGGCTGGCTGTGTTATTTAAATTAAAACTTGGAGCAGCCAGGCAAGGGATGTAGATGTATACAGGTTGCTGGACAGAGTTGGATTTATAAACTCTAATGGATCAATTCGTTTATTCTGTACACTCTTGGTACATCACACAGTACCTTTATCATCATCCCTTTTACTCCTTTAGCAGCTCTAGTATCTCAAGTTGTTACTGTCTTAGATAGTAGCAGTTTGATATTTATCTTGTTATAAGAGTCAAGCTTCAAACACTTACTAAGTAATCTCTAAACAGACAAAATTTGTCCTACATATAGTTTGACCTGTATTATGGTTGTATGTTAGCTAGTAAACTGGGACACTTTGCCACCAACAATAGGAGTAACAGGAAGGAGAGATTTTTACAGGAATTTGATTTCCTTAGCTTCTGTCCCACTTTCAATTTGTGTGAACAGAATGTTCTGCTGTGGCAAAGTCAAATTGCAATTTTGCACTCTGTAAATGAAAACTCTGATAGAGCAAAGAGTAACAGGTCAAATCCTGCCTTTCCTGAACTCAGGGAGGGGTGTACCTCCCCTGCAAAATAGTGTCAAGACTTCACTCAATGTGTGCAACTGTGCACTTTTAAAAAAAAAATCAGTTACTATATGTGTTCAAAAAAGTTACAAAATGTTTTGTTGTTTGTTTTGTTTTATTTTGCACTTTCATGCAATCTTTCCATGTGATCTCCCTATTGATTCTCATGCTCTGTTTTTCTGTTCTGCATTTTTGGAATAGCTCAGAATTGGTTTGTTTTCAGATTCAGAGGGGTTTTTTTTAATATGTATGTGTGTGTGTGTGTATATGTGTGTGTGTATATATATATATATATATGAGTGAATCATGTTCTCTGTATTTTCAATATTGCTGATGTTGTTGATTGTTTCTTTTGTAGTGCTATTGAATCTATTCAAAATGTGAGAGCAGCACATAAGCCCTACTGGAAGTGTTTGACGTATGAAGGTAATTATTCTTCTCCTTCAAGCAAATGTGATTGGTAAACGGATTCATATTGAAACCCAAAATTACTAAAATTAATGCCACTCTTTTAAAATAATTCAATACCATTTCAAATGACTTAGGAAACACTGAAATAAGGCGAGGCTTTATTTAGTGGTAAATGCAGAGCTGAACTGTAATGGTACTGGGTTGACTTCTGAGTGAAGCTCCAAAACATCAGACCAAAAAATAGTCCTTTGATTTCTTTTTTTTTTGAGGATTCTATATGCTGTGTCAAAACTATGGCCATAAGATTTATTGTCATTTAAGATGTTTTCATTAGATTAAAATAAATACTTCTGCAATGGAGGTTCTGCATCATATGCATTAAGAAACATTGCACATATGCATGTTTCTAATACAAATGTACAGAGTTTTGTTACTAAATAAGTAAAAATTAACACCAATCATGAATTAGTACATGTGAAACCTCATTGTTTTTTCTTTTTGTGTTCTCTAGATGCATCTTTTTTACAAAATCTGAGCACTAAATTACACCTACTAGAGAAGGCTAATACAAATTCCTCCACAGAACATGAGTCTAAGATAACCAGTAAAGATGAAACGGTCAAAGTAGAAAGATTTTTGGAACTGCACATGAAAAATATTCTATTTCCAGTATCTCCCATCAAAACAGCAGCAACAATTGAATCTAAAGCTTCAGCACATTTGCTCCCGCTATCTGTTTGTGTGGTGAAAGAAATGGACACGAATGAAGTTAAAGCTCTTGTCAGGTTGGCTCTATTTGTCCAAGTCTCATGACTTGGAAATGAGAGATTTTGGCACAGACTGTCATCTATCTCTCTCTGTCCTGGTCTTTTTTTGGTCTCTCTGTTTATTTAATGCTAACCAGAGTTTCTTTTTCTTTAAAAATAAGAAATTGGTGTTGAAGAGCACTCATATTCTTAAAGTCTTTTACAAAAAGAGTCAGAATGTCGTAAAGTAATTTCAAGGGCGAAATGCTTTGACTTCAAGGGTGAAGTCCTCTCTAGCAGCTCCGCATCCCTCTTGTACTGGGGAACCCAGAACCGCACCCAGTACTCCAGGTGCGGCCTCACCAGGGCTGAGTAGAGGGGCAGGATCCCCTCCCTCGACCTGCTGCTGACGCTCTTCCTGATGCAGCCAGGATCCCATTGGCCTTCTTGGCCACGAGGGTACATTGCTGACTCGTGGTTAACTTGTTGTCAACCAGGAATCCCAAATCCCTCTCCATGGAGCTGGTTTCCAGCAAGTCAGCCACTAATCTGTCCTGGTGCCTGGGGTTATTCCTGCCCAGCTGCAGGAGCACGCACTAATCCTTGTTGAACCTCATGAGGTTACTGTCTGCACAGCTCTCCAGCCTGTCCAGGTCCCTCTGAGACCAAATCTACTTTGATCTGAGAAGCTTGACTTTTTATCTAGAAAGTCCAGTTTTGCTAGAAGTCTACTTCCTGAATATATTTAGATCTTATATTTTCTTTCCATTGCAGAATGGAAGCAGGTTTAGAGAGTTCAGGAATGTCTGTCTAGAACGTTGTCATCATCCAGCTAGAGCTGTTTCCAAGAATGAATGTACAGCACACAACACTTACCAGAACTACTGCAAAATACTATATCAGTGTCCTCTTCAAAATCACTGGAATTTTCTCCTTAACCTATTTTTTTCTTCATTTATTTTACAGTGCCTTTTATGGAGACCTTGTGAAAGAGGATG
Source organism: Eudromia elegans (assembly GCA_003342815.1). NCBI lineage: Eukaryota > Metazoa > Chordata > Aves > Tinamiformes > Tinamidae > Eudromia > Eudromia elegans. The sequence goes on along the minus strand of PTEX01000001.1, from coordinate 13,889,369 downwards.
AAACTTTGCTTTCTCTTGGGAGTATGTTGGCTGTCCTAGATAAAATACTTATGAAGCAGGTAATAATAATGTGCTTTGATCTTTTGGGGTGTTGTTTTTCTCTTATTTCTGCTTCTGCTCTTCTCTCATCAATTTTATTTATTGTGTGTTTCACAACAATTGCTACCATTAGCTAGATTGTTCTTAGAAGGATGAGTATGTAAGGTCAGAAACCACTCAGGAATAATTGTTGACTCCAAGATAATTCCTAGTTATTTTGGGGCAAGCTATTGCCTTGCTTTCCTGCAGCCACAGCAGATGAGGCAGTAAGAACCTTTCATCACCCTTAGATAAAGGGGTGAGCCAGGTATTTGCTCTTGGAGTTGAGGGGAACAGGAAACTTTTTTTGCCAACAAAACACTGAGCAGCAGCAAGAAATTTGAGCAGGAAATGTCATGCTCTGTCCTGGTGCTCAGAGTTTGTCTTTAGGAGATGGTTAACTTGAGCATTGGTCTTCGTTAAGGCTGCCATGCTATTTGAAGCTGTCCCCACCTACTGTTATTTGTAAAGTTTACTTGGAATTGATTTTTTTCTTCTCTTCTTTATTTATTTATTGAAGGTGCAGTTGGGTATTATTTAAAACACCACTATGTACTATAAATACAGTAATTTAAATCCAGCTTTTTGACTCCTCCGGGGTGAGGAGTGCAGAGAAGAGACTTTGAGGCTGTGAGTTTGTATTTATATATAATAACCTGGAGAAGTAAGGAGAAAAATGGAGAGGGGAAAAAAAAAAAAAAAAAGGTAAACAAAAGTATTTGATGAGATCCTTATAAATGAGTATTGCCATTTGAATGAAATGTATCAAGCTTGTGAGGAAGAGTTACTATCAGGATGGCCCCTTGCTTGTAACCTTGCTTCCTGCCTACTGTTGGTAGCCACCTCTGTAGACTTTAGGGACAACTTTCCTTTCTTTTTCTCTATTTTTTTTTTTCTTGTTAACATTTACAAGCTTTAAATGCTAAATATAGCTCTAGGAAATTCAGTAAGTGTTTTAAAAAGAGGATAACTGGAGAAAAAAAATAGAACTTGTAATGAGCTTCAGATGCTAAGCTGAGCTTTTTATGTTGACAGAAAGAAAAGAAGGGAGCACCCAGTTCAAAGTATTACAGAGCACAGATGAGCACTTGAAGGTAGAACGAGTGCTACTGACATTTGTGTTTACCAGAAAAGAATCTCTTGCCATAGTTAAAGGAAGAGTCAGAATTACAAGATCAGAAAGAATCATCTTTTAATAGTGTGCATTCTTCTGGTGCAGCTTGCCTACCGCACACTCAGGTATATCTGGTTTACAGATTACTGAGAGATCCAGTAAAGATGAACTTTCTGCAGAGAAGCTTTTTTTCACGGTTGCCTTTCAACATAGCACAACACTTTTGAAGTAAGTTGCCAAATAGGAGAAATTTTTGGCATAACAATCAAATACAGCCTTTTTGTAGAAAATTAGTTGCTAACGCTTTTTTTAATCTTACTGTGACACACTTTTCATGCAGCTTTAGTTTTGTTCAAATCATACCTATATACAAACATACCGAAACATTAGTTATAAATGAAAATGGCATGGTATTGTTCAGTATTAATTATTCCTGAATAAAAAATGTATTTTGTAGGCATGCAATGGAATTGCAGAATCACCCACAGCTTCCATTTCTGCTGCTGTTGCACTAAGACATTCTGTTCGTTTTGGATTTCAAAGGTGAATTTCTCTTTTGCATTTGTGCCCCATTGACAGAATGTAAAAATATGATAAAAGTGTCTAAACTATTGCAAGCTGTCTTTGGAAAGCTTCATTTTTAAACAAATAACACCTTGAAAGGCATAGCATTTTCATATTTAATCGAGTCAATATTGTCTATTGTGCCAAAAGCCTTTACCTTACCAAAGGGGAGCACTTTTTAAGGATGATTGTTGTGCTAGCTCAGGCTTGCTGTTTTGGATTTTGTCTTTTCCCTTTAAGCCTTCTCCCCCGCAGTGTTTGACAGGAGAGAAGACGTTTGCTTCAGCTGCCCTGAATATATTTTCTTTATGTTTCTGATGGACCAAGTGCAGAAATGATTTCCTCTTTTCATGTAACTAATTTACATGCAAAATCCTTTAAAAATGGCATTTTTTTTAAAAAAAGAGGATACTCATATCTGTATATATACATGTTTTTATTTTGTGTTCTGCAGAGTGCTGTGCATATTTGTTGGAGACATGGAAATCATACCACACACAGAGGATGGGTAAGGCTTCTCTTTCGGTCAGGACATCAAATCCTAAATACTTGGCAATATTCAAAAGGAAATTAAAAAAGCCAAGAAAAGATAGGAAAGTATTCATTATGTTAAAATCACTAGTAAAAAAAAATGAAATTGCATATGAAGAAATAGAAATCGTGAATGTATTTAATACATATTAATGTACAGGTGTACAAAGTATAATCTGTCCACTTATGAACCACAGGACAGGATTTGTTCTTACTCAGAGTTAAAGGATTTTTATGAGTGATTGGATATACACAGGAAAGAAGCAGAGACATAAATCTGAAGGAATGGATCAGGTTGGGACTTGACACATTGTTCCCCATCCACCCCTAACTCATCTTGTCAAGGAAGTGGACAGAAACACAAGATTTTGGTGCAAGTAGCTGTAGCCTCTCACTGTGTCCCAAAGTCCATATGTGTTTCAGAGAATGACTCATCTATGCTAGATAGAAATGCAGAGATTGCTGATGTTCTTTATTCAAAGTCATCTTTAAATATCTGTAGCCTTCTTTGTCAGCTCCCTTAGAACTGATTTGTCTTTAATCTTCAATACTTTTTTAATATGGAAAAAAATCAATTTTAATTGGTTTCACTGTCATGGCATTTAATTATGTAGATAACTTATCTACTATTGAAATATGAACTAGTGTTTAAAGAATGACAAAAGCAGGTTTTTAAAAAATTTTATTGGTTAAATATGGAGATGTGCTTTTTATTTACAGAAGAATACTTATCATACATGTTTGTGGAAAACAACAACCTGAAAAGACCAACTCCAAACACTATATCTCACTGAACTGGAAGGAGGTGAGGTTCACTTTCACATATGAAAAACTGTTTTTTAAACAGAATTAATAGAATATATTTACAGATTCATAAGACGACACTGAGAATTATATCCCTCACTGGAATTTGAACACTTGAAAACATTCCATTTTTGCTCTATCTCTTGTGCTTCTCTTCACAAGTCTTTAGGCTGTGTTAGAATTCAAAAGTTTGAGGAAAAAGGTAGTAGCTGCTACTTCTCATCTTCCAGAAGGCAGTCACAGTGGGAAGAGCATAAGAAAGAGATGGCTCTTCAGTATGGAGTAAAGCTGCATTTATAATAGATTGTTGTGAAAACAGATCAGTATCCTATTTCCTAGGTTATTTGCAAGTTTATTGAAGTTCATCTTATTTTTCTACTTAGCAATTGCACTAAACTCTTTTTCATTTTTGTTAAAGGGTGCTGAAGGAAATGATTTCTTTTCTGCTGTATTTGGATTCATTCTTCCTGTAGCATATAGTTATCAAGCCAATTTAACAATAATAGCTGTTGGGCAAAACAGGAGCCTTGGAATAAATGGGATTTCTTTGCTGTTTGGTTTGCTGCGAGGACTCGCCGAGTCTCGAATTCTTGCAGTGATTGAGGTAAGAAATGGCACTAAGCTGTGATCATTCAAAGTGCATAGGTCAGAATTCATGCTGAGCAGCAGCCCGTGTGGCAAGGAACTGCAAAGCACTGCCCAGTAGAAAACAGTGCCTGTATCTACATTGTCTTTGGTACCTCTGAATTCATGACACAGATAGCCCAAGTCTCCCTGTCCAGGTGGGATTCCACAGCTCAGGAATTCTCTGGGGAAAATGAACATTTACTCTTTTGTGTTAAAGATGTGATGTGATCTCTTTTCATCGAGTGTGACTGAAGCACTTTATTCTATTTATCCAAAACCATTAAATTTCCTCTCTGTCCCATGCTGTGCTCCAATACACACAACTTGCATCATGAAAAACAAACAAACAAAAAAGTTAGACATATGCCTTGAGGAAATAACTGAAATAACAAGTTTTATATTGATACTATCTGGGTAACCTGATAACACGATTTATTAAGGCACATGTTCTTTGCTTTTTAGAGTAATTGAAAGTTCACTTTCATCCATTTTAAATAAAATAGTCCCTACGTTCTTCAAAATAATTGATCACATTCTTCATATAATATGGATGCTTGAGAAAATAATTTCTGTGAGCAAATGATTTAGACTGAAGCTAAATATACCACTATAAAGTCTGCTGGAAGTGAACAAGCTCCATTCTTTCCTTCCCTCGCTTTCTAACATTTTCCACTGTTAATCCAGGATTACTTCCTTGCCTTCACAGAAGGAAAAATTGAGGTAATTTCTCTATTTGAAAAAAAAAATGTTTAAAATTATGTTTTTCAGAAGCACCTTTTCTTTGAAAATTTGAACACTGCTTGGTCTTGCTGCTAATACTACCAGCTTCATTAAAAAAAAAAACTTGTTTAAAAATATTTTGTGTACTACTGAAATAAAGAATATTTTGATTTTTTTTTTCTTTTTTTTCCTACTGCAATAGAACACAGAGATAAATCTAATGCAAACTGTAGCTAAAGCCTTAGTGGGTGATTCTACACCTGACTTTGGAGTCTATGCACCACCTAGCCAAGAAAAAGTGCATACAATAAAAATATTAAGGGACCAGTTTCAGCAGGAATGGAAGATGCTTCAGTGTTCAGGTAAGTCATCTCTTGACCTTCGGTTCTTACTCATTGAGATGATAAAGTACAGCCAGATCCTATTACATTAAAGGCAGGAGTTCTACACTGTTGTGAACAGGGTGAAACTTTCAATTGAAATAATTCTGCCACTTGAGCCAGAAAGCCACAAAATCTAGCACAATACTCTAAGGAACATTCATTATTGTTATTCAGTACTTAATATTACTTATTTGGAAATGGAACTATCAAAAATATTTTAAAGAATTGTTACAAGATATACTCATTCTGATTATTAACTTGTTTTCTGAATGTACCTCAAAATCACCTAACATTTTTATGTATTTAACTGGACTTCAGGCACTTCACAATACTCAATAGTGATTACTCTTGCTTCATTCATAAGTAGTTCAGGATCAGGTGGTCTATAGGAATCAGACTAAGCAAGTATATATGCTTGGAAGCATACTTACTAGAAATATTGCTGTATTGAATAATTCAGATTTTTTAGCAGAAATGTCAGCAGTAAATGAAAGTGAGTTTGCTTCTTTGAAACAAGATGGCCCTCTCTCTTTTGGAAGAAATGGTCAACAACTGTAGTTTCATTCAGATAAAAATGTATTTAAGGGTTGGGAATTGTTGTCTGAGCTTGATGAATGATTTTTTTTTTTTTAATGTTCTTTTTTTAGTGGAGAATGAGATTTCGGGAAATTGACTTCAGAATCATTTTACACAACAGCAGCAGAAGCAGCATCAGAAAATGTGTTGCTATTTGGATGGCGTTTTTAAATCAGGAAAAGAATGGTCGATCTGTGGCCAAAACAAGAGCCATTAGCAGTTGTTTCATCTTTTTAAGAGATGCAAAATCCGTATCTTCCTCTCTATACTTAGGGAATTGTACAAATTCTGTATGGACACCAATCATGCAAGACCGACTCCTGAAGACCTGCTCCTGTGCCTTCATTATTGCACGTTGGGACCGATGTTATCTGTGAGTGCAGTCGGGATTGTGTGTACAGCAGCTTGAGTACCTGAGAGCAGGAGCAGTCTACAAGACGGGAATCCAAAATGGGCAGTCATAAGAGCCAAATATTTTTAAACTGTTCATGCTTGCACTGCTGCTCTTTGGCAGCAGATCCCACTGACTAATGATGAACTTCTTTCTGATGTAAAGGATTATCCTAATGCGGACTTCGTTTCTTAATTTTTCAGAGATTGAGAGGAAAAAGATATATTTGTAATTTATATGTATGCAAACTATATTTATAACTGAATAAAGCAATGAAAGGATTAAAATAACACACATGCAAGAGCCGTTTCAGTGCTTGTATGTGCATCTCCCCTCTCGGGCGTGAACAGGTCTCCGTGAGGCGCTGTCAAGCGCACGAGCAGGGAGCGGTGTTACTCAGTGCAGCCCTGAGGAGCCACGCGCTCACCCACAGCGTTCGTGGGCTTCAGCTGCGGCAGCAGCTTCGAGAGCCGGTAGCCTGGAGAGCCTTGACGGGTTGTTGCCTCTTTGAGTGACCGTTTGTATTGAAGTAGTTGCGCCCGTGGCCCTTCCCAGCTTCCAGGAGCCGGATCGGAGGCTGATATAGGTCCGCACATCACACTGGACTGGGGTTTATTTATTTGGGAAACATAGCTCCTCTGCATGCTGTAAATTGCTGTGGTGAAAGGAATTTAATCCTCCCCGCTTTCAAACAGTTTTTAAAAGGAGCTTAACTGCAAACTGTTAGGAAAAATCTTTCTGAAGTAAAAAGCAAAATTTTTAGGTTTGAATGTGCCCAAATTCCCCAAAACATTCTCACACTTACCGCCTTTCCCTGAGCTGTATCTTCCTAGACCTACTTTGCCAAGAATACAAGAGGACTGTTTTGATACATGGTTTTATAAGATGCGACATAAGGGACAAAAACCGTGTCTACCTGCAGTAAAATTATTTTGCAAAACGGCAGAGAATCACCTGCAGTTAGATTACTTTTTGCTCCCAGCTGCAGCGGGTCAAACAAACGCGGTTAGTGCCTTCACGGCGATAGCCTGTTTATAATACAATATGCGAATGAGGTTTATTAAATATGTATATAGTGCTATATAAGTATTAAGCAGCTAAATACGTGTTAATAAAAGCTATTTCCAGCGTACCCAGCGCAGAGCCCTGCCGCGGGGGGGCAAAATGGCGGGCGGCGGCGCCCGGGGGCGGGGCCGCGGCCGCCCCTCGCGTCGTCGCCGTGCCGTGACGCGGCGCGGAGCGACACGGGCGCCGGGAACCGCGCCGAGGGGGGAGCCGCGGAGCGACGGCGCTGCCCTGAGGCGGCCGCCCCGGGCCGCGAGGTGCCGCCGCGGAGCTGCGGGGTGCGAGGGCGGGCGGCCCGCCGGGCAGATGCAGAGCGCGCCCGCGCGCCGGCCGCCCCAAGCTTTCCGCTCCGTTCCGTGCTGCTCTCCAGGCGTTGTGGCGGCAGCGCGGCGGGAATGGAGAGCATTACGCGGCTGTTCGGGGAGCTGTGTGAGGCGCACCTGGCCGCCCTGCCCTGGGAGGCGCACCTGGGCCGGCGGAGGGTGTGCAGGAGGAGGGCCAAGCGCAGCCTCAAGAGGGTGGCCTACAACGCGCTCTTCATGAACCTCTTCCAGGACGAGGCGCGCAGGCTGCACTCCGGCGTTGCCCGGCTGCCCGTGAAAAACAAGATTTTGATGCTCTCCTTCAACTTGAGGGTGGGCGGCCTGGGTGCCCAGGCAGACCGGCTGGAGAGCCTCGTGGAAGGGCTGGAGGCTGCCGATTCCCTGCCCTTCACTGAAGTCAACGCCGTCTTGGACCTCCTGGTGCAGCTGGCCGGAACGGGCCCTCCTCAGCTTGTACCGCAAAAGAAGGACTACTTTCTGAACAACAAGTACGTTGGGAGGAACGTCAAGTACCAGGGGTACGATTATTACGACGTGAGCGTGTTCGAGGCCGACATTCAGTCCCTCCTCACAAGCGAGGAGTGCCAGTTCAGCGACACGATCCAGCAGACGCTGCGGATCATGGAGGCGGCGCCTGGAACGGGGCTGCCCGCCATGGGGCTCTTCTCGCAGAGCTGCCCCGCCGGCGACAGGTTCGAGAAGGAAACGCGGGTGTCGCTCTTCGGGGCCCTGGTGCACAGCCGCACCTACGACATGGACATCAAGCTGGACCTGCCGCCCGTGCCCGACAGCGCGGATTTGTCCGGCCTGGCCATCAAAGTATGGCGTCGTTTGGCTCACAGTGAACGTGTGCTTCCAATATGACCTTCTGAAACCCTTTTTAAATATATGTGCTCTTAGCTGTGTGTGTATGTGATAGAAACGTGACAGTGCTTGAATTTAAGCTGAAACAGGGATTCTGGTCTTTGTTGACAGCCAGATAGGCTTTCCAGGTACAGAGATGACAAAAAATCTTGGTGCCATCTATAGCAATATGCTAAAGATGTCATCTGGCCAGAGGCCATTTCAAGTTAAGCCATCACAATATCTGTTTGTGCCTCCTTTTGCTTGCATTCTTGCCTGCTTTATGTATTGAGCATCTTGGCATTCTTGTCTGTTACCGTTCAGTCTGATTGCATAAGCATTCCTGTCTGAGCGTGTTCTGCTGTGCATACTGGCGCTGCCTTACTTGTGGTTCCTCAGCTTACCGTGTCTTAAACCAGTTGTTTCAGTTGTTATTTTTCATTAACCCTTATATTCTTCACTGTCCATATACATTTCCAGAGTGTACAGTTACTACTGCGTCTCTTTTTTTTCCCCCTTTTACTGTCCATTTTATTTATTTTTTGCTAGGTTTGCTGCAGTATGTTCTCATTGCTGCACTATGTTCTCCTTTTAGATAAACAGATTTGGTTTTGTGTTTTGTTCCTCCCTTCTTTCGGGGAAGATTTTTTTAATGTTTGTTTAATTTTAGTCTCTATTGTGTTCTTTCCATTAATATATGGATTGCTTTTGCAATTTCCATTATTTGATGTATTAGTAGAAACCCCAAGGCAGACACACTGAGGAAAGGTAACTCTGTTGCCATTTAACCCGTGCACATCAGTGTAAGTTGTAAGTGAGGAGAGGCATAACCTTTTTCAGTAAGCATCGTACCCCTTCCATAACACTGGAAAATTTCCTGAGGAAGATGCTGTGTTTTACATGGATGTGTCTTGGCAAGGCTGGCTTCTTCTAGATTTGACTATTAACTTCCACATAAAACTCGTGTAGAAATAGACAGGAGTTAAGGGTCTGGTGCTGAACGTATAGATACATATGAATTTTCTTCATGTGAACAGATTTAACAAGTGGAATTAATCATAGTTAACAAAATACATACAAATTTGGAGAATTTGGGTCCTGAATCCTTTGTTGAAAAGAAATTCAGTATTATTTTACTGGAGTGTTGCATGTTGTTGAAAGCCCAGAGGTGAGATCCTCAGTCAGTTGGTATGTTTGCAGAAGGACTCAGTTTCAATTTTAATACCAACAAAATGTATTATTTTGATGGTGATTGTTCTTTTATGTATAGGCATTGGTACCTGCAGATGTAACAAATGAAAGAGTACTTAAAGACAAGCCTAGTATTAAAGGGAGGAACAGATTAAAATACCATGTCACAAATGATAGCAGAACCTATTCTTTATCAGCATATGTTTTGTTATTAATCTGTGATTTTGTGGGTGAACTCTTTTGATAGGTTCCTCAAAGCATAGACCAGTCAGAAGATGAGGGATTCCAGTCAGCCTCCAACCTGACTCCGGATTCCCAGTCGGAGCCCAGCGTGACGCCAGATATAGACCTGTGGGATGTGGTGCTCACTTATGGACCCAGCAAGCGGAGGTGTTGGGAAAGGATTGGATAGTACGTGTCTGGTGCTGCTGCCAAACTTGCTGTGCAACATCACATACGCGTGTGTGTGAGGGTGCATTTCATCTCAGTTCCAGGAGACCTCGGTATAAATAAGGAAAGGTGCTAACTTAACACACAGAATTCGGGATGCTGCTGTATACTGAATCAAGAGAGGAAGTAAAGGTGCTGCGTCTTCTGCAAACTAGCTCTTAAGACCGCAGCTGACTGTTTCATAGGAGCAGATTAAAAAAATCATCTTCGTCAGAAAAAGAACAAAGGGACTAATGGAACACTTACTGCCTGTGTGAAATGGGCTGTTTCTTAATCAGTCAGGCTTCTTATGGAGTATGCAATTCCTTTCATTTTAAAATATTGCCATATTTTAAATTTCCAAAGAGAAAATGGTAGTTGTGCTGGAAGATTTAAATCCATACTCCATTATTGTATTCCTATTTTCTGTGTCTATCACAAAAACAAACTTTGTAACTGTTTTTTTTATAGTATTATTAGACTTGTAGTTCTTTTAGCTATTTAAGAGAAGATACGTCTAGATGGTGTTACTCTGAGAAATCTTGCTCGTTCTATCTTCTGTGATTTTTTTTTAATAGTCTACTAATGTATCTATTGCAGTATCATATGGTGGTTTTTTAGTTCAAAGCCTCAGAAACTCATTTCTCTTCCCCTAGTCTGATTTTCCAGATCCACTGTAGTTCTGTCTAGCATTGTTCGTGGTACAAGGCAGTATTTCTTGACGCATTAAGTCTGTAAATCTCTTAGATTCAGAGAAAGCCCATATGTCTGACAGCTTTAATGGAGTGGATGCTGCTAGAATTCATTATTTTTGGAAGCACTGGAAGGAGAGTGTGCTTCAAAGGGAATAGGGAAGAAGTAAAAGGTGTTAATACAAATTATAATAATAATTTAAGCATATTTATTTTTGAAGTATTAAAATATTACTATTACAACAACTGTGGAAATGTAGTTATATTACCCTCATTTTACTAATGTGAAAACTCCAGCAGAGAAAGCCAATAGAGAAGGTTGGTAACTCTCCATGGATGTTTCTGTCTCTGAACAGATATACAAATTATCTACAAGTTTCTTCACTGTGCTGAATAATGGTTACAGTTTTATGGGTTGAATGCATGTTCTTTTGATAAAGTAGCATGATACTAGTAGCAGTTTTTTATGCACAGTGCATATGACTGACTGTGTAAAAAATAAGAAAAGTATTTTTGCCTTCTTTTCATATAATCCTCTTTTAATGTTGTGTTTACTCTGATGCAGCCCACCTGGTAAAAAGGAGGAACCATACCTTACTGAAGCTGGGAGAGAAGCTTTTGACAAATTTTACAAACTCCGAGAAGGGGAATTGCAGCTATTTAGTAATACTGTACTTCAGTTTCCACAGCTTGTGCTAATGAAAGAACCTGAACTGGTTAAGGATGTATTAAATGTCCTCATCGGTGTGGTATCTGCCACATTTTCACTCAATCAGGTATGGAAGACACTTTAAGTGTAGTTCTTAGTTATATCTAATCTTTGTAGGGGATTCCTCAGAAGAATTAAACCTGCTTCTTTTGAGGTCTTACAGTTCTTTTTGATATTGTTAAAAGGCTAAATGTGGTGTAGTAAGGCAGTATTGATGTGTGGCAATAGTGGTGTTACTGTAATACAATTGGCAATGAATATTTGTAGTGCTCTAAGTGAAAACTGGTTTGAGAATACTTGAAGATAGAAATGTAAATAGTTTTGCAGTAGGGTTTTCATTAAAGTGTTGGATATTCTGTGTGTTTGAAAATATCATTGACACTCCCAAATTTTGCTAAAATTTAATATTCTTAACTTACCATCCTTGCTGTAGAGTCTTAGTAACCAGAGAGCCTGAAGTACTGTTCAGGTTTGTCTGGTAGTATTTTTGTATGTAGACATCCACTATCTTAAGTCCAAATGCATCTGTGAAATATTTGAAGTTGCTTTTTTTGCTGCCTGTGTCATTTTTAGACTGTGCAAACGTTCGTGATAAAGGAGGGGGTTTATGTATCTGGAACCTCACCGGAGACGATGCACAATCTGCTCTCAGAAGTGGCAGAATATGGGACCTACTACACACGACTGAGTCGTTTCTCTCTTCAGCCTGTCTTAGATTCTTCATACAACAAAGGACTTGTGTTTCAGGTAATGCAGTCTTCTCAAATGACTAATTTTGAGTGGCCTGTTTATTTTAGTTAGAGAAGATAACTCTGATTTCAGGAAGGCTGGAATGCCTGCACTTTGCAGAACTGCAACATGTTTTCAGGATAAGTATTTTTATTTGCTGAAGCTCTACAGTGGAGCTGTGTGTATACTGGGCTTACAGTTATTGAAACGAGATGAAAGTGCTTCATTACCTGAAGTGTGATTTGTTTATTACTGTTCTTCTCTTGAAAACTAAAGAAGTATCATTTTTTAGACATTTTAGACATTGTACATTAAAATACAATAACTTAGAGTTTATACAATATAATGCACAAATACAGAGTCTCTGTACCTAAATATTATTTTAAAATATGTATGCTATTTTTAGAGCTGAAACAAAAACAGAGAATCATAATGTTCAGTAGCTTTAATTACTTCTTCACACTCTGTAGTTATTTCTTAAGTATAAATATTTCTCTAACAGTCACCTACGAGTTACACTGAGCCCTCTGCATTGTGTGTTATTAGGTGAATTCACATAGAATTCAGTGAAGATCAGCTGCAAAAATGCATTCCTTCTGAATATATGATTTATGGTAATGCTAACAGAAATTATGTATGTACTTCAAAAGGAGAAAAGAAAGTCCCTGTCTTGCTAAAAAAATACCGGACATTTAGAGATATTTTTTTTCCAATACCCAAACTCCATGCTGATAAAGGTACAGATTTCCCTGAATCTCTCTCACAAACGTTAAAAAGTGAATACCTTCTCAAAATGGCAGTGCAAAGAAGCTGAGCTATTTGACCCAAGAGACTTTATTATGTTCTGCCAGAGTATATAGTCTCTGTGCACTGGGTGTAGAAAGGGTTTAGAGGAGTGAGCTAACTCTAAACCTGCTTGGATGCCTTACGTTGCATGGTGAGAGTATTTCCCCTTTATTTTGGACACCTTTTTTTCTTTTTGGAAAAGAGTTTGTTTTCCTAGGAATATAATTGATGTGAGACTTAGGACTATTGACAGCTTTAAGACTTTGTCAGTATTTTCTATTGATACTAGGCATTCACAAGTGGGCTGAGAAAGTATCTTCAGTACTACCGAGCCTGTGTTTTGTCAACACCTCCTACTCTAAGTCTTCTAACAATCACCTTCCTCTTCAGAAAATTGGGTCGTCAGTTGAGGTAAGAAAATCATATTAATTATTTAATCTGTTCAGTGAGGAAAAATGCAGTCTCTTTCTTCATATATGTGAAAAGGAAGAGTATTAAACAGATGTTATTACACGGTCTTCAGCATTTTCCCTGTATTTTCATGGAAAGATTTATGTCCCAGAAAGGTCTAGGAAAAGCACTTTAAACTTTTTAAACGAAGTGACCCTACATTTCTTTTGTAATATGTATTTCAAAATACTATGTGGTTCTGGTATGATACTCAGCAATAGCATCACTGAGATCTCAGAGACTTCTGAGTGAAAGATGTTCTGGTACTATTGTGTTTCAGGTACTTGGCTGAACTTTGTGGCATAGGAACAACGATGCTGGGGATCAGTGGTGGAGCTGGTACTTCATTTCCTACGGTGATAATTCATTTCATGTTTTTTTTGTTTATCTTGGGATAGAATATTAGTGTGCTTCAAATAAATTAGGATTAAAATCAAATAAATTCAAATAAATAAATAAATAGGATTTTGTATAAATTATTTAGTGGTAGTCTCACTTTGTTGCAGAAAAAAAGCCCAGAAATAAATACTGCTTGACTTGAGTGAAAATACCACCGAGCTAGTATTGAAATGCTTTGAAATTTACAGGTGCAGTATGAAAAGAAAAAGAACAATTTCAAGGGATGGTACTTGCTATTTTTGAGGTTTTGCTTCTATATGTGCCTTTGCAAATATGAAAGTGTTTAAAATCACAACCTAGAAAAATCAGAGCATTTATGAATGCTGTTGCATAGAAGAGACAGAGCATTTTGTATTTAACTTTTGATTAGAAGAGTTGTTTTGCAGAAGGGGTAAGTAAACAAAGGACTCAAATAGGCCTTAATGTGTATGTCTTTTCATTCTAAAAGAGATGTCTGTAGCAAGTCAAATGAATCTGCTTCCAAATATACTTGTTCCTCTCTAGTGACTATAAAGTGAGCTTAGGGTAATTAGCTCAGATTAAAGTGATCTTAACTACAGATATCGTGAAAGAAATCCCCTCTGTGTAGTGCAACAGATGTAGGGATGTGTGTTTAGGATTCTTTCCTTCTAGGAACCCAGTGTTATAATGGAATTTATTGTCTAACATTAGAAGAGTCTTTATTTCTTTCAGGGTGTGAAATTGCTTTCATATCTGTACAAAGAGGCTCTCAACAACTGTAGCAATGAGCATTACCCAGTTCTTCTATCTTTGTTAAAAACCAGCTGTGAACCATACACAAGGTGTGTGTATTTTCTTCTCTGAATAATTGTGTTTAAGAACAGTTTTGAATTAGCAGTCTGGTGAGTAATTGCTAATTTAACAGTATCTTTTGGCATTTTCAGAGGGAATGTAAGCAGCATCTCAAAACACATGTAGAAATTCATTTATTTTACTGCTTTCCTTCTTTCTCCTACTTTTCCAACCTATCAACAACATAAAGGCTTTATGTATGTGTGCATGTATGATTAGATAAGCCCTAAAAATTCTCACTGAAATCTAAGACTCAAACTTTTGATTTTTCTTCTTGCGTACCATCACTTCTAGTAAAATCCTGGCGCAGGCAACGTCTTTATCTTGTTGCACAAACCAGAGAAGTTATGGTTATTTCCAGTGGCTTTTCTATGTGGGCTTTTCAATAAACAAAAATAAAATGAAATAAATCTGTTACGTGTTAAGTAGGCAGAACTATGGGTAATGTATTTCCTTGTATTGCAACAGTTTTGTAAGGCAGTACTCTTCAATGTAGAAGTAGTTAAGTTTGTATATTTCTGAAGAGATTTTTTTTAAAAAATAAGTATAGTTAGAGATTATAGGTGTAGACCATTTTTAGTTTACAGGGATATCTATTAGACATAATAATACTAAGAGAAAAAAAAAGTCAATGTGTTCTCAACTGAATAGTTTTCCCACGGTCACCCTCTTTGTTTTTTTCCTTCCTTCTGCTTAAACTCTTCTCCAGAGAAATTAATTTCATATTTCTTCAGTCTACCAGTACATTGCAACATCTGATGATAGCTCAGGTCCTGTGATTTACAGCTTGTAGTTTATTTCTTAAGTAGCAAGAACAAGATGTCAAGACAGAGCTAAAAATATAAAAGTACACCTACTCCTGCATAGTATTTATGGGCCTGACACCTAAATCTGTTGCAGGCCACTGTGAAAGCATCAGTCACATAAGTTGGTTATGCTCATATAGTTCATAGAAATGTGAGCTTTAACATGTAAAATGCAATTTGGTCTTAAAATTATTTTTTGGAGAAATGTGTGATATAAAGGGAATTTCTTTTGAGAAAGAAAGCACAGATACAGTCTTATGTATATCTTTAATATTAGTAGCACATAATTGCTCATTTTTAACCTTGTTAATATATACTTTGATGTTTTAAATAATATGCCTTTTTTTTTCTTTTTTTTTTTTTAAGATTTATCTATGATTGGGTATACAGTGGTGTATTCAGGGATGTTTATGGCGAGTTCATGATCCAAGTGAATGAGGATTATCTTTGTTTCAGAGGTACAGTACAGACGTTCAGAATCTGGCACATTCTGAACTTATGCAATCTTTGCTATTTTAATTAATTAAAATTTTCTGTGTTTATCCTTTTGTCTGATGTGCAGATAAACATTACTGGACTCATGGCTACGTTTTGATTTCCAAAGAAGTAGAAGATTGTGTCCCTGTGTTTCTTAAGCATATTGCTAATGATGTGTACATATGTGGGAAAACCATAAACCTACTGAAGCTGTGTTGTCCTAGGGTGAGTGTTAGTTTGGTTCTTTCTTACTACATTGAGAAAAACATGACTCTCAAGGCTTTTAGCAAATTTGGTCTTTTATTAATAAGTGTTATTACATAAGCACAATGTTGATTCATGTATGATAATTATTTAGTCTCAGATATTTTTGAGCTGATTATCTACTCACTTATACCTCACTGCGTAAGTATAAAATTTTAATAGCATCAAATTTATGGTATCCCACGTACATTCTTGACTTCTGCTTTTCTGCTGTCTTGAAAGCAAGTATGTTTAATGCTTCCAAACAAGCACCCTCCATTCTCCCCACCACTCGTACTGTTCTTTCTGTGTTTAAGAACACGTCTTTTACCAAGTCTTAATTGAATTTTGCATAGTGCTCTTATTTCATTTCTGCCTACCACTTTGTTTCTGAGAAGCTCTTAAGTAGTTTAATTCCTATTTTGTAAAAAAGTCTTTTTGATAAGAAGAGCATGTTAAACTACTTAATGTCTCCCCTCTAAGTATCTCCAACAGTGAAGCAACCACAGAGGTCGTTCTGAATCTACGGGCACTCTTTGCCGAGTGACCTGAATTCTGTTTCTTTGTAAGCTCTGAGCTGCCCAGTCTTGTCAGAGCTGAGCATCCCCTCCATGCAGGAGCCCAGTGTCTCAAGTGGGATGTCCCTTCTGCTAGTTCTCCCATTGTCTGCTCCTCTAAGTGCTCTGCATAAAGCAGCATCATTCATCATTTCCGTTATAAAACAGTAACTGCTTTGTCAGTCTTTGTCAGTCACTAAGATGGTATCTTACGGATAACGTATTTTAACACTTTACAATTAAAAAGGTATTTAAATGTAAATTTCTAATTATTTTTCAGCATTATATTTGTTGGTCAGACATTCCTGTTCCCCGGATTTCGGTTATTTTCTCCCTGGAGGAGCTGAAAGAAATAGAGAGAGATTGTGCAGTGTACGTTGGTCGAATGGAAAGAATTGCCCGATACAGTTCAATAAGCAAGGAAGAAAAGGTAAATGTGGAAAAGAATAAAAGGTTAAAAAATATTATTGGGATTTCTTTCCTTAAATACTCACTTTTCACATTTATTGTGGCTTTGAAAGAATTTGCATTCACAATCAGAACTTTCATGTTGCTCAGTTGCATTTTGCGCTATCTTAGCAAATAAGCTTTTAATAGTTTTTAAAAAATTAGGTGGCACACTTTTTTCTTGATGTTTTTATTTTTAATGAGTTTTAGACTGTCATCGAAAAGCTTTGAAATTATTCTGTTACATTATAATTTAACAATTTAACAAGTACAGCAAGCTAATTAGTAACTTCTCGTTATTGGCAAATTGTTTTGTCTGAATACTTTTAGGATAAATAGACTTACGTCTGTCAGATGCCATCAATCTGGTGGATAAATCAGACTGATTTGGTTCAGTGTATTGTCTGGGGTATGAATAAACTTTCAATATTTATTTAACTAATTAATTTATTAGTTTAACTAATAAATTTAATTGCTGGCATTATTTCTACACATGGACAGTGATTGTAGGTTAATAGCCATTTCAAAGTGTGCACCTGTTATTGCAACACTGTATTTTCAAATCTAAAGCAATAGCAAAATTACCAATAGAAAAATCTGTTTTGCAGGATTTACGCATGGAAATAGCCAAACAAGAATTAATTGTTCATGCTCGAGAAACTGCTAGTAAAGTACTAAAAGCCATTAATGGTAAGTTGTGATGAAACTTCTTGTGTGTGGACTTTTTGGTTTGGTTTGGTTTTGTGTGTTTGTTAATATGAAATAATGATATCTTTATTATAATACAGATCGACAAATATCAGAGCGAATGGCTTTGGATGCAAAGAAACGGGAACAATTCCAGAAGTTGAAGGAGCAGTTTGCAAAAGACCAAGAGGTATTTTTTGCCCCACTCCTTTTTACCCCACTCCAAGTGCATTTTCTTGGTAAATAACTGAAAGAATATTTTGATTTACTGTATTGAATGTAGTTTCATGAATCACTTCTGAGGTAGAGATAAGAACTTCTTGCTGTTGTGTACATCTCAGCTGGTGTTAAAAGTGGCTTTTAAGAGTTTTAAATATTTACACAGCGTCGCCTTGCAATAAAACAAGAGGAGATTGATGATGATTTCAGCTATGCCCGAGAACTCAGAGAGAGGGAAAAAAGACTAAAAGCCTTAGAAGAGGAACTGGAAAAAAAGGCAAGGTAAATGTATCTGACTAGTCTACCAAACTTCAGGACCTCCATGATCATTATAAAGTCTGCAGGAAAAAATATGTTACATTGCAATTGTAATTATGGTATAAGCAGTTCTCTGATGTTGCTCTATGAGGGTACTGCTGCCAGTAAAAAGACTCACATAAGGATTTTTGGTAGTCTGTGAGCAATCTTATGATTTAGGCATGGTCAGTACCCTCAAAATTTGGGAACTGATTTGCTGCAACACTGCAGTTTGGTTTTCGTCATGATCCGAGTTTGAGGAAAAACTTTAAATAAATCCTACAATAAAAAATAGAGACCACAGCAAAAATGAACAAATGTATGTTAAAGCAAAAAGAAAAAGCAGAGAAACTGCACTGATAGTTAATTAGTTATACTACTTGTGTATCTAGTAGTGTTTCATTTTCTTCTGTTATGTCTAAGCATGCTTATGAAAAATGAGCGGCTTACGAGCACAGTTAGAGAAACACGTATCGACTAAGAAGATGGTCTTGTTTTGTCCATTTGTTTCTATTTCCTGGCTTTTAATTTTAAAAATCGATTTCTCATTTCTGAAGTATAAAATGTTCTCATTCTCCAGAAGGTGAGATGAAAATCAAGTCTTATTTTTACCTTCACTTAGGCAAGAATTAATTGACCATTATAGCAAACTTTCTGATGATGCAGCCCGTAGGGAACAAAGAGCTTTATGGAAAATCCAGCGGCACAAGTTGGAAACAGCCCGTCTCAAGTTTCTATTAGAAGATCAAAAGCGAATCGAGGTAGCTTCTCAAAGGATTTAAAGGAATGTTATCTAGAACATTTAGTGTCTGGCTCATTAAAAGCTTTTGGTTCTGTCATTTTTACATTTAGGAAATGCTTGAAAAACTTCCAGATGGAAACTATAGGAGAAAATTGGATATTATTCCATATGAACAGTGCCCTCTGGCTTTAGACGCAAACTCGGTTGTGCAGGATCCACGTTCACAGGTGGGTTTATTTTCTTATATAAGCTCCCTGTAGCTGTTGCAAGTTTCCCTGCAGTGAATTGGTTCATTTCAATTTGAGAAACAGAAGATTCTCTGCAGTGAGTAGCTGTCAAAGGATTGTCATAGGACATTGGAAGAACGGAAAGTGTAAAAACCTCGTGTAATAGAGTCATGTTGTAATGACTATCTTTATCATATGACGAGCCATACAGTGTGATAACTACTTCTGTTGCAGGTGTCATCTGTGAGATTTCTGCCTTCTAATGAGAGACTTGCCAGGAAAGGATCAGAGTCTGGCCTAGAGTGCGTTGCTTCCACTGACAAAGCATTGACCACGGCACAGCCAACATCAGAGAAGGCTGATGAGCATCTTCAGCCTGAAGCAGCAGGGTCTGGATGCCACTTCCAGCGCCCAGAGCAGGCAGGCAGCCCTCTTTACAGTGCTAGTTCCTTGCCTGAAGCTGATGTGAATATAGAAGATTTTTTGTTAAAACCACAAGATGAACAACCTGTTGCCGTTAGTGTTGAAGCATCTTTGCTGGATGAAGCATTTCAGAGCATTAACTCTGATCTTTCTGAGACTTCTCAAGGAAGTAGAAATCAGCCTGTCCTGAGAGAACCACCTGAAGCAGAGGGTGACGCACCATCGTATCAGCAACACGAGTATGATTTTAGTACCGTCCTCAGACCATCTGCGGTTTGGCAGGGACACGTTAGAGTTGGAGAAAATGTGTTTGATGTAGACTGTAAAAGGCCTCGATGGAACATCCGTGGCCATGCATCCGACTCCAGCATCAGGGTGGGAGAATATGTGCCTCATGAGCCCGGGGAATGCCCACACTCCCACGTGAAAAGCAGCAGCTGCACTTGCCACATTCAGCCCCGCCGGCCCCGGTGGAACATCCATGGGCACATTTCCGAAGCCCATATTAAAATTGGGGAATATGCCTCAGAGGTAGCACCCTCGCGGCCCAGGTGGAATATTCACGGCCACGCCTCAGAAGGCAACATCAAGGTCGGTGAGTACGTGTCAAACGTCGCGCCTGCGAGGCCTCGGTGGAACGTCCACGGCCATGCATCCGATGCCAGTATTAAGATTGGTGAAAACGTGTCCGAGATGGTCTCAGCAAGACCCCGCTGGAATGTCCACGGACACGCGTCCCAGTCGCACATCAGGATTGGAGAGCTGGTTTCGGATACGGAGCCTCAGAAACCCCGTTGGAGTCCGTTTGGCCACGCATCCCAGTCGAGCATCGAAATAGGGAAGTGGGCCCCGTCTGCAGAGAATGACCCCATACCTCACCGTAAAGCCATTCCTGGGCCCTCATCCAGCTCCACGGTTCAGGCTCTTTTGTACAATGAAGAAGTAGCTCCTGCTGAGGGAAGTAGAAAGGAAGCAAAAACATCACAAGCTGAGAAAAAGACTTTACCACAGTCCCAGTCATCTGACAGCGCTCCAGTCCTTCCTGGCACCAGTGCCAAAGGTGACAATAAAGAAGACATAATGGAAGGGAAGCAAGAAGGTAAAATAAAACTAATTAATTCCACATTTAAGATCACATGAAAGAAACTAAATATTTATATTTAAAATGTGTACTTAATTCCTTGTATGTGCTTTTAGACACTAACAGAAAACAGAGACAAGAATTTCATTCTAGACTTATTTCCTATTTTAGCAGAGCATTTTAAAAAAATCTGAAACTTTGCCAAAGAAGAACCTAATGTGATCTTGAGTTAGAGCGCTTTCCAAATTTAAAATAAATTCTTATTCTATTCTAAGTAATCTAATGCTAAGAGTGTTAATACAAGGAAGAGAACTAGCACAAAACTGTCTGGGATGGACTATGGAGAACCACTGTTACTGGGGTGGTCATTTTCCTGACAATCTGTATTCTATAGAGAAGTTTTGGAGAGCCTCAGGGACAGATCTGTAATATGAACTAAATATTGCAAGCTGTTCTAAGTAATCTCTGTCTTTAATTTACTTGTATTTACAGTAAGTGCATACGGGGTCAACAAGGACTCTTCCCCAGATTCTCCACAGAGCTTACAGGTAAGAAACCATAGTTGTAGTGAAGACTACGCATTGCTTCCAAAGATTAAGCAGTCTAGTAACTAAGGTAATGATTTCTCTCTTAATTTATCAATTGCTGTAACTCAGCTTGTTTTTTTCTGTTCTGAAAAAAATGCAGGTAAGTAGGCTGTATTATTTTCAGTGGGAAGAGCTATTCAGTTACACTGAGAATGAATAATTGAAGCTAAGAGCTGTCATAAGGCTAATTGGTCCCTTTTTTGTTTTTTACCTTTTAGACAGAAGAACCTGAAAAAACAATTCCACAAGACACAGTGCCTCAAACAGCTTTGGTTTCTGAAACTAATGCTCCCAAGATGAAGAAGGAAGAAGGTGGAGAGGATACATGGAAGAAAGAACAAGCTTATTTAAAAGCCTTATCAGACCAATACTGTATTGAAAAATACCAAGATAGTTATGATTTGATGTGTGAGTAGAACTGTTGGAATAGCGGTCAATAGGAGAATGTGATAAACCTGAGCACCAAAACTGAACACAAGAAGAAATACCTAAATTACCAGTGACTCACCAACATTACAAAACTGTAGCAATCCAATAATCCCTCTCTAGACATAAAGACATGAAATACATGTTGACACATGATAATTTTTCTACCCCAGAAGGGTTTGGAGATGCTTGTAAAAATGGGTTATCAAATCACTTAAATACAGTAACTTACAGTGTTTAAATATGTTTAAATTTAGCAGAACTGCCAGTGTCCCATCTCCTGCATCACGTGATCCCACGGTCCTACACGTTCCCTGTGGATCCAACAGTACAGTCAGCAACAGATGAGACGGCTGTTCAGCTGAGTGAGCTCCTCTCCCTGCCCGTGCTCATGAAACGCTCCATTACTGCTCCACTCGTATCCCAGTGAGTATGAGCCAGAAATACTCATTATTCGGCAGTTCCTTTAGTCTTAATAGTTATTTTCTGAGACGAGAATTGTGCTTAGATCTGCTCCCTTAAATTTTCTGTCTGCTTCCAGAACTGGGCCAGTGGATGCTCCCCTACTAATTGGAAAGCTCAGATTTACATTATAAGCAGTAACAAACAATTTTTTATATGTAAATCAAAAATGTGAAGGCCGATTTGAAATATAAAGGCTTGGAGACAAGTCTTTTCTCTTAGACTCCTGGATTTTGGAGCAATTTGGATTTGTCACCATCAGCTTCCTTATTCTTTAAAAGAAAGTGTGTTATTTGTATTATTTATGCTGTAAAACAGCAGATGGAAGGTTGGCTGAGGGGGAGTGTTGAGGAAGGAGCTAGGAGAGAAAATCTTTTGATTAAGTGAAAACTCATGAATGTAGAAATGTTGGTCAGGACATATTTTGAGATCCTGTGGTAAATCCAGTTTCTTCAAGGCAGTTTTGAAGTTTAATAAAAATTATTCCTGTTTTTGTTGGAATAAATAGAATAGGGAAGCTATATATGCATTGGACCGTTTTCCTAGTGTTTCTAACGGTGAATTAGAATACATAAATATTAGAACACACAAATACTAGACTACATAAAAGATCAGTTTCTGTCAAGAAAACCTTTAATCACAGATGTGTTGAAATGCTTTCTGGTTTAGAATCTTCTTTCTTGTAGTTTGAGGGTTTCTTTTTACTCTGTAAGCTCTAATTCAAATTTAATGCACGGTAGAAAAATCTAATTCATCTGAACAGCCAAATCAGCTGTCGTGTGTGCAGGTGCCAATATTCAGAAAAAGAAAAGAGCAAATAAATGAGGCCAAGTTGTGTGCTGGCAGAATTAGACCATTCCTGGTATGCAAGTTAGTTTAAAGTTCTACCTAACCAGCCCATGGAAGTGGCAGAGAGAAGGCTGATGAAAAAATGCTGCCCCAGGTTCAGCAAAGTGATCATGACATTTGGTCTGTCTTCAGATACTTCTGAAGTCTCAGGTATAAGAGAAGTGCTGGAGAGTTAATCAGATGGTGTAGCCGTGGCTGAACTTTAACAGGAAAGAAAGAATGGCTTGTGAGAATAATCCCTGCTTCTCTGTGGTTTTGTTCTTAGTGTCTCTCTTGTGAACAAAGCAATCGTGGATTACTACTTTGTGGAACTGAATGTAGAGAAGCATTTTGAGGCGCTGAGACACTTCTTGTTAATGGAAGATGGGGAGTTTGCTCAGTCGCTCAGTGACCTGCTCTTTGAGAAGGTACTTGCTGTATCTTCTTAACTCTTTGGTTTTTTGGTTGTCTGCCTTGGCTTGATACATCTGACTTAATTTGAATGGAAATAAGTGAATGGTGTGAATTAGCATCCTGGCTTTATGCCATGTCAGTGAATCCTATAATGAGGACTCTGCTAAGGCTCTAAACACTGGAGCAAAGGAGCTTTTTGCTCAGAAGGGATGCCCATGCCTAAGGAATTCCCAGGGAAGACAGCAGTATTTCCTGTTGCCAGTCCTACCAATGAAGAGAGTCCAACAATTGGTTGCACTGAGGATGATGATTCCTGATTTTGCCAGATCACCAGTTTTGCAAGGGAATTTCCTGGTGATGCTCCCAGTGCACCTGCATCGTTGCCCTGTCCCTTCCCCTCAGCCTGCAGCACAACTGGAAGAGCCTGTGGCCTCTGGCAGAGCCTCAGCCCCCGTGCTGTGAAATGCACCTGCTCACATGGACATCCTGCAATGGAGAGGACACCTGAGGGGAATGCTGGGCCTCTGATGAGGTGGTTTTCATGTGGGTGCTGTTTTGTCCTTGGCTTTCTGCTCCACCAGAGCCTCCAAGCTCTGTTCCCTGTTGATGATTAGCAGATCCCGAGCCACAGCAAACTGGAGACTCTGGACAGTAAATAGTAGGGAAGTTGCATCGTGTCCTCTTTGGGCACCTTCTGCAGAGGTAGAAACTGCTTCTTGGGCCAGGAGTGAGAATGGTGGGCAAGAAAGAATAGGTACCACGTTACCCTCCCATGTTACCACCCCATTCACCTGTGCTCCAAAGTCAATGCCATTAGATGAATACTGTGTAATTAGCTTTTCTTTTTTGGGGGGGCAGCTTGGATCAGGACAAACACCTGGTGAGCTGCTGAATCCACTGGTTCTCAACTCCATCCTGAATAAAGCATTGCAGTACAGTCTGCATGGTGACACGAAGCTTGCTTCTAATCTTTCTTTTGCACTCAAGTACCTCCCAGAGGTCTTCAAGCCCAATGCACCTGATGCTCTGAGCTGCTTAGAGCTAAGGTACAAGGTAAGAAAGTATGTAGAAAAGTAGAAGTCTTGAAGTTATGCTCTGAGTCTTAGGTACCGTGGTAGAGAGAATATGTTCTTAATAACAGAATACCTTTTAAAACGGAGGCTGAGAATTGTGTAATTAAATTTACAGGGTTTACTTATCCTGGAATTATTAAAAGCATTTTATGGACATATTAAAAATGTGGACATATTAAAAATGTGGACATATTAAAAATGTGGACATATTAAAAATGTTAATGTATTTTTTCTGAAGTATCCTAGAATAAAAAACGCTAACAGGAGAATGTTCAGCACACAGTTATTTCTTGTAGGTTGACTGGCCTCTGAATATTGTCATTACTGAGAGCTGCATGAATAAATACAACAAGATCTTCTCTTTCTTGCTCCAACTGAAGCACATGGTGTGGACTCTCAAGGACGTTTGGTTTCACCTAAAACGCACTGGTAAGAATTGCACGTGAATGGAGAGCACGCGGTTGAAACGGCTTTGAGCACCCCCTGATAGAGAACTGACGACAGCGATAGCATTTAAAGCAGTCACGGGAAGCTTCAAAAGCCAAATTTGATTAAAGACATTTCTTCAGCATTTTAAATGGGTGCTAGTGATAGAAACCTTCGTTCCCTTAAAATTCTGATTGCAGACTGTCTCGGTGGGTGCTGATGATGGGTATTTCTGTTTCATTTCCAGCTTTAGTGAGTCGTGCATCAAACTCTGTTCAGTTCCGGCAGCTCCAGCTGTATAAACATGAAATGCAGCATTTTGTGAAAGTTATTCAAGGTTACATTGCTAATCAGATCCTTCATGTTACGTGGTGTGAATTTGGAAACAAGCTGTCTTCCGTGGGCAACCTGGAAGAAATCCACAGGACACACGCTGAGTACCTGAACAAGGCAATCTTCAGGTGAGGTGGCATGCGTGCTTTGACTGACTCAGCAGCTGCTGAGGTCGACAGAGTGGCTGGTTTCTCAGTCCTTTGGCCTGATGCCTATGTGCAAACTGACTTCTGCCTCGCCTGCTGGGTAGTCTTGGCCTGTAAAAGCAGGTATGTGTGGCAAGGGAGGGAATGGGGAGAAGAGCTGAGCAGCTGAAGCTATTCAGTTTGTTCTTAAGTAGTGCAGGCGGAAGGCAGAAGAGGTACACAGGAGAAGAAATACGTCCTTTTGTATGTCTTTCTTTTCAGTTTTAATAGGAATAACTTATCTAAAACTGCTGTCTGGATACAAAGTGATGGGATGAAAGGAGATCCAAGTTTGAAGAAACTCAGAGCATGATGTATTTTAAATGTCATCCCTTTTGCAAAGCAGAAATCCTTCTAGAAACCACAAACAACAATGAGAACTCGGTTTCTTAGAATCAGCTTTCTTAGCACTGCTATGCTAGACTGGGCACCTTTTGTGAAGTCACTATTGCAGTTGTCTCCAGTCCGAGGGCTGGTTCCCTCCCCTTTTCCCTTCTTACAGCCAGCAGATGACCCAGCTGATTTTTCAAGCTTCTTCTTTTGCTAGAGGCCTGCTGACTGAGAAGGCGGCCCCCGTGATGAACATCATCCACAGCATCTTCAGCCTCATCCTGAAGTTCCGCAGCCAGCTCATCTCCCAGGCGTGGGGCTTCGACGCCGCCAAGCAGATGGCCGTTCACCCCAACTTCGCTCTCATGCAGCAGTCCTACAACACCTTCAAGTACTACTCCCACTTCTTATTCAAAGGTAAGGACTTCCTTCAAGGTGGCATCGGCGACCAGCTCCCGCTGCCTGTGCCCTTTAAAAGGGGTTTGGAGTGGCAGCATGACAGTAGCGAGGTGTGCTTGGCTAAGTGTGCTTCCGCTGCGAATGAGAAGTGGAAAATGACCAAAATAGATATTTGATATTTAGCTAAGTAACATGCTTATGGTTTCATTTTCCATAGAACTGGCTTTTGAGACTTATTATTGGCAGCACTGAGAGTTAGATACAACTTGAAAGCAATTTTTTTACATATCTGCATTACTTGAATATTCCTGTTCTTAGTAGCCTTGCAAACGTTGATTCCCATTTTGGACTAAGGCTCTGAGAGGCTCCTAGCACTGGTAGGAACTTAAATGCAGAGCTGATGCTTCAGGCAAGTGTTCTTCACCTGCACAGATCATTTGGCAAATTCTGTTTCTAACATGATAGAATTTTTCTGGCTGTCAGACTAGCCTATAATAGGGATTATAGGTTGATCTGCCTGCCTTAAATAAATTTATACTTGCCCTGAATGACACGGTGGTTCCTGTTTTGTTCTGTTCAGAAATCCCAGTAGCCAAGGGAGCTGTTTTCCGTAGATAACTTTTCTGCGCTGTTCTTCTAGTCAGCCTGTGTTCTTCAGGAAATGAGCTGCCCTTTTTATTCTTTAAGGGTGCCCAAAAATGGTGTCAAAGGATCAAAAACAAATATTTCAGGATGAGTTAGAGTGGCTGCTTCCCAATTCTACAGGAAGCCAGGACACCTCTGGGAGCTACCTAAGCCCATACTACGAGATCTATGGGTGCTTCACGGACAGAGCTTAATAGACCGTTCCGTAAGGAAACCTGCCGAGTGACCGAATTCTTTCCCCCTCCTTTCTCAGCACCCCCAAGCGCCCTGTGCTCGTCCATCCCCGCGCGACCCCCGGCACCGCGCTCCACAGAAGGCCCCTGTGCACGGGGGGGACCCCTGCAACACTGGGCAAAGCCCGTGGCCATAGGGGCTTCGGGCCGGGCACCGGGGCCCTGGCACCTTCCCGTCCCCTCGCACGTCCTGCCTGCTGCCCCCGGCTTGTGCATGGGCTGCCTGGGAGCGGAGGGCGCTCGGGCCGCGCGCTCACCTTCGCCTAGCGAAGCCTCTTGGGGACATTAGGAAGGGACCCTCTGCTCCTTCCCAGGGCCTGGGCCCAGGCATTCCTCTGGGGTTCTCTCTGCCCAGCGGGTTTTCCTCAGGGAAGCTTGAGAGGTCCCAGCAGGCCGAGACGTGGATCAGCTGATGGTGCGTGAGCGCGGCGCCCCATCTGAAAGCAGCTGGGAGGAGGTGCAGGCCTCGCTGCACGAAGGCAGCTCCGCTTAGCATCGTTTTGCAAAACTTTAGATCCTCAAAGCGAGCCACTGAACTGCTTTCATTGTGCAAAATTACATGCTTGTTTTTATGTCGTTTTCAGACTTCTGCAGGAGGGTTGTTAAAAAATAATAATTAAATTATACAGATACTGTCAAGAAATGACTGGCTTGAGTCTATAAACCTTCGTTAAAATAATTTTTTTTTTCCTTTTCTAGTGGTAACAAAGCTTGTAAATAGAGGATACCAACCACACCTGGAGGACTTTCTGCTGCGTATTAATTTTAATAACTACTACAAGGATAACTGAGCTCAGCACAAGGCTCAGCGGCGGCACGGTCAGAGAGCAGCCGCTCAGCTGGGTGCTTGGGCAGCTTGTGCAAACATCCTGCAAGAGGCGTTGTCCTTCAAGGACATCATCTATCAGCAAGCAGCTTGAGCCTCCGCACGTGCAAAGTGGTGCCCTTGGACATCCCCGCCCCTCCCCGCTGTTCACACCGCTGAGACCGGCTGCTGTCGTTACACAAAGACGAGGCCCGGCCCTCGGGGGCGGCGAGTGTAAAACTGTACATGTGTGAATGTGTAAATGTCTTATTTCCAGTGTTGTGAATTGCCTCTGTGTACAGACACAGCTGTGAAATAAATTTATTATGCGATATAAATTAAAAGCTCCTTTTGAAGGCTTTGGAGAGATGAGTGCGAGGCAGAAATGCTCAGCCTTGGCACTAGCTCTTTGTTTTACTTTCAAACTGCTCCCGAGTCTCAGTCTATGCCTGGTAGTTAATTTTAAGGCTGTTAATCACAGTGAAGGAACATGGTAAAACCATCACGTGAGGTGATGGGGCCGGGAGGTCAGGATTTGACTATTCAAATATCATGGAAAACCAAGATAAGGAGCTGGCTGTACCCTGCACTTTGTGCTGATGATGTAAAACAGTAAACCAGAACTGCAGCATCGCGAAAGCAAAAAAACTAATACCCCTTACCAGGGGGCAGGGATGGCAGTGGTTTAGATTTGTTCCTAACTTTCCTGCTTTTGTTTCTTTATTTTTCCCTGTATTCTAAACAAACCACTGAATGCTTTCCTTCATGATAGGAAACTGTACAACACCCTGGGCTTTGAAGGGGTCAGGTTTGAAGTTAGGGGATTTGGAAATGAGGAAGTCAGAGTTGCTTTAAAATGTAGATGGTCTCATTAGACTTGTGGCTTCTAATTAAGCCACTTACCGCACGGGAGAGGCATGGCCCACATCGTGCCACTGCGGGGGACTACTCTATACAGTAGTTTTCAGGGATAGGTCAGTAGTCCCACATTTTTTTCCAGGTAGCCCCTGCACTCCCTCCCCGCCTCCCGCCCCAAGGAGGAAGCCGCCTCGCCTCCTGCGGCCAACTTATTTCCTATGCTTGTCCCTCCCTTTAAGTCCTTTTCATGCCGTACTGACTTGTTAAAGCTTCCTCTAAATGATTTGGTTTGAGTGCCCCCATGTTCAGAGAGGCCATGGCACTTGCTGGCAGTCATTTCAGCAGCTTCAAACCCCTTCAAAAATAGGTAAATCCACCACGGGCCAGTGCTACCTCCCAGGGTCCTTTCTTTGCAGCTCTTCCATTCGTCACAAGCTTCATTCCTTTGCAGCATCCTTTCCTGCAAAGGCTCTGAAATGTCACAGGAAGCACCATGTTCAGCACATAAGTATTGTGGCAGCAGCCAGGACAGATGCATTATTAATGCACACA
Organism: Eudromia elegans; assembly: GCA_003342815.1. Taxonomy (NCBI): domain Eukaryota; kingdom Metazoa; phylum Chordata; class Aves; order Tinamiformes; family Tinamidae; genus Eudromia; species Eudromia elegans. The sequence continues at coordinate 13,860,390 of PTEX01000001.1, read as the reverse complement.
CACAGAGAGCAGCTCAACTGTTGGTTTTTTTCCACAGTTTATATTTTGAGGAAGACTTAGAACAATTCAACCTGAGTTAATCCCAAAGCTGCATTTGAAAGCAGGGAGGAGGAGGCATCAAGAGGACGCTTCGGCTCATGGTGTGAGACAGCAGGCTCTTTGGAAAGTGGAATCTTTGCATGAAACCACACTTTTTCAAAAGTTTTCAGACGTCTGCACCTTTAATAGTTCCCTCTACAAAATGGTTCCAGAAAGCTAAATACTAATTTTAACAAGGAAACAGAAAAGATCAAGTTAAAGGAAGAAAGGAAACAGCCAAGAACAGACTTTACATTTGCTATCAATCTGATAGTTTCTCATTACTTTCATAGGCAGGACATATATAACATCACCAGAAACAGGCAAATGAGAAACGCTTAAGAGATTATAGCAGGATAGAAGATCAGTTCTACTGGTCACGTTAGACACAAGGAGATAAAGCATAAATAAAATACCAGGAATGGGGAATTTTTGAGCAAGTTCCCTAGAAGTGCCCAAATAAGAAAATTTCATATTCTCAGAAGCCTCTGCAACAGTCTGAACCAACTACAAATAAGATAAAGTTTCAAGCACAAAATTATTCTCAAACGTTTGCCCTATTTTATCACTTCAAAACAAACAGACTTTCCTCCAACATTTACATCCATTCAGCTTGCCTTGCTTCACTCTCCCTGTTATACTCCCACTAATCAAGCTTTGGTCAAAGCGCTTTCCCCACGCCTTTCCTACACCTCCTTCAGGTGGCTGCCAGGTAGCTGGAGAAAGAGGGAACCTTATAGTATTACAAGCAGGTCGTTACCAACCTGGTTTTGGTTTTAGGACGAAACAGTCTCAAGACAAAACAGCAAACAATTAGCAAGCAGAAAATACTTCACGCAAGCACAAAGGTGCTGTCTGAGCAGGAAAGTTTTGAATATCATGGAAGGAAGCCAGGTGGTGTGAGACCAAAGTGGGACTGGAAGACTCCTGCTGAGCAGCGTGAACAAGCTGGTAGCACATGTGGGTGCCTGACATCCTGTGCTAAGAATATACAGGAGAAACAGCCATGAAACCTGCACCCACAGCCTCGGTCAACAAGGTTAATATAAGTTAATAAGGTTCAGGCTAATTTGCCTGACTGACCGACCTTGATGGAATCAACTAGCTCATAAACTGCAGCCATGACCTCTTAATAAGTATTTATATATGTGTATATTATATGCAAACATACTGAACCTGAATAAACTTTTCCACCATGATTTCCAAGGATACTCTCCCTTAATTCTGCTCTCTTTGTGTATCACAAAGAAGAAGATTTGACTGCTCCCCCCCGCAAGCCCCAGCCTGCATAAATTCCCTAAAAACAATGATTAAATGTCATTCTGAAGGTTCACAAGAAATGAACTACATAATTAAATGAAACATAGCTTCAAACAAGCAACTCTGAACCTATTCCTCCATTAAAGAGGATGAGAAGTCCCTGCATAGAAAAAAAGCAGCAAATAAATTGGAAAGTACTATTAGTTAAGACATCGGACAAAAACAGATCAGGTTCCTGACTTGCTCTTTTTGTCTTCATGTAGAAACAACTCCTTCGGATATTTCAAGTTCTTTGTGCTTCAGCATAAAATAGTGCTCTCTCCTCAAAGCACAGAATGAATACAGGTAACTCTGTCAGTGTCTACACGTCAAATTAGCGGTAAGGCCTGTCAATGGTTTGGTTAAACTCATGATCCACCTTTGCTTCAGATAAACACAACTGACGCCTGTTGCACAAACATCCAAACGGAGGGTTGTTTCCACTAACTTCACAGCACTTTCATGGTTGCCTTGCTGGATTCTTCACTGCTGCAGAAGGATTAGAGTCTTCAGCTTGCAGCGAAGAACAGAACAAGGCAGTTACGAAGATCACGTAACACAGAGCTCTGCAGCCCATAGGGGAGGTTTGCTGCAGTAGGACACACTATGTGTGGCCACTTGAGCACAAGCAGTGGCTCCAGCAGCAGCGCCCTCCTCTTCTGCTTCTTCTTCTACCTCGCTGGCTCCTTCTGATCCTTGGAATGGATTCTCTAGAAGTTTCAATACATTTCTTACCTAGAGAGAAAACATCAGTGTGGTTATGAGAATTTAGAAAGTAGAGGCAAAACGACATGGAAAACCTTAAACCATATAATGTTTGAGTTTATTCTAATTAATACACAAACTCCAGTGGCAGAAAGAGCCAAATATGAAATAAAAGAGCTGAAAGCTCTTTTCATCAAACAAGCTGAAAATTATAAATTCAAACAGTTATTTTATACTGAAATTTATATTCAAGTAACTTCAATTGTAAGTGTTAAATACAAATTCTCATGTTGCTCTTCTCAAAATACATCAATTTGTCTGCATTCTGCATGCCGCAGCTGCACAGCAAACTCTACAAGTAAAAGCCATCATTTTATAAGACACCATTTGTCATGAAAATACAAGCAAAATTAACCTCAGTTGGCTAGGACAAATACCAGAAGTGAGGGTATGAGAGAAGGAGAAAATATGGCGAGATGTCTTGTCCTGCAAGGATCAGCCCTCAAAAGTTGCTGAGGTTCAGGTTTTCAGCTTCCTTCTTTGCTCTGCAGTCACTACAGCCACGGCTACCTCAGAAATAATAGACTTTCAGCCCAGTAAAGACTCAGTTGCCTTCCTGCCTAACAGGCCACACTGAATCTTACCTGTGTCTCGAGCTCCTTTCACACAATGACAAGTTACCAGAAAGGCCACTAGAGAGCCACCCAAACCCACAAGGATGGCAGGCAGTAGCATCGTACCTCGGAAAAATCCCCATTTTCAGCGGCTTCTATCGCATTCTGAGCGATATAGTTTCTCAGGATGTATTTTGGGTTATTTGAATTCATAACTTTCACACGATTGGCATTCCAGACATCAGCATTGCCAACGTTTTCTGCTTCTTTCTGTAAACGGACTCTAAAAATAAGCAAATAAACACATAATTTTGTTTGCTTCAAGAATCACATGTAAAAAATGACCCATTTTCTGGGGATATTAAAAGCTCAAGATAAGGATCTCAACATAGTATTAAACAGCAAGACAGATACTTCTACGTTGAGTAGGTTAGTACTAGCAAAGGCTTTGGTTTCAATTCTTACACCCATATTCAAGAGAGAGGATCCTTTTAATATGACAATTCCTTGTTCTTGAATAAAAAGCAGAACAAATATTCTACTGTGAATATTGATACATCACCTCACCTGTACTTCTCCAGCCATTCTTTCCAATGTCTTTGATTTCTACTGAGTATATCAGCTGCTGTTAGCTGCTGCAGCTTGGAGAACTGCTCAATACGCTCGAGTTCTTTATTGATATTAGCTTTTGTTCCAATTAATGCAAAAAGCTGAGGGTTGGACTGAGCCAACATTAGCATCATTGACAGTTGTCTGGAAAAAAAAAACAGCCACGTTAGATATATTAAATTCAAGCAGTCTGCCCATGCCTGTCTTTTGTGACTATAAAGTAAACAAATACATCCACAATAACCTAGGGTTTCAGTAAAAAGGTTAAATACCAGTACTTTATAATTTACAAAACCAATTTGTAATTAATTGTGGTCATTTTATTGTTTCCTTCTGCAGTATGTTTGCAGTTCTGCAGTTTGCAATTGTGAGGTGCATAAAGTGCAGACTTTCACACTCAGAACTACCAATTTGGCTTAGATGCAAAATTCTCAAAACAATCCAGACACCTTGAAAAATTCCCAGCACTTTTATACAGCATTGATTATGTAGAATTTGAACTTACTTAGGTAGCAAAGCAACACGGAATGTTGGTTTCATTAATTTTCATAAATTGGACATTAATACTGTAACAGCATTCAAGATAAAACTCTAAAATAATCTTACTGATACAAAAAAGCCTAAATGACATAAGGAAAAGACACTTAAAGATATTTTGTTTTTTAATTAACTTTAAACAATCTAAATTACAGAACAGAAACTTGTTCTGTGGTAGTAAACTCCTAACAACAGCCAAGCTCTTTTGTTGCATGTTTATCCTTTCACAGGAGGCTGAGTTAAAGGTGCTGTACAGTAGCTTAACCGTATTTTGAACATCACATTATATTAAGAAAAAAAAGAAGGCTTAATAACTGCATTAGAGAAAAAAGTAAAAACAAAATAAAACAACTGTAAGTTACAGGATATCAGAATATACTCTGCATCTTTCCATTCCTTTCTGCAGATTCAGGTATAAAGGAGAGATGTTATTCCCAACCTTGAAAACCAACATAACTAAAAAAAGTATATATCCATAATCTTAATTTCTTCCCCTATTTAGTGCATCATTTATCTCCAGAATAATAAATGACTACAAGATGTCATTTTTGTGCAACATCAAATTTGTATAAACAAATTTCACACGACAGCAAGCAGAACGAGTCCATCTTCTCAGTTATCTGGTTTACTCAAATTGGAAAGTGTGATACCTGCAAACTGAGGAGAACTGTGGAGTTCAGCAGGTTCATTACACTTACGTAATACTTCCTAAACACAAAGAGGTAAAATCCCTACTCAGGATAACACAAGCTGCATGTTTTCTCCATCTAGAAAAAGCGTAGAAAGAAAGGAGGAAAAAAAAAAAACCAAAACAAAACACAAAACCACAGGCATCACATTCACTGCTTGCTTTTCACTGCTCCAAAAAAAAAAAAAAAAAAAAAAAAAAAAAAAAAAAAAAAAAAAAAAAAAAAATATTTCTATCTCCAGGCCCCCTATAAATTAGCTGCAGAACAAGATTTACTACTTTTCCACTCTTGCAGCAGCTGGCCTGGACAATCAGGTCCATCAAGAGAGACCTGGATAGCACCAAACAGTATCTGAGTATAGAGGGTACATTTGAATTGAACTCAGCTGAGAATATTGCTGGTTGGAAGCAGTTATTAGTTAAATGTGTATTGGCAGAATGCATGATTTTGTTTAAAACTATCTCCCTATAAAATCTTATTGTAGCACCTCACTATCTGGCACTCTCATTGGCTTGGACAGCAAAGTGCGAGAAAAAAAAAAGGAAAAAAAGAAAGCAAACCAAAGCAATTCAAACCAAACCCAGTCCAGAGCTGATTTCTGAGAATCCTTCAGCCACAAAACACACAAACCAGACTGCACTGCTGTGTACTAAGATGCACCTACTTAACAATGATGTTTCCTAGATTTAAAATCAGTTAAATATTATCAAGTTCATTATAATATGGTAAAATTAAAATCACTGTCCAGAAGCGTAGATGTCTATTCCACTATTACCTTGGATCCATCTGGGGTTTGAAAGCAACTTTCAGTTCCTCCAAGGAAGCACACTGACTCGCTAGCTTCTCTAAGAAATCTTCCAGTCTTGAAGGATCTAAATCTACTGAGAATGAACTCAGCAAGTAGAAAATATTTGTGAAGTCTCCACCTGAAAAAGTACATTCCATAAGCAATGGAGCCAGTAAGTAAAATAAATCCCATTTACTTACTGGTAAGTAGCCAGTCAGAAAATAAATCCCACAAAACCTGTCTCGACACTGGCCAGTCTAGACAGCCAGATGAAAGAATTAGGGGCAAATTTCTGCCTGCCCTTTGCTCAGCGGGAATGCAGATGTGACACAGAGGGAGCCCTGCATCAACGCACCAACTGCCCTACGCTTCACAAGCAGTTCAGTATCTTTTAGTCTTTTGCTCTTTTTTCAGATGATGATGTAGTCACGTAAGACTCCTTTCTTATAAAGTCATGATAAAAATTACATTTTGGTTTGATATTATATTTATGGGCTACGAAGCGACAATTTGTGTTCCTTACTCACCTGTGAGATGCATAGTTTCAAGAAGTTCAGACACCAGCTTACTATCTTCTTCTAACTCCAGGTGAATTAGTCCTAGCTTCTTCCTCATCTTCTGCAAATAGTGTTTCTCGAATTCCACATCATATTCCTCTTCCAGGATGAGCTCACTGATTTCCAGAGGCAGCTCTGGAACTAAAGCTTCAGCAAGCTTTCCTAGATTCCACTTGCAAATTTCTGGCTGCTTGTTGTAAGCGTAGCGCCCTGTATTATCAGAGCCATTGCAAATGTGTTCAGGGTCATATCTACAAAGAAAGAAATAGTTAGCACTGGTGCCCACGTAGTTAGAAGAATCCCACATAACTGGAGGAGTACTTCTTGCTACTGGACTCTTTCTTCTCCCAAAGCTACCTAATTAGTTATTTTCCTGCTCTCTTAAATGCTGAGAAACCCCCCATGCTAAAAACAAAGTCTAACTGTAGAGGTCAGCAATACAGAGGTATATGGAAAGGCTGAACAGAAGAATATAGGACAACTAGGATTACCTTAATCTACTAGAGAGTTCCACTAGAGAATTTAAAATATTAAAGCAATACTGAACAGTGTCAAGATTGGTGTACACAGCAAATACATATGCATATTTCAGCTATGCCACACTGACCTGTCCATAAATCCAAAGGGGCCATAGTCAATTGTTAGTCCAACTATGCTCATGTTGTCTGTATTCAGCACGCCATGGCAAAAGCCAACACACTGCCATTCTGCAACCAATCTTGCAGTCCGCTTGGTTATCTAGGAGAAATTTTTTTCATTTTTCAAACACAAGTTATAGACATTCTTGTATTTTCAACAATCTGCTATTTTGAACTGATCTTTCTACAATTCTGGAGGAAGCAGATTCTGGCCTGTATGCCATGTGCCTAAAAACCAACAGTCTAGAAGATATCTCCCTCTCTCTTCCTTTTATTCAATTGCCCAATTCCTGTAGCTCCCACTTTGCTCCCTCTTCATGTCTACATTTAACTTGAAAGTCTACTGTCTTGCAGCTCTCTCATGCTAGGTACTTTAAGCTGTTTTCCTACATGCTGCTTCCCATGGTCGAAGGCAGATGCCAAGAGGCATCCAAGTAGCTCTGTGTGAACAGGACTGATAATTAGCAAGCAGTAAACCATTAGGAGGCACACTCTGTGCTATTCAGGGTGCAAAAATAGGGAAAAAATGAAAGGAAAGCACGTGCGCCCAGTAGACAGAAAGCACACGTGCACGAGCTCAAGGCTGCACAGCTGATTAGAGACAGCTTTGCATCTCACATCAACTTTTATTCTTTCTAACTGCATTTTTCCACTGCTGCAAATATTATAGCCACGCACAGAATAAAGTGTGCTATATATAAACAAAAATCCTGCTTTTTAAATGTAAGAAACAACTACAAAGTAGAGCTAAGGGTGTTTATCGCGTAGACAGTGCTGTCAAGTACAGTCACTTCGACTCCCCACTTTCTGGTCCGTTTTTTCCACACTACAGAACGACAAAAGCATGTTTAGAGTGGAGCTGCCAGCATTTCCCTGCTATCGGAAAAAAACAGGAGTGCTAGAAAAAATGGAGACAGCTACAGAGAAGAGAAAAATATGAGAAATACAGAGCTGGCTATGACAGGAAGAGAGAAAGCCCCAGATTGCAAAAGCACAGCAAAGGAGAGGCAACAGTGAGCAGGGAGCACAGGAAGATGTGCCAGAAGAGCAGGGATAAGTTGGAAACAACTGGGCCAGGAGATAAGTGAAGGAAGGCAAAAGCGGCAAGACTTTTGCAAGGACTGGGGTGTGACAAGATGGGAGCTGAGGTAATCTTTATCAACCCATGCTGCAGAGCTCTTTGAGTCCCATCATTGCTCTGCCATAATCTACTTCCTAGTAAACATGCCATCAGATACAAGAATAGCACAAGCCCACAGCAGGTGACAACTTATGATCATCATCACTGCTAGCATGACTAGTCTTTATATTTAAATGTTCAGCTGATATTATGATTCACCAGAAATAGTAAGTCCTGAATTTATATAGTAACTGATTTCTTAGAGTTCCATTTTTGATCTCCTTTACATCTAGCCACACCAACGGGCTACCACAGAGTCACCTAAGACTACTCCATTCCTGGGACATATTTGTTTCTTCTGATCTTACATTCCCAACGTTGGAAGTTTTGTTACTTTCTCAGAATCAAAATGTTTAAAGGCAGTCAATTTTCAGTCTCAAGTTAACTTTTACTTGGAAAATAAGAGGCAGAAATTGACTGAACATTCTTAATGTTTTACCTTACAAACGATAAGGCAACTCTTTATCTAACAGTCAAGGCCAGAATTTCCCTCACATTCTGAAATACTCTCAACAAACTGAAGGAATGGTCATGGGAAACTGTCCAAAAGTTCGGAAAACAATTTACTATTAAAGAGGTAAAAATGCTTTATTTAGTTTCATCAATGAGCAGTTCTACACAGTGCTTTATACAAAGAGAATAATTCAAGAAATCAAAGACTCCACATACTAACTGATTCTAGTCACCCGTGGCTCACAAAGGAGGTGCTTCATGCCTACAGCTACAAACTTACAGAAGAAATTTATCTGACCTACCTCTTTAAAGAAAGCAGCATTTCTCTGAACGCTGTTGTCAGAATGAGCCTCCTGGATTTCCGGGTAGAAAGTGCCAATCACGTAATCGAGCATTTGTATTCGAATATCATTTCGGCCAACGCTTGGACCTTTGCGCCCCGTATGCTCATCTGTCGGTTTAAAAATTTCAAAAGATCCAAACCTGTTTCAAAATAATAAACAGGTTTTAATATTATTTGATGCTATTAGCTTTTTTGACTTTACAGTTAAGATTTTTTTTTGCAGTAAAAACTGCAATACTATTGCAACAATGTAACAGTCTCTTAAGTGTAATACTCAAGAAAGTATCTGGACTTCTATAGTACTGTATCTTTAGAAGAGCTTTAAAACTAATGGTAAAACTACAACCAAGCAATCAATACTTCCAACTTTAAAAACTTTTGCAGTTACACTCAGAAACATGAAAAATCTCTTCTGACATCTGCAGACCTTGTTCTTTGTATATGCTAGCAGACTCTGTTTATTTCCTTATACACAATGTTGGCTCACCTCATCCTTCGGAAAAAAAAAAGAACTGATGTCTACAGTTTAATAAAGAATTTCCAAGATTCCAGAACACAAAACATAGAGATGACACTACTATGGAAGTAAACACACACAGAGACACATATATGTGTGTATGTATATGCACGCACACACACATTTCAAAAGCTGCAGTGCTGGGTTTTAACGTGAACAAAAGACTAAGTACCCTTCTTTCTACCTTAAAAATGTCGAAGCTATTCTCAGGACAACTGTACACCTTTCATTTTTTGGATTTCCATCATAAAATACATCACGAATAACTTTTGAGTCAGATGTCACGCATGTTCCAGCTCTTGTAGTCGGTATTCCCAGGTGGAACATTGCCTCGCTGCACAGGAATTCTCGGATACTTGACCGCAGCACCTTCCGACCATCAGCTTGTCTGTAACAGAAAACATTGACAGAAAACCTGATGCTTAGGCCGCAACGGACGGAGTTCCCATTTCCAAATTAGTGGTGGAGAGGAAAAAAAGAAATAATAACAAAACAGAAGTGAGAAATTATGTACACCATCATAAAACAAGCCAGTGGCTGATTCGAACAACAAGTTTGAAGATCCAGCTTCCAAAGTTCACACTAGATGGACAGGACACAATTGCAATGACAAATTAAGTCCAGTCAGTGACATGCCTTGCTGGTTTTAGACTCAGTAGGTTCTTTAAAACACAAACTTTTAAATGGGGCAGAAGACTAAAATAATTCAGATAAAAAAATGCTCCTTAGTTTTGAAAATCAGTATTTTTTCAATACCTGGTCAATACACTGCAAAATTTAAAATAACACTACAGCTTGCTGTAAACAAACAGGTTTTCTTGCAGAAGCAAAGTTGTAAACAACGACAACAAAACACTTTAAAAAAAATCAATAAAGTGGCTACTATTATGTGTTTTGGAAAAAAAAAAAAGGAAACAACCAAAACTTATTTCTTTAGCTCTTTCCGGACTCACATAAACGTCTAATAAAACAGATGGCCGATAGTCTGTTTATTTAGCACAGATTCCTCAGGGCGGTAACAGCCGCTCAGTGCGGCCACGGGGCGGTAACGGCCGCTCGTGGGGCTGTAACGGCCGCTCTCGGGCAGTAACGGCCGCTCGTGGGGCAGTAACGGCCGCTCGTGGGGCAGTAACGGTCGCGCGCGGCGGTAACGGCCGCTCGTGGGGCAGTAACGGCGGCCGGCCCTCGGAGCGCGCTCCTTACCGGGAGAAGGCCGTGAGGCCGGCGCCCTTGAGCTGCAGCTCCCAGCGCGCGCCGCCCGGGCCCAGCACCTCGCCCAGGTACATGGCGGCGCCGTCGCCCAGCTGGCCCGCGAAGCTGCCGAACTGGTGGCCGCAGTAGCAGTGCGCGGCGGGCTCGGAGCCCGGCAGCAGCCGGTTGCCGCTGAAGTAGAGCGCGGCCTCGGCCTCGCGCGCCGGCCGCTCGCCGGGCGCCGCCGCCTCCAGCCCCAGCAGCGCCAGCGCCGGCGGCGACCAGGCCACGAGGCGCGGGTTGAGCAGCGGGCTGGGCCGCGCGCGGCAGAAGCAGGCGCCGGGCACGGGCCGCGGCGCGGGCTCCTCGCTCGCGTCTACGGGCAGCGAGCGCAGCGCCAGGTTGTCGAAACGCAGCGCCCCCAGCCAGCCGCCCTCCCCCGCCGCGGCGCGGGCCGCGGGCGCCGCCGGCCGCTGCATGGCGGAGCCCAGGGAGCCCGGCAAGAAGCGGCGAGCGCCGCGCAGCGCCGCGGCCATCGGCCCCCCCGCCGCGCCGGGGCGGGACGGGACGGGGGCGGCGCCTGCGGGACGCGGCTGCGAGCGGCGCCTCGTCGCGGACAGCGCCCGCCTGGGAGCCCGGAGCGGAGCGAGCGCAGGATGTCTTGGCTGAGCAGGGGGGCCAAGTCCAAGGAGAAGGAGGAGGCCGAGAGCCCGCTGAGCCAGGAGGAGAGAGGGCTGCTCGTGCAAGCCATGCTGGAGCACGGCGGCGACCCGTGGGACTACAAGGTGATCGGGCAGGAGCCCACGCTGAAAGCGGCCGAGCGGCTCTGGGTAAATTACGTCTCCATGTACCACCCCAAGGGCGAAAAGAAGTGCTCGGCCCTGCAGTGGCTGCTCTTCGACCTGGCGAGCGCCCTGCAGGCAGCTCTGGAGGAGAAGGAGCAGGGCGTGAAGGACCTGCAGAGCAGCTTGCAGGTGGCGCACAGCGAGATCCTGGCGCTGCGCTGCGACAACGCGCTGTTCAACGAGCAGGCCGAGCAGCTGCGGGAGCTCAAGGAGAAGCTGAGGGCGGAGAACGCCGACAACGCGCGCCTGCGCAAGAAGGTGCAGTGCCTGGGCACGCTGCTGGCCCTGGGGAAGGGCCTGGACCACAGGAAAGTGGCGGCCCTGAGTAAGACGGATTGGGACCCCGAGACGTGGGACGGGGAGAGCTGGAGTCTGGAGGACAAGGAGAACTCGCCGGCGCAGGGGGCGGCCGCCGTGGTTCCTAGGAAGGCGAAGGCGGCTGAGGGAGAGGCCGCCCTGAAAAGCCCGGGAGCGGGGGATATGCGCAGGAAGGAGAAGGTCTGGAAGAAGCAGAAGGAGGGCTGGCCCGTGTGGGTGAACAGGGTGTGGACTCTGGAGCAGTGCACGGCCTTCACAGCGGAGGAGGCGAAGCGCGTGGTGACGGCCATAGGGCTGCCCTGGCCAAAGGTGGGCGCCATCATCAGAGCCCTGCCGGCCGGCGAGGCGTCCGGTGGAGAGATCCTCCGGCTGGTGATCCGGAACCTGGGCGAGTATGAGCCCCTCAAGGACAACATGGAGGGGGCGCCCTGGGCAGACGTGCAGGAGGCAGCCGCCTACGTGTGTGGGAACGTGCTGCTTCGCGTGCTAAAGCAGAGGGAGAAACCCGTGAGCCCCGACTTCGACATCTACGGGGTGAACACGGAGCAGGGAGACATAGGGGTCCTGGCATGCCGCGCTCCAGAGCTGCACAGGGGCTTTTTCATCAGCCTGGGCTCTACCTTAATCGGCCGGCCCCTCGGCGAATGCATGGCCACGCTGGAGAATGTGGGGACGCTTATGGGAGCAGGTGGGGAAGGAAAGGCAAAGAAGGGGGCGGCAAGGGGGAAAACGAGGAAGTACATTCCCCGAGGAACAATCTGGAGATTTCTAATAAATCAGGGGGTGAATGAAGAAGAGCTAGATAGCCAGCCCACAGGAGTGTTACTTGCCAAGATGAAGAAAATTCTCCAGGAAAAGGGAATGAAGCAAGAGGAGGTCTGGGAGAAACTGGAGCAGGTGACGCCATCAGTTGCTCCCACTATTCCAAAGAGAAAACTCTACCCATCCTTAAGGGACCTTAAAGATTAGGAGTCCCTACCCTGGCATCAGTGGGATTAACCTCCACCACACTGGCCTGGGATTTGGGGGAAAGCGCTTCCATGGAGGCACTGGGGCTACTGAAGTGGGGGGGCAGGGTGGGAAGCTGCAAATACTTTCTTAGGTAATACAGGATCAGAAGTAACTCTGATAGATTACTGGGGTCCTCTGCTCCCTGGTAAACTGGTCTGGATTTGGGGAGTAGGAGGGGGAAAGATGAAGGGAGAAGTAGAAGCCTACTTGTGCATTAGGGAAGATAAATTGGAAGGGCAGATAATTCCTGTTAAAAGAGGGCCCAATATTTTAGGAAAGATTTTCCTGTCTCACTTCAAGGTAGATCTGTCCAAGGGAAAATTATTTTGTGTTGCTTCTTCAAGAAATGAAGACATCACAGGACTCACCAAATCAGTGAAGTACTGGACTAAAAGTAGGGCAGGAGCAGGGCTGGGTACTGGACACAGCCGCTGTGAGCTGCTCCATGGCCATCGCCCACAAACAGATCGGACCAGAGGTGATGTAAGGGAAGAGGCTGAGCAGTTAGGTGCTCTAGATACTGCCTTGATCCTGGAGCAGTGAGCTCAACTAATAAGAGCAGGGCCTGCTCAGCTGTCCTGAATTACACAGCTCATGAATGCAAAGGGGTCGACAGAGATTGTTAAGGAACTGGAGCATCCGTGGTATGAGGAAAGACTAAGCAAGCTGGGCCTGTTAGCCTGGAGAAGAGAACGCTGACAGGGATCTTATCAATGCTCATCAGTACCTTAAGGGAGGGTGTCAAGAGGAAGAACAGGCTATTTTTAGCAGTGTCCAGTGAGAGGACAAGAGGCAACAGCCAGAAACTGAAGCCTGGGAAATTCCACTTCAATCTGAGAAGGAACTTCTTTCCTGTGAGGGTGACAGAGCCCTGGAACAGGTTGCCCAGAGAGGCTGTGGAGTCTCGTTCTCTGGAGATCTTCCAAGCCCGCCTGGATGCCACCCTGTGCCACGTGCTCTAGGTGTCCCTGCTGGAGCAGAGTCTAGATCTAGATGATCTCTAGAGGTCCCTTCCGACCTCAACCATTCTGTGATTCTGTGGATTTTTCAAGAAAACATCTGGGGTAGCTATAGGGCAAAATAGATGCCTGGTAATCGTCATGGAAACCATATAGAAGGTGGAGATGGCTTGAGATTTAGCAAGCACCGCTGGGGAGAAATTAATGCAGAAATCGGAATACGAAACTAATTTGACATTGAAACACAGCTAAAGTAAATGGGGTGAATTTTGGATGGTGTACAAGGTAAATTGGTAGCAAATTTCAGACTGTTGTCTGATACAACCACTATAACTACCTGGAATAACCAAATGTACCATGTGGTAAAAGCAACTACTAAGTTAAAAAAAAAAAAAAGTTTTGTACAAGATCCCTGGCTATCTGTTGTATTTGAGCATCATTGGTAGCTACTGAATCATTCTTTTAATGCTTTTAGTGGCTGGGTAGTAGAGATTTTCATCTTGATTTGGCCAGGGGTTAGGAGATGCCTTGCAAGAAGTACCTGAATGATGGGCTATGAACCCTTGCACGAGCTCACTAAAGGCCTGGGAAAGGACTGTGGATACATCGCTTGAAAAGGGCATGGCTGCACACAAGGTTACAAGAAGCAGCACCACCCAGCTGTTGAAAATGGACAGCTAAACAATACGTACATATTATTTCTGTGTGATCCAAAGACTACGCTCCATTTACTGCACTTAATCCTGCTGCTGTCACTAGATATGATAGAATTACTGGTTTTGTTTATCCTTTTAGTCTATCCATATGTTTTCTCTTCATACAAACGCTTTGCTTGGTGCAAAAGAAGGGAACGTCCTCGGAGGAGCTCTGGCAGAGCCGGGATGCGGAGGAGGCCGTGCGTGGCCCCAGAGCTGGGCGCGAGCTGCTGCCCGCGGCGGCAGTGTGTGACAAACAAGTGCCCGGCCGCAGCCGCGCTGCTGTGTGAACTGGCAGATAAGGAGCTGCCCTGGCGGGGCTCGCAGGAGGAGCCTGGCTCCAACAGTGCTGCTGGAGCTGGCCGATGCGGTCAGCCAGGGAGGGGGGAGTGCATGGGGGCCAGGCTGCCCAGGTAGCTGTGTCAGCACCACCACGGCGGGCCAGGAGCATCACCAGTACCTCCCTTGGGTATGGGCTTGCAAAATGGGGAGCAGTGTAACGAGGAGGATGTCATTGGTTCAGAGTGATTTGGTCAGAAGGAGAGAGGTGCTTTAGTAGCAAAAAGGTGGAAGAATGAAGGAGAAGGTACAAAAGCCCAGACATTGGTGTGACTGTAGGATGGGCACGGGGCAACAGACCGATGTGTCAGCACCTGAAGAACTGAGCCGAGTGTTGGCCTTGCTGTGATGAGAGTCGAGGTCTTGCACGCGAGGCATTGTGTCCCTACGGCCTGCACAGCTCTGTAACTGGACTGATCTGAGGAGTGTGTTTTGTAACTCATTGCCCCTTTCGCTGCTTCCCCGCTCCCATAGACGTGTGCTCATCCATCAATAAAGGTCCCAGTCCATTGCTCGTGCTGCGTCTCCGTCTCCAGCGCGCAGGGCGGGAGTGCAGCCTGCGCCGTGCCCCTGCGCGTGTCCAGGCATCAGGACGAACACCCCCGGGAGCGCAGGGACGGCTGAGGGCCCGTGTGCAGCGCAGCACACGCAGGAAGCAGCTGCAGACCAGCGGCCACCGCACCATGCACGGTACGGCCAGTCCCTATGCCTCTGCACTGCCTGAGGAGCAGGGGCTGAGGGCCGCCGCGGCGGACGCTGTGGGACCCTGGCACATCTGGTGGCCCAGGGAGAAGAGCAGCCTGCGGAAGGAGGGCAGGGCAGAGCATTGCCTTCCCTCACTGCTGGCTCTGGGACGGCGAGGCCTGTCCCTGAAACAGACAAAGCAATTCCCATTAATTTCAATTGCTTAAAAATAGGAGTCTTAGAAATAGGTAGAAATAAATTTAATCAGGAAGATCTTTTTCTTATCATATATCTCCCACATATATTTATATATCTCCTATATATATGTGTCTCCTTCTCTGTATCTCGCATAAAAGAGCATAAACACAACATAATCCACCTTTTTACATATTCATTTAAATGCCATAAGTCAGTACACCATTCCTGATTCAAGACGCTTCCTCTCAAATACCAATATAATATTACAAAAAAAGAAAAGAGCAACAAGTTTGTGGCAGTTTACCATACACCAGGAATTCCTCGGGCTGCCTCTGTTCTGTGTTGCTGACAGCAGCTCGAACAAGGGTGCCAGTCAAAGTGCCGGCTCCCCAGGGCGCAGCGCTTATCTCCTCTCCCAAGGGCAGCCGCAGCGTGCAGCACGTTCCTCCCCCCAGGAGCCACGGCCAGACAGGGCTCCCCCACCTGCACCGCCGCTATCGCATCTCGCGCTCATCGGGAGCAGGGCGATGCAGAAGCGCCACGTCTGCACTCCTGGGAGCTCGGAGTGCTTGAGGAACACAGGAGGGCACGAGGATACAAACAGAGAGGGAAACAGACGTTTTCCCCAACGGGCCATGAGTGCCTGGAGACACTGTCCAAGTCGAAGCTAAATCTCAAAGCCTTGACTTACTTTGACTAATAGCACTCCACAAGGAGAGCTTTGTGAAACCCATGTCTGCATCCTCTTCCTCTTTCCTTCATGCATCAAGGAGGCTGAAGACACGGGCGCAGGAAAAGGGAGCGACACTGAGGACCGTGGCAGCAGAGCCCCCACATGGGGCACGGGGCTGCGGCAGCCCCACGTTGCTCCTCTGGTGCCTCCCGCAGGATGTTTGCTCCCTCCCAGCTAGATATGAGGACACAGGGGCCAAGGAGAGGGCCCCAGCGCGCCCGCAGGTCCGAGCCTGCTGAGCACGAGCCGCTGCAGCTGCTGCCCCTCTCCCTGCCGTGCAGAGCAGAGCAGAGCAGAGCAGAGCAGGGCTGCTATGGGAGAACACCCCTCGCTGCCTTCCCCTCAACCACCACCAGACCCCCTCCAGCTCTGCGTTATCTTGTGTTCTGTGCTCAAAGTTTTTCCGGGGTGTTTCAGAGGACAAGTGAAAGCCAGCTCTGGCCTGAAGGTGCCCTGCCAGGGTTGCAGCAGCTTCTCCTGCAAAGAAAAGGGTGAAAAAACACCCCAACCAACCAACCAACCAAAATCCCACAAGCAATAAAGTCAGTCCCAGCACTTAGGTCTAAAATTAAAGTTTACTTTGGTTTGAGAAAGAAACAGAAAAGTAAGTACATGAGTATATCAGAATTACACAAGCGACTCGTTTCTTTTCAACGTGTAGCTCCCACTACTGCCTGGCAGTACTTTGAGACACGTGTCGGGCAGGGCTCTTCACTGTTTCACCTTGCACATGCCCAGCAGGAGCTTCCAGTGCCAACCTGCACGGTCTCAGTTCACCTCAGAATCAACTACTTAATTTGTAAAGAAGTACAGAAGAAACCCCCTCCACACATACACACAGAGTGCATCACAGACACGGCCGTGGCTACATCCACACGCTACAGCAGCAAGCAATGCCTTTGGAAAGAGTCACTCCCTTCCCAGGGGAGACCAATAAAGCCCAGCAGAGTGCAATGAAGGGAAGAACGCGCCTGGGCTCACACACAGAAGGGATGACAAGAGAAAGCTGCTCACTTTGAAACAGTTTCCTGGAGACAGCGGGGCTCCAAACTCCTCGCCGTTGCTTGTTGCTGTGCCGGGAAGCTCTAGTCCCCAATGTGTGGCTTTCTCGGGAGCGTACTTGGTGTTCCCAGAGCTCTCCCGCGGCGCAAGGCCGGCAGGGTGCTGCGTCCCCCTCGCAGGGGCAGCTCGCACAGCCCTCGAGCTGAGCTCACATCCCGCGGGGCAGAGTGGGGCAGGAAGCTCTAACCACCCCCTTTAACCCCCCCCTGCAGCCCCGACCAAGCTACAGCCAAGGAAAAGGCCGATGGAAAAGTCGCTCCCCCACCTGGTTTGGGCTCTCAGGTAGCTGCCCAGTGTAAGTGCTCCCAAGCTTCCCTGCACTCCTGTGTCTTCAAGGGTGCTGAAAACATCTGGCAAAGGCAACACACAGGGAAAACCATCCTCATCTCTCCCCTGATCACGCGGGGCAGGAGGACTGGTTTCCTCAGTTCAGCACCGCAGACCGGAGCAGGGAAGCAGGGAATAAACCCAGCAGAGCTGGGTATTGCTTAGCGCGAGGCCCTGCACTAGGGCTCGCCTTCAGAAAGCGACTAATACAGAAAACAAATGCCTGTGACAGAAACGGTGGTTAAAATATTTTATTTTTTATATCATAGAACATACTGCTGTTTACTTTAAACCACTTTAGATTAAAGGCACACATTGTTAAAAATTTTTCAAATTTACATCAGCTGTACAAGTGCATAAAGCAGATGTACACGTCACCCCCAAATACCCCCAAAACAGCATGGGTCACCCCAAAATACAGTATGGCTTCGTACGGGCGAGGTGGGGCCGGGACAACTCAACGTAATTTCAGAGGATGCTGTTAACACTGGAAGGGCTGGACTCGAACGGGAAGGAAAGCAGCGGCTCCCAACACTGATGGTGCTCCATGAAGGGCACGACCCACGGAACGCACGGCGAGGGGCCCGTGGGCGGGCGGGCACTGCCAGCTGTGCAGCCCCGGGCGCGAGGAGCCCCTGCGAGCAGCATCTGCACACTGGCGACAGGGGACGTGGATCACAGAGCGTCCCCTCCCAAGGAGCCTCAGCACAGAACCTGCTCATGGGACCTGCAGGACGGGGCGAACCCGGGCGCTCCGCGCGGACAGAGGCCGAGCAGCAAGGCCAGCTCGCACGGTGATAGCTTCTGGGGAGACAGCAGAGCAAGCCTGCAAGAAGGCCCCTCGGCAACCACGCAGCACGAGTCCCATCCAAGGTTAAGGCTCTTTTTGTTTTCTTTTTCCCCCCCCTAAAATTTACCTTAGATTTGTCTTTTATGTAAAATTACCTGAGCACAGATATTAAAGATCTGCAGAGCTTTTAAAACGTCTGCGGATACCTTAAAAATCTGTAGAGATCTTAAAGCAAAACATCAATATTTTGAACTCTACCAGCTAAAATGACGTCAAATTAAAAAAAAAAAATCTTTTGGTATGTCAGTAAAGCCAGGAGAAGAATGAGCTTAGGCATTTGTGTTTGTCTTTAAAAACGTACACAAAGTGTAATACATTTACTCCAATAGGACTGCTTAGTAGTAAACAATATATTCAACCTTTACAAAAAAAATAGCAGGAATCAGGATTCAGGCAGCAACTCTAGTTGCTATAAACCGTTTACAAATGCTGCTGCTTTTGATCCTGCCAGAGGTGCCTGCTTTTTCTCAAGCACTAATCGACAGAAAGGGAAGGACAGAGATCCCGATTCCGCAGTACTCCATGTCACCAGCTACGCTTGGTGTCCACGCGGGAATCGCTGCCGTTCTTATTTGCTAAGTTTATTCCCTGCACAAGTGATCAGCCCTGATCCAGAGAAGCACCTCAGCACTCAGGAGCTTGGCAGAATCGGGTCAGGTCTGAGAGGAGGCTTAAAGATAGAGAGGCAGCAGCGACCGCTGCGCTGGGAGCCACAGGAGCCACAGGGTGCGAGGCAGGGAGGCGCCGTCCTGCAGGACAGACCAACTCCAGCCCAACCAGCACCGGCACAGAGAGCATCAGGTCCTCAATCTCAGTTAAAAAGTCTTGAAAAAAGGATGGGACTGGAGCTACATGTACATACTTTTGGCAAGCAGACTGTATGGGAATATTTCCAACACAAGGCTTTGGAAATTCACCCACCAAGAAAACAAACAAACAAAAAAAAAAAAAAAA